>VWZE01001543.1:9781-41200 GCA_013396675.1 Eubucco bourcierii | reverse complement strand
TCAGGCCCCATGGACTTGTGCACATTCAGATTCCTTAGGAGCTCACAAATGTGATCTTCTGCTATAGAAGGCAGATCTACCTGCTCCCAGTCCATACTTTTGCCTTGTGGAACGTGGACATTGTGGTTGGAACCCTTGCTGTTGAAGACTGAGGCAAAGAAGTCATTGAATACCTCAGCCTTATCTTTTGCCAGCAACTCTCCATTTTTCTTCTGTAAGGGTCCCACATTCTCCCTAGTCCTCCTTTTCTCACTAATATAATTGAAGAAATTTCTTCTGTTCCCTTTTATGTCCCTGGCCAGATTCAATTCTAGTTGCATTTTAGCTTTCCTGACCTGATCTCTGGCTTCACAAACAGCATCTTTGTATTCATCCCATGTCCCCTGTCCTTGCTTCCACTCTCTGTAAGCTTTCTTCTTGCATCTAATTGTATCCAGGAGCTCTCTATTCATCCCTGCAGGCCTCCTGGTGTTCTTACCTGCCTTCATCTTTCCTGAGATGCATTGCTCCTGAGCCTGGAGGAGGTGATCTTTGAACAATGACCAGCTTATAGGGATGAACAGTAGCTATTTCAGGTGTTCATACACTGAAATACTCCAGCCAATGCTGCTGTCTCTAACTCAGTTTCTATCTCTTATGGTTTACTTTATGTATAGGCAAAAATAGAAAACAGTATAGGGAGGCTATATAGCATCACTATCACTAATGCTGCTCTCTGTACTGATCAAGATAAATGCCTGGCTATTGGGTTGTCAGGTAAGAAGGAACCAAGAGTCCAACACATTTTTAATACAAGGGCAAGGCAGTAATCCATGAACTACAGTCCCACTGGTTCTTCTCTCACTCTGCTATTCACAGCTCATCAACTGAAAGAGCACTACCAGCTGGTCACTACCAGCAAGGAGTAGGGATCTTTAACAAAACATTCTGTTTCAGGTCTAAGAAAACAAACAAACAAACAAACAAACAAAGAGGCTATAAAGGATGTGCTTTAAAGACCTGTAGATTTCACAATGTATTTGTCATCTCATGGGTTACCTGCAGTTTCTTGTTAGTTTTCTTCCACAAAAATTCCCTTTTTGATGCTGACCAGAATCACAGCCTTCTTCCTGCAGTTTTTGCCAAGGTGAGATCAATGAATTGAGCAAATAACTTTATGCTTCACCTTTCTAGATTGCCCTTTTCTTACTCTGTCTAAAAAGCACAAGGCCTCCTCTGGCTGACTGAGGTGGTCGTTTTCCATCTCAGACCTGGGACCAGCTGCTTTCTCACAGTCATCAAACACATTGTCCTCAAACACACCCAAAAACTAAACAAAACAAACAAAAACAACAACAAAACCCAAGGAAACAAACAAACAAACAAAACCCACCACCACAACAAACCTCAAAAAAGTTTCTTAAGAGTAATGCTATTAATACTACTTCATAGTAACCAAACTTCCCATGCTGTGTTTCTGTTACCGATTCCTTGTGTATTCATCTCATTTGGAAGTTTCAGTCACCAGAAGTAGGACTCAGCTGCTGCTGAAGGGAGTGTGTGTGGGATGGAAACCTTTCCTTTTGGAGGCAGGTTGAAACTTGTTCATAGTCCTCCACACCCTTTCCTAATCCCCACCAGACTCATCCACAGATCTGCTCCCGAGTGAATGAAACGCCATTCCAGCATGGTGCTAACAACCGGTTTCAAATTTGCCCTTTGGATGAAAGGCATCATCAGAAAACCACTTTTCAGTTTCCCAGAAATGTGCAGAAGGGTTCTCCAGGCAATCTGCATGTTTTGTCTGACCACAGCTGAAAACTGCACATTACTGAGATGGGGGAGGTATTACAGTCAGACGAAATTTGAAAGAAGTTTTTAAAAATGCTTTTCCTGTTCAGAAACTGTCAAAACTAAGCCCTTTAAATTTTCTTCTTGAAACTATTTGGGTAAAAATTAAGCAGCAGATCCAGCAAAAGTTTCAGGAGTTACTCTGAGCAACCCGACACAACATGTTTGGTTGAAGACAAGTTTTAACAGGAGAATTTCACCCTGTTAGAGTCTCTTCTCTCTTCACAATACAGTTGACCTCCCTCTAAGTGGAAAGTCCCTCAGTATGTGTAAGAAACTTAGGCAGTGTCTACATTACTTACTGTTCCTCAGGAATGACTATCTTTGATCTAGTTGATGATATGGTTTGTGTTTATAACACTGTTCAACAACAGAAGGAATATGAAAAAGAGAACAGAGTTAAAGATCTCTGCCTCTCTGACCTTCTCCTTGTGCACTGGAAATAATTCACTAGAGCAGGAATAAAAGTCTACAACAAACAGATAGATTTAGAAACAGCTACCGACTAACAAATTGTCCACAAACTGAAACCTTCAGGAGCCCAAAGGGATCATCACTAGCAGTGCCCAGAAGTTCCTTTTAGCTTGCAATCTCTGTGGCTACCATCCCCAATAGCTGGGTCAGTTTCTGAGTTGCCACAAGGAAAGTTAGAAATTACAAAGACAGGAAGCTTAATAGAATCACACTAGTCTCCTCAATATAAACAAAACAAGGTTTACAATTACAGTAGGCACAACAACACATTTTTACTAAATAAGAGGTATTTCAGGCCACTTCTCTTCATGAGAAGGCATGGACTAATTCTTGCCTGCTAATACCAGTGCACGCTGGGTGCTCTGTGGCCGGATTGCGCTGGATGCATGCCCAGGTTACTTGTGGTGATGGTCAAGACCAGCTGGGTCTGTTTGCTATGATCACTGTCTTGTAGACAGAAACAAACAGAATACAATCAATGTCAACTAAAATCAGAGCTAGATTAATGCTGAATTTGCACAACTGCCTGTTTAGGCATTAGGAAACACAGAATTCAATGCAATACTGACAAATGCATCTCAAAAAACCCTGTGAAGTTGTTCTGTGTTACTATCTTTAAATTTGCTTTTGAGAAGGCACTTTATTTTTATTTCTGAAAAAAATATCAGATATTACTTATTTCAAGTATATCTGTTGTTGGAAGTGAGAGTGAGTTTTCAGTGTTTGGGGTTGGTTTGGGGGTTTTGTTTGGGTTTTTTTCAGCTTTTATCAATACAATTTGAAGTCATAACTTCGAGTAAGGTTGGGGAAAAAAACCCAAACAAAACAGTCATGGATATCTCAGGCACCTGATAACATGGCAAGGGAATATAGAGATGGCAGGACAAGCTGAACAGAAGTATAAGAAGTATTTTTCCTCAGGTCTAGCAAGACAACTAGCCTAAAGGATCCCCTTTAATTAGAGGGAAGTGAACTGCTCTCTCACAACAGGACTAGAACAAATACAGGACAGGAATACCACATCAGTAGCAAATGCACTCTCCCTGCTGGCCTTCCTGACCTGCAGCAATGTGTAAGCTGAGAAATTTGGGTGTGTCTGTAATGCTCTTTGGCCTCTTCAGATCTCTGACTGCCACCATCCCTCTTGCACAGTATCTCAAGTGCAGATGATCATTACGCAGATACAGATCAGCCTGAGAACACGCAACAATAATACTTTCTGAAAGCCTTTCTTCTCCCCATTATCATTTCCACTGCTTTTGCAGTGTTAACGTTGGGTAACAGATCTGCCATGCTGATCAGAACACCAAATGCTGGGGGTTTTTTTTGTTGTTTTTGGTTTTTTTATTTTCCAGAGAGCTGAGGAAAAGGAGACAGGCACTAGATTGTGTCATCTCATTAAACTGCTACATTATTCACAAAATGCCCTCATAAAATTAAATATGGGAAATGGCATGTTCACAGGTAAGTGGTTACAGCTGTCACAGATGTGAAAGATGTTTATGAAGCAGGCACCTTCTCTTATGACCTACAGCACTTCACCAAAACTGAGCACTAGAACAGTAACTGTTTAAAAACAGAAAATACGTGAGAAAATTACTTGTGAAGCTAAAGGTTTTGATCCCATAGATGAGGCAATAGCTTTCGTCAACATCATTTTTCTCAACTGCGGAACGCACAATGCAAGAATAGCAGGTGCAGTCCTGCCAGGTCTCACTTGGTGATGTCACCCAGCACTCCCTGGCTTGTGTCCAGCCACCTCTGGGGTCCCAGAGAAATCCTAGAGACACTGCGTGGTATTGATGCCCAACAAGGAGCATATGCTGCAAGCAAGGACTCCAGTTCAGAAAGACTTTGGAGGAAAGTAACTTCTGGTAGCTTGTGGCCTTGTCTGACCCAGCTCTTCGAGCCTCTTATGTAGAGGCAGAAGAATGATGAAAGCTCTTAAAATCAAAAAGTTTGATGTGACATAAACTCCAGAGTCATCATCCTGAGGCTTTCCAGAGAGAGGGACTATGCAGTTTTTAGCTGCAATACAGTGAATACTGATGAACATTTATGAACTTGAGTGTAGTACCTCTCTGAGAATTGTGGATTCACAGCAGGTTTCCAAGAAAACTTTAAAAAATTAGCTCTCTTTGTCAATATTGGTTTATTATTCACAGAAACAATAGTGTTAAAGTTATATTTAAAATATCTTAATTTGTAAATATACAAGTATAAATTCTCTTGGGCTTTCCTCTATGGTTACCTTCCTTAGGAAATGCCTGAGGGTTTTTTACCCCACCTGTTAAAGTACAAATCATAGAATCATAGAATCATAGAATGGTAAGGTTGGAAGGGACCTCAAGGATCATCTAGTTCCAACCCCCTGCCATAGGCAGGGACACCTCCCACTAGTACAGTTCACTCAAGGCCTCATCCAATCTGGCCTTGAACACCTTCAGGGAGGGAGCAGCCACAACCTCCCTGGGCAACCTGTTCCAGTGCCTCACCACCCTCACTGGAAAGAACTTCCTCCTGACATCCAGTCTAAATCTCCCCTCTGCCAGTTTAAACCCATTACCCCTTGTCCTGTCGTTTCAAGACCTTGTAAATAGTCCCTCCCCAGCCTTCCTGTAGGCCCCCTTCAGATACTGGAAGGCTACTATCAGGTCTGCTTGAAGCCTTCTCTTCTCCAGGCTGAAGAGCCCCAACTCTCTCAGCCTGTCCTCATAGGGCAGAACGAAGAGAGAAATGAAGAGAGGGGACAGAACATAACTGTCCAGAAAAAATTCTGAGCCATGAAGAAAAACAATTTCACAAGTGACCTTTCACTTGCTCTTCCTCCATAGTTATTTCAGACAGGGATAAAGTACCAAATTGTGAACCATAACATACTTTTCCCTTGCTTAGAGGATTAAACCATAAAGAAAACAAAGCCAGTCAGAAATATGGTGTGCATTCAGGGTAGGAATAACAGGTTGAAGATAAATGAGTTGATGCCTTCCAGGAGCCCCTACCATGTGTGTTCAGTGCTGAGAAGGACAAAAAACATCTTTCTTTTTTAAAAAAAAAACAAAAACAACAAAACAAACTAAAAACCTTTTAAAAAAAAGTCACTTTAAACCCAAACTGGGAATTGCAGGCTGCTCATCTCAATTCTAGCTTTCTGGAGAAGAGTGGAAATACTAGTAAAGCATCTAGAAAATAANCAAAAAAAAAAAAAAAAAAAAAAAAAGGTAGGATGGTAAAATGAAAAACGGTTTTGTCAAAAACAAACCACACCAGACCATCCTAATTCCCTCCAACGGCAGAGGGACCAGTCTTGTCATTAGGAAATAGTTGACCTAAAGTACAGCTTAGCTAAGCAATAGCTAGGTTATATTTAGGTTTAGTAAGGCATTATTGTCTTACATGGCATATTGTTACTTAAGGTACAGAAATACGGGTTGCAAGACTGGTGTGAGATTGGAAATCATTTGCAACAGTTGTAGTGACCCAGCATTAAGGAGAAGTAGAGTTTCCTGGGCGGTGTGTTCTGAACGTAGTGTGATTCGGTACCTTCGTTATCGTTGGTGTGAAGACACCAGGTACGACCAGACACCAGGAGGGGGAGGCAAAGTGCAGCCCAGGGGCAGGGTGCAGCAGCCCGGTAGAGGAACTCACTTTTGCCTCTGAGGAAATGTTAACACCAAATCCGTACCACTGGAGCACGACTTCAGAAGCTCCCTCGCTGGCCAAAAGAAAACCGCAGCACGGCCACCTTTATCCTGGTATATCCTTACTGTAAGAATTTGCAGTTAATGTGTTTTGTCAAGGCACCTGACACGTGGTAACAAACCCAAGAGTCACAGATATTTTTACCTGCAGTATCCCATGCAACCTCTTTCTGAGATGTCTGAGTATGTGATAGTTACTACAGATGGTGGATGGGACAATAAATGAGATTCTGGAGGAAGAAAAGACAATGCAAATGCTGGAGCAAATGTGCAAAACACACTAGTGTGCATTTGACCATTTTCTAATCTCTGTTCCTCTTTGCTCTTAGATTTTGGCAATAGAGACAGCTCTCTCCATTGCAATTACACAAGTTCATCTTTGGAGATGTTTTATCTTGCCCTGAGGCTAGACAGCAAAGAATCAGATCTGTTGAGGCAATTGCAGGCAGTTATGCCTCTTGCATTTCTAAAGAAGTAAAGGAAGTTAAATCACAACTGCTTGAATGCCCCATTAAGGGCATATCTGAAAAAATTATCCTATTAATGGATATGTGAATGGAAATATATGAAGGAAAATGACACTAGCAACCTTTGGCAAGGACTTCTAACTTTGAAGTAACCAGTTCAAGTCTGCCGGTTCCAAGGCTCATCATTTTCCTTCGCCCCTCCCACACAGTCTTTTAAAAAATCTGTTATTAGCAGGTCTTAATTACAGACAGGTCTAATGAAATCAAGGCAGCTACATGGATCTCTACTAAAATCACAATCAGTACTGTAAACTTTCAAAGTTTCAGAGAAGAAAAGCACAGTCCTGCACAGCACTGCAAGCCTGAGCCCAGGCAGCATCATGGAGGAGTGTGTGCTGACTGCCATGGCTATGTCATGCTGGGAGCATAGCAGATGGTCCACCAGATTTGTTTGTTCCCAGTATGTATACTGTGTGCTGTGCTCTGGCAGAGCCTGTGTCTGGGCAGCCAGAATGGAATCTGCTTGCCTTGTGTTGACTCTGCTAGAAAATGCCAGAGGACAAGGGAGACGACATCTTCCAGGGACACTCAGTGTTTCAGGGATATCTCTGGAGTCATGCAGTGAGAAGTGGAGGGATATTTCTTTTCAGAGTGAGGTGCAAACATGTAAGATTAAATGAAGACAGAGATTCCTGAGAGCATGATTTCACAATCATTTTTATTAAAGAAGTTGAATAATTTAGGTTGGAAGGCATCTCTGGAGGTCATTCAATCCTACCACCTGCCCACAGCAGCAATAGCCTGAAACCTAGCTCAGGCTGCTCGGGGCCATGTCCAGTCAGGTTTTGGATGCCTCCAAGGACAGCAATTTCACGGCCCTGTACAGTGAAGTGCCCTTGTTTTTCACCCCCTTCCGAACACTACTTTCCTTGTATCTAATTGGGATTTATCTTGTTGCAGCTTGCATCCTCTGCCTTGAATACCGTCACTGTGCATCTATCTCCATCTTCTCTCTTTAATGTAACCTATTACACAGGGAAGGAGAGCAGGTACAACCTCACATTTTAACTCCTCTTCTCCAGGTTAACCCAGTCCTTTTCTCCCAGCCTCTTCCTGTTTGTCCTGGGCATCAGCCCCTTGACCATCCTGGAGACATGGCAGGGATGCAGGAAAATAAGACACCTCCGGCAGCAGCATCCCGCACTTTTGTCAGGTTAAAGTAACCATTAAACCATAGCCACAGAGGAGGAGAAAGCAGACTCAAAGCCCAAGTTTTGGAAGCAATGGAAAGTAAGGGTTTCTGTGGCACCTGGAGGGTCTTTACCACATTGAAGGAATAAACTGATGATAGAGTAAAAGCAAGGATAGAGACTCATTGCAGTGACTTGGGGGCAGTGCTATGTGTGTCCCCCCTCATTGGGATAAGAATTCATGTCCAAGTGAGACACTCCCCCTTCAAGTGAGCCCAGACCTATTTCGTGAGGCTAGCAGGGACTAAGACCTGAATACAGTGCAAAATCACGGAAGAAGCAACTTCAAGGTGAAAGTCTCCCATATTTTCACTTGGAATGACTGGAGCAGACACCTGACACAGCTATACCTGACCTTTATTGGTGCCGTGGTTAACTCGTTCCAGCAAGTCACTGTTGAGTTTTTCATGTAACCATGAGTGCATTTCCATGTGAAACAGCAAGAGACAAAGCTAAACACAGTCTGGCAGTGGAGTAAAAGATGCAGCCTTCCCCAGCTCCACACTGTTGTTTAATCTCAGCACTATTGAAAGTGACCTACAAAGACTCATGCTCTTTGTACTCCAGAGGTCACCATAGGAACAGCCATTGCCTTTTAAAATGGTTTTTGGGATAATTAATTAATTAAATATTTAAAGAAGTCCAAAACATTTTTCTGCCCAAGAAGCAAGCCTCCAGTTCTTCTAAATTAAATAATGAATTAATTTTGTACTGCAGCCAACCTGTATCCAAGGGAATTTGTGTTGGATAACTCTTATTAATGTTGTAAATTTAGTGAAAATGAAATAGTATTATAAGGATTGGATATGAAGAAAAAAAACGTTACCAAAAGAGTGGCCAAGCGTTGGAGGAGGCTGCCCAGGGAGGTGATGGACATGTTGAAAAGAAAGTGTAGGCATTGCACTTTGAGTCATGGTTGATAGTTGGGCTTTTCCAACTGAAACAATTATATGATTCTATAAGATCTCGAAATAGATTCATAGAATCATAGAATGGTAAGGTTGGAAGGGACCTCAAGGGTCATCTAGTTCCAACCCCCTGCCATAGGCAGGGACACCTCCCACTAGTACAGCTCACTCAAGGCCTCATTCAATCTGGCCTTGAACACCTCCAGGGAGGGAGTGGACACAACCTCCCTGGGCAACCTGTTCCAGTGCCTCACCACCCTCACTGGAAAGAACTTCCTCCTAACATCCAGTCTAAGTCTCCCCTCTGCCAGTTTAAACCCATTGCCCCTTGTCCTGTCATTGCAAGACCTTGTAAATAGTCCCTCCCCAGCCTTCCTGTAGGCCCCCTTCAGATACTGGAAGGATAGTAATAGTAATTATAATAACAAAAACAACAACAAAACACAAAGAAAAAAAAAGGCAAAACCAACAACAACAAAACCCCCAACACAACAAAGTAACTTTGGGTTCAAAGTAATAAGACACCAAATATTCCAGACCAAGAAGAGAAAATTATTCTTAAAAGCATTGCCTGCAAAGGCCTTCTGCCTGTGCAAAAAGAGTGCTGCAAGTTCATATATAACATTTTCTGCTATCAAATATTCAAAGTCTGCAAATTTCAAGGTAATTTACACGATCAGATGAAATCTGCATACAGCAAGGAAAATAAGTTTAGTATCACATTGCATATGACATTGGAGATTGATAAGGATTAGATTTTATTTTCCTTCTTGCACACTCATAGAAAAGTCAGCAAGTAAGGGGCACTTTTAAGTGCAAGAGTAAGTTGCTCTTAAAAGACATCGTTAGTTGGTTTTCCTTTACTTTCCTCAACAACATAGCTGCACCTTTTTTTTTTTAGTGGTGTTCTCATTCATCTCTTGGCATACGTATTATTCATCTTCAGTCTGCACATGTTCTAGGTAAAGCTCTGTAACTTTAGTGGCTTTTTTCATTTGTTACTTCAAAGAGAAAAAGGATGCATGGGTCCAGATGTTTCACCAGCTGGGAAACAATTCAAGTGCATGTCCTAGCAGCCTGGATAAAAAACTTGCACTGAACTGTTCTGCTTACCTTTGCACAGGTGAAAGACATGCACAGAGAAGGAGAGGAGAAGCCAGGAAAGAAAGGATTTTCAGTAACTCTGACAGCCCTGCATGCACAGAACCCTCCAAGCTGTACCTACTGGTAGTCTCACATGTGCAAATACAACTTCTGGAAAACAGAGGAAAACTTTTTTTCCATTTGCTCCCACCAAAATAGTTATCATACTATTGTGAAGAATCTTTCTGAAAGATTCTTCTCTTCAAATACACTACAAGAAAAGATATTTTCACTACAAGCAAGATATTGTAATTCTGGAGCATGTCCAAAGGGCAACAAAGCTGGTGGAGGATTAAGAGCACAAGTCTTATGAGACACAGCTGAGGGAACTGGGGTTTTTTAGTCTGGAGGAAAAGAGGCTCAGGAGACACCATTTCAATCTCCACCAACTACCTGAAAGGAGGTTGTAACAAGGTGGGTGTATTTTTCCAAAGTAATAAGTGATAAGACAAGAGAAAATGGCCTTGAGTTGTGCCAGGAGAGGTTTAGATTGGATATTAGGAAACATTTATTCACCAAAAGGGTTGTCAAGCACTGGAACATGCTGCCCAGGGAAGTGGTTGAGTCATCATCCCTGGAGATATTTAAAAGATGTGTAGATGTGGTGCCTAGATACATGTTTTAGTTGTGGTCTTGGCAGTGAGGTTTGCAGTTGGATTCAGTGATCTTAAAGGTCTTTTCTAAACTAAATGATTCTATTTCTATGAAACATAGCACTTTTCCTCCCGCAATCCTGTGCCTCACAAGCGACTGCTCCTCCTGAGTGGAAGGTATTCATCTGGCACTGACTTTTGTGATTTTTTTCCAGTCCATACACAGATTAAAACAGCCCCTGTAGTCACCTCTTCATGAGTCTTGTTGGAGCACAGCCCCTGTGTGGAATTTGTCTTTAAAGAGGGATCACATAAAACACAAGAGGCCTGATCACATGGGTCCACCTTTGTGGAAAGCATGATCTGGTATACCAACCTGGCACCTCCTTGCCCACATTTTGGTAGTGCCTGTACCTTGTGCCAGCCTAAACACATGGAATACAGGACATTTTCTCCTTCAGTGCATTGCTGCATGAGGTACCAGTTGACCAGCTTGGGGTGCAGAGCGCCATAGGCTCCTAAGTGCCTATCTCTGCCATCATGTTGCCATCCCTAGAGCAACCATTTCCCACCACAAACATCAGTACTAGTGCTTTAAGTTTACCAGTGATGTTCCCAGAAATTGCCTCTACTAATGGCAATGCAGTTAATTAAAATATAATTGGTCATTTAAAACAAATATGTTAAATAAAAGCCATTAAAAGCTGATGAAGAGGAAGTAAAAGTTCAGTCAAAATACCGAGATGAGATCTGGCTGCAGCATGCTTTCATCTGTCTTTTCCTTAGGTTCTTGTCTAGTATGTGTGTAAAATTACTCTTTTCAGTACTTCTTCTCTATGAATCCATTCAGCTTACAAATGTTAATGATGCATATGAAGAGTTTGCTAGAGTGAGGAGCTAGATTGCAAGCAGGAAGATATGCAGAAATGCAAGAGTACTCATGAGTGTGGTAATGAAAGTCAGAGTTTGGTCATGCATATACAGCAAAAGTCAGGTGCCTCCCCCAAGAAATTGTCTTCACTGTTTACACTGTTCCATTCCTAAAGTAATAATGCTTGTCTGCCCTGGTTAATGTTTTCTAGAGGACACTTTGCTTTCATAATGCTATTTAACTGTATAAATAAGAGAAGTAGCTGCAGAGTAGTCCTAGTGAAGACAACAGTATCCCAGGAAACTGCTGTAAGTAGTGGGATTTTTGTTTCCTATAGTGGCTTTAAGAGTGTATCTTCCTGTTGCATGCAGTTGATGTTAAGTCCTCCCTAGGTAACTGAAATTGAATTTTGTCTTAGCTAACGTTCCAGTGATAAAAAGGCTTTAATTTTGTCAGCTGTATATAGAGGACATAGGTATCAGAATTTAGTCATGGAGTTTGTGCATATTGCCAGGTGGCTGGAAGGAATCTGGTAAGAATCTAAAAGACAGAGTGGGGTGTCTCACTGAATTGCACAGAAACAAGGTTGCCTTTGGAGCCAGCAAAATCTAAACACCTAAAACTGGGCGTTTTCCAGATGTACATCCTGCTGAAGGAAATTCTGCTCCATTAAAAGCCTGAGAATGGGTGCTCAGAACTCATTTAAAATATATTAGTGATTCTTTTTAACTAGTTCTGCTCATTTTTATATTCAAGGTCTACAGGAAATATCTTTGTTTAGGGAATGAGATATCTAAGGTCTGGTTCCCTTTTTGATAAAACATCTCTTTATTTCTCTAATCATCAGATTACAGAATCATTGAGGAGTGAAAACGGTGTTTTACACATGCTCAGGGGAGCTAAAGTCACATTGAGACAAATACATTCATGAAGCCAGAGACTGGGCAGTGGTCAGGTACATGCTCAAAAGTAGAAACTGGGAACCTGGTCTAGTCTGTTCTTGGGACTGCTGCTGCTGCTGTGCAGAGAGAAGAAAATCTCTGTTCCACCTGATTGCCATAACAATGTCACTGATTCTGGTTTATTTTATATTCTGACCTCAGTGACACTTTATCCCTGAGTATATGCAGTAAGTAACAGTGAATACTGATGGCCTAGCAGAAGAGCAAGAGATCATGCTTACCTGTCTTCCTGCTAAAAGGAGACCTAGAAGCGGGTGATGCCGCTCTTGGAAGGTGCACCTCCTAGGTGATGTCTCAAATTCTAAGCTGTCTTAAATAGATGACACTTGGAACAGCTCTGCAAACAGTCACATTTCTAAAGGGTACTTTAGACTATCTTCCAAGTTTCTGCTGCAAAAGGAATTACTTTTAATGAAATCGTCACAGTGGTTGGATTCTCTGCAGGATTCAATATCCTTGGCTTGTACTTGCAACCTTCTCAGGGGCCTCAGTCACAGAAGTATCAAAACTAAATTGTAAGAGAAGTGCATGTCAGCCTGGAAAACCCCTTGAGCTTGTCCAAGAGCATATGCCGAGCTATGCAAAGAGCTTTTTGGCCAGCCAGGAAAGCACACTTGAATTTCTGAGGCTCCTATGACAGTCTTGGACAGTAGGTTTCTGAGGTGATTTTCTCACACAGAGAGGTGACCAGCAAAGTCTTTCTTTTGTGACTTTTTGTGAGTATGTATGCGTGTGTGCTTGAGTGTTGGGTTTTTTGTTTGTCTGTTTTGTGTGGGGGTTTTGTTTTGTTTTGTTTTTTTGGCACTGAGTAGCAGAGATTAGTTCACAAACACTGCTGGTGATGGTGTGAGTGCCTCAACCCTCATAGTACAGCTTTAAGGAAGCAGATTTCTCAGATTTCTTCATTTAGATGCAATCAAGAGGGAAGCAGCACCATCTGGTGAGCAAACAGCTTTTCTATTTTGTGCCTGACTTTCTGAGCAGTGCAAATTTTCATGTCTGAAATTTGATTATTGATGAGAACCCCTTATGGAAGTAGCATGAGATGAATATTCATCTCCTGGACTATTACATGGGACTCTAAAGGCAGAAAAATGTCTTCAGAATTGTTTCTCCAAATCATGGAGATTAAAATCGGCCTTAAAGTGGGTAAATTAGCTTTATCCAATAAGCAACAAGTTCTGTCTGTCAGAAAACTTAATCCATTTCACTTCCAGGCTTTCTGGTGGAATTACTCTAGGGTAAATTCAGCTAATCTCAGATTTTTCCACTTTCTTTCTAGGATATACTGTCCAAAATAATTTCTGTCCTTCTGGGTTGCGTGATAGGGAAGATTGTGTGATAAGGAAGAGGTAATATATTCAGCAAGTGTAATAATCAAGTCTATTACAGATAAAATGCTTAAAGGAACACTGTTCTCCAATGTTGGCATGCTGTTGTGTCAGTGTATGGTTTGATTGATAATTCTTCATGAAAGCAAGCTTTTCTTGATTATTACAAATATATTGTCATTGCTTGAGATAGACAAAGAGAAGAAAACACAGAGACAGGTTTCCTTCCAGGCTGTTCCACAATTCAGTGTATATTTGGAAGTAGAACCAAAGAGAACTAGTCTAGCAGGATTCATGCCTTGCCAGGACACTTTCCTACTCCCATGTTTATAGACAAACTGTTTTTCTAGAGTTTATACAAGCAAAGATCTTAAAACAGGAAGCCTCCTTCAAAATTCTCCAATGGCTTCTTAGCACAGGTCCTCAGCTCTTTGTTTTTTAATAAACAGTGAGCAAGTATACTTGGTAGAATTCCTCAGTCATTAAGACCATATGAAAATATGCACCTTCTGCATCATACTGAAAGAGTCCCCTCAGCTTATCACTTGCTAACCTAGAAGCTACAATAATATCAAGTGGAACAGTAAACAGCAAGTATGAAGTGATAATCCCCCATCATATTCTAAGAGCTTACAGGACGCAAATTCTATTATAAATATGCCTTACATTTCAAAGAAGGCACTAACAGAGTGGGTCACTTGTATCTTCTAGGCTTAAACAACAAAAAGACCTCTACATACTGAGGCTGCTGAGTCTTTCATACTCTTATAATTTTTAAACCAACCATTATAAAGATTTTTGTGAGGGCCGATACGACTGCCCAGCCCTGAGTAACAGATGGATGATTCTGATTCAGATTGTATTTAATTATCTGTGAATTCAGAGATGTAAAAAAAAAAAAAAAACCAAAAAAAGAAATTAATTTAATGAAAGTACATAAACTAACCACAAAATTCAAACACGTCATAAACCACACACACACAGAGCAAAAAAAAATCAGGATAGGAAAAACTTCAGGAAGACATAACCAGTATTTTAGAGGACACTTAGAGCATAATCCTGCTACATCCACTAACCATCATTTTGAGGCCTACTTTGTATTCCAAATGAAGAGAAATTGGTAGTTCAATGTGTATATTAAAAAGACCATCTCATTCCTGTGTTTTGCAGTAAATGTTAAATGTGATGAGATAGGGGGCAGGTGGCAGCTTACATTTCAAATTAAATGTTTCATTCTTTGATACTCGTGTTATTCTTAATAAATTATGACTGCAGCTGAGTAAATAGTTCACAGTGAGTAATTTATCCAGAGGCAGCTTCTGAATCGTCCTGCTGGATATTGTGGAAATAAATTAGGCTCAGCTCTGATGCTTTGCTTTGGGAGTTGATTTCTTTTCAATGTCTGACTAATATATTGGCTTGCAGGTAGCAATTTTAAATATTCAGAATTGGACCTCTTATGTTGGATTAGCTAGATACAGGAAGTATAATTTCAATGTTAAAATCACAGAATCACAAAATGCCAGGTTAAAAGGGAAATGGAAGATCACCTGGTCCAACCTTTCAAGGTGATAGTATAGTTTAAATTAGGTGACCCAGCACATAATGGGAGAAGGCCAAACTACAATTTAAAATTACTGTGCACACTAATGGAAAATATTCTCACCAAGAACCCTTATGATCTTACATTTGTCAGTAACACAGCAGGTGTCATTGCAAGTAGACCTGCTTTTTAGAAATACATTTATCAAACACAGAAATGTTTGAATATCTTATTATAGCCTGAAAATGTTTTCTTGTTCTTATGCAGGTCTAACTGTATACTGGATATTCAACTACTAATACAAATCACTCCCTCCGATGTTATGAGGAAAGTAGGACCATAAGCATAGCACTTTCTGATGACAGTCTATCAAGTTGAATCATGCCAGAACAGAAAGCTGCAATCAGTTCAGTATGTCTCTCCTTGCACAAATTTTAGCAAATCTGGCTCGTTATTTCCCAAAATCCTTTGCAAATCTCTCACCATTTCTTTGCTCTAGGTTCCTTCTCTGAAATGAGGCCTACCAGGGCATTCATATCTACATTTCCAAGGTCCCTTTGTAAGAGTTTATGTAGTGTGGAGTGTCAGCACTGCAAAGGAATGCGGCTACCACAGCCAAGTGTAACAGGTTGATGATAAATGTATTGCCCTTTGACCAGCAGGGCATCAGATTAAAAACAAGGCTCTGCTTCTGTTAATGAAATTGACACCTTATGCTGTGCTGAAAAGGAGCCCACTGCAATGGTTTGATTTGTCTATGTAGAGAAAAGACGTTACTTCACGTTCTCATTTAAAACTTTACATCATTTTTATCCGAACTGAAGGAGAACCTATCTTTAGAAACACAGGGCTTTAAGAAACAGCCATGATTCATCCTGTCTTGTAACAGGGTGCCTTACCAATCTGACCAAAACTTTATTTAAAGAGCTCCTTCATGTCTGCTTGCTCAGATTATGTTTGCGTGTAGCTATTGATTCCCACCCACTTGCATGGATTTCCTCTTTTCATTATGCCTACAAAATATCTAAACTTCTTCTATGATGTGCTTCCCGGGAATTATCTTGCACTGTTAGTATCAAAAGCTGGTAACACAGCCCTCCAGTGGTTAGCCATGGTGTGGATTGATGGATTATGCTCCTTTCTCTGACCTGCTGAGGGTGCTGCATATTCAGCTAATCCGTGATGAATTTGCCCTTTGCAGATATTTAGGGTGAGGATGGCAGAAAGAGTTGATGGAGACTTGCCAGGAGGCATGGGAAAATAAAATAATATTGGGAGAACATGGAGACTGTGGACAAAAGAGATAGGATTTCTTGTTCGGTAGGAATGACAGAATTAACTACTTCTACTTAATTAATTGAATTGCCTTCATAATAACGTCCCCTTTCTTCCACAGAATTTTGATACAGTAAGATGAAGACCTCATTCTACATAAGTTTGCTGCTAGCTGGACTTCATGCTGTTACCCATGGTCAGCCCACACCCAGTTACCACAATGGACATGATTCAAAGGAACCTAAATACCACATGCATCACGAAAATGAGGCGACTGCTTGCCTCAAACTAGTACCAAACAATGCTGACTTTGCATTCCAGTTTTTTAAAGAAGTTACGTTGGAGACACCCAATAAGAACATTTTCTTCTCTCCTGTAAGCATCTCCACTGCATTTGCAATGCTGGCCCTAGGGGCTCGATCGACCACTCAGACTCAAATCCTGGAAGGACTCAGCTTCAACCTTACAGAGATTCAGGAGAAAGAGATACATGAAGGCTTCCACAACCTCATCCACATGCTGAGTCATCCTGAGAATGGAGTCCAGCTCAACATGGGGAATGCCATTTTTCTAACAGAGAAACTGAAACCTCTGAAGAAGTTTTTAGATGATGCCAAAGCTCTGTACCAGCTGGAGGCTTTTACCACTGACTTTAGCAATCCCACAGAGGCTGAGAAGCAGATCAATGATTATATAGAGAGAAAAACACAGGGAAAAATTACTAATTTGGTCAAGGACATGGATCCACAGACGGTAATGCTTCTGGCTAGCTTTGTTTTCTTTAAAGGTAAGGTCTCTAGGAGTCATATTCATGTTACTCATTCTTATCAACAGATCTAATGTCAGCTACCTCATCTGGAAATTGTTCTCAGAAAACTTCCAAAAGCTATTTGCAGCTCCGGAAGAGACCATAATGGCATACTGGAGGCAGCAGAATGGTGGCAGGATGCTACTCAGCATGGGGAGGCATCTGAGAGCCATGTGGGCTTGATTGTCTTGGTGATAGCCATGAGAGCTCTGCTGTAAGCTGCAGTCTCTCATGCAGCCTGAGCTTGCTTTCCTAGGTTTAGCCTTAACTCCCATGACTCCATATTCCTCCCATTTTCAGCAAAGGTGCTGACACACATGCATGACCTAACCTTTTTAATGCCTCTCTTTAAAGGTGTGCGTGATTCAGTGGCCTAATTTACTACACACTCTTTTCTTTTTTCTTTTTTTTTTTTTTTTTCCCTTCTGTAAGAGATTTTTATGCATTAACATATTTATACATGGAAGAAACCAGTGATAATCAAGGGAGGACATTTTAAGGAACAAAGCAGAAAGAATGTGGGTTAGATCACATTATCACAGTATCACCAAAGGTGGAAGAGACCTCAAAGTTCATCAAGTCCAACCCAATACCACAGACCTCAAGACTAGACCATGGCACCAAGTCCCACGTCCAAATCCGCCTTGAACCCCTCCAGGGACGGTGACTCCACCACCTCCCTGGGCAGCCCATTCCAGTAGCCAATGACTCTCTCAGGCAAGAACTTTCTCCTCACCTCCAGCCTAAACTTCCCCTGGCACAGCTTGAGACTGTGTCTTCTTGTTCTGGTGCTGGTTGCCTGAGAGAAGAAGGTAACCTCCCTCTGTCTACAACCACCCTTCAGGTAGTTGTAGACAGCAATAAGGTCCCCCCTGAGCCTCCTCCTCTCCAGGCTAAACAATCCCAGATCCCTCAGTCTCTCCTCATAGGGCTTTTGCTCGAGACCTCTCACCAGCCTCGTTGCCCTTCTCTGGGCACACTCAAGTACCTCAATGTCCTTCTTAAATTGAGGGGCCCAGAACTGGACACAGTACTCAAGGTGTGGCCTAACCAGTGCAGAGTACAGGGGGAGAATGACCTCCCTGCTCCTGCTGGCCATACTATTGCTGATGCAGGCCAGGATGCCATTGGCCTTCTTGGCCACCTGGGCACACTGCTGGTTCATGTTCAGGTGAGTGTCAATCAGCACCCCCAGATCCCTTTCTGTTTGGCTACTCTCCAGCCACTCCCACCCCAACCTGTAGCTCTGCATGGGGTTGTTGTGGCCTCAGCACTCAGCCATGAAATACCACATTAATTTTATCTACAAATTGCAATTTAAGATTAAAATTGATAGAAATTAAATGTGCATGCTATGTGAGTACATACATGATGGCAGATAAGCCCTTAAATGCAATTTACAGAAAGGCCACTTAGGTCACCTGAACAGAACAGCAGTGATAGGTTCAAAAAGAATGCATAATTACTGCACTACTGACATCTGGGAGAAAAAAGTTAAATTGGAGTCTAATGCACTATTTTAACCAGATAAAAGATTCTTGTCCTAACATGACACACATTTTTTAATATTCTGTTTGAAAAGTCTGATTTTTTTTTTTTAAATGAGAAATAGGTGAATATTAGTAGTAGTTCTATAAAATTCAGTTTAGGATGGTATGGAATATTCAGTTGCATTTTTCTTTGTATCAGGCAATTGGGAAAAACCTTTTAAACCAGAGCATACAGAAGAAAGGGAGTTCTTTGTGGATGCTGAAACTACTGTTAAAGTCCCCATGATGTACCAGACAGGCAGATTTGACTTCTATTTTGATGAGGACCTGTCATGCACTGTGGTACGGCTTCATTACAATGGGAGTGCTACTGCATTTCTGGTTCTGCCAGCAAAAGGGAGAATGAAGCACTTGGAGCAAACTCTGGTCAAGGAAATCATCCAGGAATGGTCAGATCATCTTTTCCAGAGGTAATCTTCTGCCAGTCAGCTAGAGCAGCACCTGGATTTATAGCCTTTTGTCTTTCTTGGGAAAGCAAACACCACGAACTTCACAATTCTGGGAACTAAGTGGGTTATTTTTGAGTTTTGCACCCTAGCTGTAAAGATCTTGCAGCTGGTTTCTATTTAACTATTCTCTTGTTGATGCCTGAGTGACTTACTGATGCCCTCATGAGAACAGACACCATCCTGATGGGCTCCCAGGAGTCCTGAGTAGCAAGCCTTGACTGGCATTTCTAAAAGTGCCAAAGGGGAAGCTGACAATTCTAAGGTAAACCTCCTATACTGAAGTTCTGGCTAATGTGTTTTACTTGTCATATGTCACTGACACACCATGACTCAGACATATGTCTAAACCTTGAATGAGTCATAATCTAAACAGTTTGTAGTAATGGATGCATACGTAATATGTCCTACACAAATATCTTCCTTACAAGAACCATCGCAGCACAGTGGTTTTTAGAACAGGTTAGTGATTAATTGTGGGTGTCCTGATTTTCTGGCATTTTGGTTTTGAAACTATAAAAATCTAATGAGATTCTGTTAGCTCCTACCATTACACTAATAGCTAAAATATTTTACAACCTCGTTTGCCTGTCAGGGAAGAAATCTTAGCACCAGTAGATGAGTAATATCAAAGTTAGTATGTGCCTAACTTACCAAGCTCTGCCCTGATTCACATTTAATAAAGCTGTGCAGTTCACAACCATGATTCTTGGTGCCTAATTATAGAAATGCCAGCAAGGTTAATAAAATACAAACTGGATATGAGCTAATAACATGACACCTAAAATACGAAAAATAAAAACATATCATTCTTGTCTGCAAAATCAGGAAAATCTCAATCTAAATTAATTCTTGTTGGAAATTCCTTCAAGATCAACATAGGAATACATTCTTTATAAGAGAGGCTGTGAGAATCAAAGTACAATTTCAGTTCTATTATTATGTTGTGCTAATACACATGGTGCCATCATCTTCTGACAGCATCTCATAAAAGTATACAGAAGTGGGGTTTGGACCCCATCTGTTCTGCTATCCAATCCAAGCTGTTGCTGAGTGAGGCACCAAAAGACTTGAGCTACCTAAAAGGTAGTCACTGCAGTAGGTGATTTGAAGGCTCCAAGGACCCTTAGTGCATAAAGAGAAATCCAACAGAAAGCACACCAAGCAGGAGCTGCCTACAGGTAGCTCACAGTCAGAGGCAAACTCAATCGTGGCCAGCCCATGGAAGGAAGGTAATTTGCAGATAGGGTGTTCAAAGACACAGGCATCTTTGGGACACGGACCTTCCCTGGAGCCATGCCAAGTGCCACAGTTATGCCAAAATCACTGCTTTGCTTTGATGTGCTGGCATTTGCCACACTTGTCCCAAGCAGGCTTTGTCTGTGCCCCACTTGAATGACAGGGGCTGTCACCTCCACACCTCTTCTATTCTGGCTGTAAATAGGCTCTGTCATTACTGTCCTCCTTGGCACAGTGTTCTCAGATTTGTCAAACCAAAAATCTAGATAAACACTACTGTTACGATGATGATGGTGGTGGTGGTGGTGATGATGAAGGGCAGTGACTGTATTACCATGAGAACCATCAGCAATTGTATTAGTGCTCATTGTATACTCAGGATCCAACCCTTTGGTGATTTGACACTCTAGAATTACACAGCTTTTTCACTACTGTTTACTTCAGTGTAAAATCCTTCTCACAATATTCCATGTTTTGTTTCTACCTAACAGGCTGGTGAGGCTCTACTTCCCCAAATTTTCTATTTCTGGGAGCTATGAAATAACAAACACCCTTAGGAAGATGGGAATTGTGGATGTGTTCACTGACCAGGCAGACCTCTCTGGCATCACCGGCACTCCAGACCTGAAGGTTTCTAAAGTAAGTCCATGGTCGTTGACCCTTTCTTTCCTGAGCATGCAGAAAAATCCCTCTGTCATAGCATCCAGAAACATTGGCTACATAGAGCTCCCAGCTTCCCAGCTTGCCTGCACCTGAGCTCACCTTGGCCTCAGCCTGTAAGCTTACACAAGGAGTTTGTCCCTTGGTGATAGTGGAGATCAGATTAGTTTGCTGCATGCCTGTTCTGTTCTAAGAATAGTATCAGAAAATTTCTTGGCCAGTATCTGAAATATGAGAGGAACATCAACTGCCAGCTCAAGAGAAGCCACTAACACTCCACTACCAAGCACACCACACCCTGTTCCCCAACCTGGAGTCTGTTTCAGAATTGCACAAGAAGTCACCCAAAGTGGAGCCTTCATCCTTTACCCAGTACTTGAGACAGAGAGAAAAGAGTCTGAGGCCTTTTTGTGTTTGATTGGTTTTGGGGTTTTTTTAGGAGATTTCTGTAGCTCTGTCCTGGCCTTCATTTAAAACAGCCATGACTACAATACAGTTGACATCTCTCCTACTTCTACTCACTTCTCAGTGGACCCCTCAAAGTAGTGCTGCTTTAAAAGGTGTCTGATTCATCTCTTAGGTCGTTGCTGTCTGACACTCCTCTTTTTTTTTCTTCTTCCTAGGTTGTTCATAAGGCTTCTCTGGATGTTGATGAGAGAGGTACTGAGGCAGCAGCAGCAACTGCTGTTGAAATAATGCAAATGTCTCTTCCTCCAACCATTGAATTCAATCATCCCTTCCTCATGCTGATTTTTGATAGAGATACAAACAGCACTCTCTTCATTGGAAAAATAGTTAACCCAACTATCACTAGCTGAAGTGACATATGAGTTCTGCTTGCTATTACTGATTAAAGAAGCTGTGAAACTGCATTATGTGATTTCTTCCCATTTGTATCAGCTTAGTATATGGTTCCTTTCTAGCAAGAGTTTTAATTCTATGCCATTATCAAAAAGTACTGATATCAACTGTGACACTTGCTTAAGAGGAAGCCAAGAAAATGTTTTAAATTCAGCTAGTAAAGAATGCCCTTTTTACTTGACTGAAAGCCAAGGAAAGACCTAAGGTTTGCCAGCATTCGTAGAATCGTAGAATCATAGAATGGTAAGGTTGGAAGTGAGCTCAAAGATCATCTAGTTCAAATCCCCTGTCATAGGCAGGGACACCTTCCACTAGTACAGGTTACTCAAGGCCTCATCCAATCTGGCCTTGAACCCCTCCAGGGAGGGAGCAGCCACAACCTCCCTGGGCAACCTGTTCCAGTGCCTCACCACCCTCACTGGAAAGAACTTCCACCTAATATCCAGTCTAAATCTCCCCTCTGCCAGTTTAAGCCCATTGCCCCTTGTCCTGTCATTGCAGGACCTTGTAAATAATCCTTCCCCAGCCTTCCTGTAGGCCCCCTTCAGATACTGGAAGGCTACTATCAGGTCCCCTCGAAGCCTTCTCTTCTCCAGGCTGAAGAGCCCCAACTCTCTCAGCCTGTCCTCATAGGAGAGCTGCTCCAGCCCTCTGATCATCTTTGTGGCCCTCCTCTGGACCCGCTCCAACACTTCCATGTCCTTCCTGTGCTGGGGGCTCCAGAACTGCACACAGTATTCCAGGTGGGGTCTGACAAGAGCAGAGTAAAGGGGCAGAATCACCTCCCTTGCCCTGCTGGCCACGCTGCTCTTGATGCAGCCCAGGACTCAGTTGCTGTCTGAGCTGCATGTGCACACTGCAGGCTCATGTTGAGCTTTTCATCAACCCAGACTCCAAGGTCCTTTTCCTCAGGGCTGCTCTCCAGCCATTCACCACCCAGCCTGCAGTTGTGCTTGGGATTGTGCCTACCCAGGTGCAGGACCTTACACTTGACCTTGTTGAATCTCATGAGGTTGGCCTGGGCCCACCTCTCCAGCCTGTCCAGGTCCCTCTGAATGGATCCCTGCCCTCTAGCAAGTCGACTGTGCCACACAGCTTGGTGTCATCTGTAGACTTGCTGAGGGTGCACTGATTCCTCTGTCCATGTCACTGACAAAGCTGTTAAACAGCACTGGTCCCAGCAGAGACCCAGTTCAGAGAGAGAAAGATTTGGAAAACTGCTTAATATGTGGTTGTCAGCCAGAATAGCAGATAAAATTACTAAAGCTCTTGCAAACAAAGCAGAAAATCAACACAATGCAGGGCCACATAAACTGAAGTTTCTAATGGAGAAAGCACTGAGAATGTGAAAAACTGTCTTTAAGAGAGAAAGAAATCTGTTTTCTTCCCTAGAGACCTTTTATCATTTGTAGTATTAATCTAGCATCAATTCTTCCTGATATTCTGCAAAACAGAGCCAGAGAGTCAAATTTGCTGATGAACCTGAAGACTTTCAACCATTCAGTCACGGGAATGGGCTGTCCAGGGAGGCGGTTGAGTCACCAACCATGGATGTGTTTAAAAGCCATTTGGATGTGATGTCTGGGGATATGGTTTAGGGTCCACCTTGTACAGTAGGGTTATCGGTTGGACTTGGTGATCCTCAGGGGCTTTTCCAGCCTGAATGTTTCTGTAATTCTGTGATTCAACAGACAGTCTGAGTGTAGCTGACTTTTCACTCATGCATCCATCAGTGGTCAGAAGGAGGATGTAGCTGGAAGTGATGTATTTGGATGGCAATTACACAAGAGTACTGTCAGCCGAGATCTCTGGAAAACATATAATGAGGGACTCAAAAACTGTGGATATTTCAAGTGCAGTTGTTTATAGACAAAAAACAAGTAGAAAGGGAGCACTTACAAAGCCAACAACCTGACCCAAGGGGTGGGGACAGACACCTAGGTAGGACATAGGGCATCTCGAAGGATGGCTAATAACCACTTTCAACAGACCTGCCTTGGCAACAGGCATCAGACAGAGCACAACTGCCCCTTTCTTCCCTTCAGTTGTGCTTTTTGGTACAAGACTAAATGGTGTCAGAGCATCAGGATCACATTTGGAGCAATCAAATGGCTTGGAAGTTAGAACAGTCTTATTGAGTCTCACTGAGGTCTTGTGTGCCCACCCCCACCTCCATCCATTTGAGTAACTCTGTGGGCCAAAGTTCACACAGTAATAATTCCTAAGACACCCTGTTTGAACCTGCAGGTTTTTCATCTTCATGAAATACAACTGAATGGTGCGTCGCCCATAGGGTCAGCCTTAGTCATTATCACTCCTACTCTTAGCTGCTACTAAAGAACAAGCATTCAGAGGAGTAGAACTTTCAGGGATGAGAAACCTAAAAGAGGTGAGATCTTTAGCTATGTATTGAATTCACTAGAGTCACATAAATTGACACCAACTGAAAAACTGACATAATTTTAGTAGAGAGATCCTCAGTTTACATCAAGAAATGTGCAAGAAACAGAGGTCCCGGGTGCACAGTTCCTTGTAGCAGCTGTAGGAATTAATATTGCTCACTCCTTTGTGAACCATTTTGGAGTGGATGGAGACATATACATAGTAATACAGCATGCTAGAAGGAAGGTTGTTCCTGTGTGGTTCTAGAAGAGATTTTTAAGATCAAGAGAATAACTCACATCAGCTAAATCAGGTTTTTTTCAGGCTGCTAGTACATATTTTAGAAAGGAGACTTCTTTCTTTCCTATCCTCGGTTATTTTGGTGCACTCACAGACATGTGTCCCCTTCAGAAGAAACACAGAATTACAGGATCACAGAATGTTAGAGGGTGGAAGAAACTTCTAGAGATCATCAAGTCCAAACCCCTTGCCAAAGCAGGATCACCTTGGGCAGGCCACACAGGAACAAATCCAGGTAGGGTTTGAAAGTCTCCAGAAAAGAAGGCTCCATGACCTCTCTGAGCAGCCAGTTCCAATGCACCTTCACTGTAAAGAACTGTTTCCTCACACTGAGGTGGAACACCCTGTGTTCTAGCTTGTACCTGTTGTTCCTTATCCTATCACAGGGCACCACCAAAAAGAGGCTATCACTTTCATGTTGACACCTACCCCTCAGATATTTGTAGACATTAGTAAGAGCCCCTCTCAGCCTTCTCTTCTGAGGACCAAACAGTCCCAGTTCTCTCAGTCTTTCTTCATAGGAGAGATGTTCAGGTCCTTTAATCATCCTGTTGGACTTTCTCCAGCAGGTCCCTGTCTCTCTTGAACTGGGGAGCCCAAACCTGGACATAGTATTCCAGGCCTCACCAGGGCAGAGTAGAGGGGGAGGAGAATCTCCTTAGTCCTACTGGATACATTTTTCTTAATGCACCCCAGGATACCATTGGCTCTCCTGGTTACAAGGGCACATTGCTGTTCCACAGAGAAGCTGCTGTCTGCTAGGACTCCAGGGTCTTTCTCTATGGAGCTGTTTTCCAGCAGGACAAATCCTGTTGTGTACTGGTGCCTGATGTTATTCCTCCCCAGATGCAAGACTCTTGTCCTTATTGAACTTCATGAGGTTTATTGAACTTCATGAGGTTCACCTCCACCCAGCTCTCCAGCCTGTCCAGACCTCATTGGATGGCAGCACAGCCTTCCAGTGTGTCAGCCACTCCCACCCCCACCCCCTCTAGTTTTGTATCATTATCTGAGGGTACATACAAGACACTCATCCAGGTCACTGATGAAGAAGGATGTGAGGATTCTATTTTCCTCCAACATTACAAAAAATGAGTCCACAGGACCATGAGTCCACAGGGCCATTAGAAGGAACATGCAGGGGTGGAGATGCTGCCACACAGAACTGACACTCACAGGTTGTGCTTCCCCTCTCACTGCATCTTCTACATGATCTTCCTGTGTTTGTAAAATTTGTTGGAGAGCTTGCAGGGACAGTGACTGATTCAGTACCTGTGTACTGGGAAGACACAGCAGTAGTGGTAAGAGGCATCTGCCATTCCCACGGGATGTTTCCTGCCAGTGTCCAGATTGGCATCTGGGAGCCGTCTGCCAGACTTGCTTCATCAAACAATAGCTCCTGAAGTATTGACACCACGCTGTGATTTTCCACTGCAGGATTTGCCAGAGACAGTGCTGAAGAAGAGGCAGCAGGCACCACACTTAGCACAAAAGAGCAGCACGCAGCTTACTCCCTGCCTACGTCAGTGCTGAGCTGACCAATTTGTTACGTGGCCAGTTCTCATTACTCTCCCCCATCCAGTGAGTCCTACTCCTGATCCTGCACTTGTCACTGCAAGCGACACCAAACAGATTTTCCCTATTACACTGGCTCTTCATGTTTCCTCTCTGCACCAGATCTTTTTCACAACATCCCACTCTCCCTCCTGCAGACTAACATTTCATCCCTCCCACCCAACAAAGCCATTTGTTCATGTGGGAGGTGGATGCTGGCGGTTGGGCTGTAGTGCCTGCTCTACCAGCAGGTTCTGCTCTCCTCCTTCCTGTGAAAAGAAGGGCAGGAGGAGGTGAGGTTCCTTGCCTCCCACAGATCATCACAAGGGCACTCATGGCAGAGTGGAGAAGACTAGACATAAGGGCAGGGTTTCAGGCCACTGAATTAGTCACATTTGGTGTGATGGACAATGAATATATATAAACCAGACAGAGTCACATCTCAGGAGCAATTAACAGCAGGTGCATTAGCCACCGACACAGCTGGCACAGCTAATGAGTGTGGGAACAGGACTCACAGCTGTGCTTGTGGTAATGTCAGGTTTGGGTGATCTGTTTGTCCCCTGGCAAGGCAGAAAGTCCTGTTTCATTGACTGCATCAAGGCCATGCCATCAGCTGTAGCTTGATAGCCTCTAAGTGCTCCAAGTCCCAAGACTGTAACAGCCTTCCTGGCTCACACACTATTTCTGGAAAGAGGTGTTCAGAGCACATTTTGCTCTTTTCTCACCATCATCCAAACTTGTCCCTGAAGGAAGGGAAACCAAAACTCCTCTCACTTCCTACCCCACGTCCTCCAATCCCTACAAGGAGGAGTCAAGGGAAAA
Organism: Eubucco bourcierii; assembly: GCA_013396675.1. Classification (NCBI taxonomy): domain Eukaryota; kingdom Metazoa; phylum Chordata; class Aves; order Piciformes; family Ramphastidae; genus Eubucco; species Eubucco bourcierii. The sequence continues at coordinate 14,227 of VWZE01001543.1, read as the reverse complement.
ATTGCCCTTTTGCACTTCAGGTAGGTGTAATCTGAGAGCTCCTGCTCAGCATGAAGAAAGGCATAGGTCAGCATAAAGCCTTCAGCTCTGCAAATACAGCAGTATTATTATTACTTGTAACACAGCTACCTGCTTTGTGTTCAACTAACAGCACAGGCCTTGGGTCTCAGCACTTCCACACTTTCCTTAGGCTTGTTCTGGCCTGACGGGGCTTTCGTTTTAGCTTGTCACATTAATTATCCAGCAATCATGTGCTATTACCCCATTTGTTTAAATTTTCCCTTACCTTTATAAATTGTAAGGTAGAACAATTACATATTGTTATATATATATATAGGTATTTCTGTAACTAAGAGATGTGAAGAACAAGTAGTTCTGCTTAGGGTGAAGTGTCTATGACCCTGGAATGAAAAAAATAAATGAGTAGAGGCATGGCGAGATAATAGCAGGAGAGTTGAAAGTACAGGCATAGGATGATACTGGAGACCTCAGAGCTATAAACAGCTCACCAGTACTCAGTTACTGGTCATCAAAGGACTTCAGCCTTGGGAGCTGGGTAAAACCAGTTTTGGGGGATAACAAGACATTGAGTACCCAGTGTATGTAAAGCACAACATAGGTAGTAAACATGTGTAATGTGGAGCTCTGAACCAATGAAAGAACAGCAAGGGCTGGAGCATGCAAGCAAATAGATAAAACGACACCAAGCAGGCGCCAGAGCACAGAGATTGCATCCAACAACCTCATACTCCTTGTGGCAAGGACATGGGCTGCAGTCATCCTGCTATCCCCTTCCCTTATAGTTGAAGTAATTGACCTGAGGAACTGCTGGGGCAGAGAGTGAGTATTACAACAGAGTATGAGGAAGATATTAAAAAATTTGTATTAATTTTAACTATATATAAACTGAATTGTAAGTCTTAGTATTGCAACCAGACTAACAATCTTGGGTATGATTGTTAAGATTTTAAATAGACTACTGATAAATTCTCATCTTTGCATACCAGGCCTGTAGTGTTTTCACTATAACAGGACTTTGAAAAAATATTGGGAATACAAGATAGCTACTCTGTTACTTGGGTCCAAGTCAGCCAATGAGTTCCCTGCACATCAGGAGTGAGATAAAGAGCAGAACAGCCCTATTGCTTTCTTGCTTCCCATATGCAATGTGAAAATATTCCATATAGTGCAAGGTAATCTCTGCAATGAGTGGATCTGGAGGAGGAGCATGACCACAGTTGTTTAAAGGAGAGAGAGTGCTGTCAGAAAACACAGTGCTCCCCTGATGGACTCAAGGTGGGGGCTGCTGCAGGCCACAGATGTGGCAAGCATGACTAATACCAGCTTTCGATGCCAGGGCACCAGTTCCTGCTACTTCATGACTGTCTAAAGCTTCCCTTCCACCTGGCAAACAACACCTGAAGGGCTGACATACCACATGTAATGATGTACTAGTGGCAATCTGTCTCTTTGGCCAAAGACTAAGCCAACAGTTGAGCAGCCCCAGAACACATCAATTCTTCTCCAAAATTCCAGTTTCAGCATCAAATCAGGTACATTGGAGGATGCCAGCATACATGAGGAGGTGGAGAACATGGTGTACACAGTGTCCCACCCATGAGAGGATGATGCTTGAGGTTACTGAGAAGGGAAAGGGGGCAGGAGCTATGAAATATGCAAGAGACTCACATGTGGCCACATGCTAGATCCAGAAAGGGAATGGTAAAACTCACCTGGATGCCATCTTTCTGGTATGTGGAGCAGGAGCAAGAGTACATCATTAGTTTACCCAAAAGGCAGTGTTTTAACACAAGATCAGTTTCAAAGACTGATACCAGCATCACAGAGGTCTCTTCTCCTTGTGCCTAGGTCATAGCAGCACATAAAGAACTAACATTTGGGAAAGAAAACACCCCCCAAAAAAGCCACTCCTCTGCAGTAAGCTCTGATAGCTGCTGAGCACTTGTGGACCAACATCCACCATAAGTAAAAAGTTGGTGCAAGAGAAGGAAGGGGAATTCAAAACAAGGAGACAGTCCTGGGTGGCATCCAGGTCCTCATCCTCCAAGGAGCTCTGCCTGCCCTGACACATGTTAGACTATGGAACTTTTGGCTTTTCTCCACACCTGGGGTGCAAGACCATAGCGAGAATCCTGACACAGGGCAGTCCATATCAGAGAGGGGCAAGATTTGGGTGGCCACAGACAGGGAGGAGACTCTGGACACCCTCACTCACTCTGAGAGCAAGGGAACATCCCAAGGAGTGTGGGGAAGGGACTGTGACCTGCAGTCCAGGGACCTTCTAGGTACCACTCTGGAGCTAACAGGCTCTCCTCCACTCTGTTGAGATGGTCAGAGGAGACACTCCCATGAACAGTATTTTAAACCACTTCATTAGTCTTGAACCAAGGAAGGCAGTACAACACCCACCAGCATGACTCCTTTTCCTTTGCCTCTTTATCTTATCTGATATATGGACTCTGTTATTCAGTCACTAGATATGTAGCAACTTGACCAAAAGCACCTGATTGTTTAGGGTTTTTTGGTGTGTTTGGGTTTTTTTGGTGTGATTTCATCATTATTTATTCTGTCTTATCTTCAGTAAATGGGCCAGTCAGCTACAGATTAGTAGAAGGCTTCAGCATGCCTCTAGCCAACAAGAAGGGACACCAGCTCACCAAGAGGAAATTAGATCATAACTAAAACTGTAGTAGATTGGTTTTTTTCATGGTTACATGGAAAAACTATTTAAAAACAAATCTTCCCAGCTGCAAATGGCTGTGATGGTCCTTCTGTGACAGCGACACAGATGTTCTGTGGCAAAATCCCTGAATGTGTCAAAAATCACTGGTTCTAGAGTGCCCAGGCTCTAAACAGAACTGGAACTGAAATTGAAACATACAGTTTTGTTGCTGTTGGTGTACTGACAACAGGCAGCATTTGTAAGGACAGCTTGTTGCAGGTCAGGTGCAAACGTGGTTGTGTGGGTTATTTGTGATCAGCATGAGAATCTGGTTGTGGTTTTGTTTGCTCTCCAGGCAATCCGAGTATTAGAATTTGAAGTATTTGCATTATAGCTTGAACTAGTTCTAGCCATTATTTTCTATCCCTGGGTTTGCTACGTGTTTTTACACAAAGAAGCTATTTGCCTGCTAAACCATGCAGCTGAGGGAATATCAGCCTACCTGGTGTGTTGAAATAGGCAGCTTCAAAACAAGAGAGGTAACTGTTTAACTAACGCAACTGGTTTGGCCACAGGTAAAGGTCTATCAAGACTTAGCATTTGTAGAACATACAAAATTTTAACAAAAGCTTTAGCCATATATGTAAGAGGGATTTACTTTTCATATATTCCCAAAATACATCCTGAGTTCCCCACACAGTAGTGTGGAAAAGATACACTTCCAGAAAGGTTTTGTGGTGGAAATGAGCTCAGCCTGCCACATTGGACAGCAAGGGTGATGCGATCCTTTGTAGCCCTCTGGGAGGGTCGTCAAGTCACCCAGGCCTCCCTGACCAATGTCAAACAGGCCAACCTCATATTCATTTTTCTTCACTAAGTTGCCTTCCTCTGATGAAAAAAAAACCGAAAAAAACCCCACAACCAAAACCCAAACACAATTTTATAATAATTCCAGATTTTAATGAAATGCAAATGCAAAATTGTAGAAGCAAAGGGTATTTTTAATCTGGCTGATTTAGCCTCCTAGGCTAGCACAGGAGGTTAGCTTGGTCTGCTTCTGCCCATGGCCATCAAGACTGGTTGTTCAGGGGCTGAGCTTGGCCACTTCAGTCAAGAAACAGGGAGCATCCCTACAGCAGGGGCTGAGGATAAACAGGAGGTAGAGTGGAAGGAGCCATGGAGTTGTGGTCTGGTACGCAATAGCAGGAGTCTGAGCATCTTAATACACTGTCACTTATGGTCCACATTACTCACAGTCTAAGAAGGAGCTGAGACATGCTTAGAGCATGTTAGAATTGAAGACATTTGCCTATACAAACTGCTGGGGTGGGAGTGGCTGGAGAGTAGTCAAAGAGAAAGGGATCTGGGGGTGCTGATTGACACCTGCCTAAACATGAGCCAGCAGTGTGCCCAGGTGGCCAAGAAGGCCAATGGCATCCTGGCCTGCATCAGCAATAGTGTGGTCAGCAGGAGCAGGGAGGTCATTCTCCCCCTGTACTCTGCACTGGTTAGGCCACACCTTGAGTACTGTGTCCAGTTCTGGGCACCTCAATTTAAGAAGGACATTGAGGTACTTGAGCGTGTCAAGAGAAGGGCAAAGAGGCTGGTGAGAGGCCTCGAGCACAAGCCCTTTGAGGAGAGGCTGAGGGAGCTGGGATTGTTTAGCCTGGAGAAGAGGAGGTTCAGGGGAGACCTTCTTGCTGTCTACAACTACCTGAAGGGTGGTTGTAGCCAGGAGGAGGTTGCTTTCTTCTCTCAGGCAA
>VWZE01001541.1:28118-50095 GCA_013396675.1 Eubucco bourcierii | reverse complement strand
AGGCTGCAGAGCCCCAACTCTCTCAGTCTGTCCTCATAGGAGAGCTGCTGCAGCCCTCTGATCAACTTCATGGCCTCCTCTGGACTGGCTCCAACACTCCCATGTCCTTCCTGTGCTGAGGGCTCCAGAACTGCACACAGGACTCCAGAGGTTTAAGAAGAGAGTGGATGTGCACTTGGTGCCATGGTTTAGTTGATTAGATGGTGTTGGGTAATAGTTTGGACTTGATGATCTCATTAGGACTTTTTTACCCCAGTTAACTCTGTGTGATTCTGTGTGATATTCAAGCTCCTCAAGTAACCCTATAACAGAGGCTTTGAGTGGCAGGCCTTTGATGGGAGCTGTTCACTGTGCCAGGACACTGTTTATAAGGTTGAGGGCATGGAACTCAGAGTTAGGTTCCATAGCTTTAAAATCACTGTCTGAGCTTGCAGCAAGTGGCAAAGCTGTTGGTGCTGACCTCTGCGGCCTATGGTGAAGTTGGTCACAACACATTTGTTGCTGTCACTGGTCAGTTCAGCAAGGTCCTCCAGGGAGGGGATGGTGTAATAGCCACTTCTTGTTAGAACAATCCCTGCAATAAAAAAAAATCAGTGAGAGCTGGGCTGGACAGCAAGTTCCCAATTTGAGCACTTCACCAGAAGTTTTATGCTGCCTTTTTTGCAAGCTTGGACAACTGAAGGTCCCACACGAACCAAGAATCAGTGCACCAAAAGCAGAAATCAAAACATTCTAACTCCACAACCTTCACAGCAGATAGAAGGCAACTGCTAGGCCTGGTTGCTCCAGCCCAGAACCTCTCATCAGAGGCCCAAAGTAGGGCTGTGGGTGAAAAGAGAACTGCAGACACATACAGCCACACCTGACAGAAACACTCAAGCTGCTTTTCTGGTGGCTCAGGCACCTGCTGAGCATGATGCAGGATCTTTTGTATTTAACAGCCTCCAATTTTGTTTTCTCTATTAATTTGTTTAATGAACTTTATTTCTTTTTGCATCTACAACTTCATGCCACTGGGGCTTCTGAAGATGGTTCTTTTGAACATATCACCTGCTAGTTTCATTAGGTGTCACATATTACCTGTAAGAATCTTTACATCTTTTCCATTCTTACCACACATCCCCACTTCTTCAACAGCTACAAAGTCTTAGTTAAGGGAAAGCACTCAAGACCTTATGAGGAAAAAACTGAGAGACCTGGGGTGCTTTAGTCTGGAGAAGAGAAGACTGAGAGGGGATTTAATAAATGTTTAGAAATATCTGAGGGCTGGGGGTCAGGAAGGAAGGGACAGGGACAGCCTCCACTCACCTGTGCTCTGTGACAGGACAAGGGGCAATGGATGGATACTATAGCACAGGAAGTTCTATCTCAACATGAGGGAGAACTTCTTTACTGTAAGGACCACTTGAACAGGCTCCCCAGAGAGGCTGTGGAGTGTCCTTCTCTGGAGACCTTCATGACCCATCTGGATGCACTCCTGTGCAGGTCCTGCTCTGGCAGGGGGGTTGGACACAATGATCTCCAGAGGTCCCTTCCAACCCTTAACATTCTGTGATCCTGTGACCACTCCCCTTCCTCATCTTTTTCAGTTTCACTAAACCCTCAGGCTGGAATTGAGAGAACTGAAAACACACAAACAATGTCTAGAAAGACACAGCCACATTCTGCAGTCCACTCCTTTCCTGGCAAACTCTATGATGCAGTTAGCACTTTGATAACTACCAAGCATCAGATTTCTAACTCTAAGATCTTGCTGCTACAGAGCAATGATAGGCTGGGTCCTCCTCCTCCCTCTCATGCATCTCACCACTTCAACCTACTAGAAAATTGAGGGATGAAAGGTAACTGCAAATTGACTCAGCAGAAAAATACACTCTGCTATCTGAGAGTCTGAAAAGCAGCATTTGTATTCTGAAGAAAAGAGGAGGGGAAGGAAAAGGGAAAAGCCTGGGAGTCTAAACCAGCAAATGAGAACTTCAGTCAAGCATCCACAGAGTGCTGCCAGGATGCAGACATCCACTGTCCCCTCACAGGCTAACCTGCAGGATGGTGATGATGCACAAACTCAGGCTGCTCTCTGCACTCCTCCTGAAGGTGGTCGTTAGGAAATGAGGCCTCTACACTGCAGCCTTCCAGCCCTGCACTCAGAGACACAAGGGCATCCTGAACTGTGCTCTGTGGGGTCTGTGGGATGGGCTTCACAATGGGGTTAGTGTAAAGCTGAGTCACTTTGTGATGATCTTCCTCCTTTTCCTCCTTTTCTTCCTCTTGCTCGTCATCTTGTCTGTAGTTTTCATTGGGGGGAAAGGACAAAAAGAACATGAAGAGATGGAGAAAGCTGAATGATTGAGTTCTAAGTGGCTCATGTCAACACTCAAATTCTGCTGTCCTTTCACACATAAAGCAAACAGGACCATCACACAAACTGCAGTCAGCAGACTCAGGGAAGCTGTTGTGCCCCTTCTGTCATTCTGCATCAAATCTGAGGGCTCCCACTACAAGAAAGCAGAGAGAGATAAGACCAGCAGAGGGGTACCACAATGGTTGAGGTACTAGAGAATGTGTTCTGTGAACTTGAGAGAAATGTGTTGCTCACTCAGGAGAAAAGGCTTGCAGTGAGGTGCAATAGTAGCCTTTCAACACCCAAGACAAAATTCCAGCTCCCCACAGATATGCATGGCAGAATGAGATGTAAGAGTCTGATGAAAACAGGCATATCAATGAGGGCAGTTAAGCACTGGAACAGGGATCCAGAGAGGCTCCAGAATCTCTCTCTGTGGAGTTTTGAGAGAGACAACTGGAGACTGTCTCCACCAACCAAGTCTGAATTCAGCATTGAGACTGCTTAACGAACAGAGACTTCTCAAGGTCTTGCAGGAATATGATTGAGTCAAACCTGAGCATGTTATTACCACAAGCACTCAAAACACCTTCAGAAACCTGCCTGCTGTACCTAGTTGCAGGTAATACAGCTAACAAATGTCTCTTCCCCATTATCAAAAGCCCAGGTCAGGACTAAGGGGTCCTAATCTTTCCCACTTCCATAATCCATTCTTATGCCTAGGAGCTTAAATAACATCTAAATATTGATCTGATCAGGAGGTTTTCTCTGATTATCATGAAAAAAAGAAAAGAAAAAAAAAAGAAAGAAAGAAGTTCATCAGAAGTACAGCAGCAGATTTTTAGAGGAAGTGTTTTTTTCAGGCTTTTGAGGGGAAGAGAAGGCCTTAGAGATTTCACATTTTAACATGTAGAAAGTTAGTTACTGCTATGAAACACTTGGATCAGTGGAGCTTCCTTGCAATTCCCTCCTCCCTGAGAAAGACTGAGCAGACAGAGAGGTTCTTCTCACCTTAGGGTCAGGTTTATCACTTCCATCAAGAACCAGCCTAGCTTCTTGTTACAGGGAATAAAGAGAGTCTTATCCAGAAAAGAAATTGTTCCTCTTTCAACTCCTCATTTAGTACGGAGTGAATCAGTAGATGACCACACAGGATGAAGAGTTCAAGAGGAAATGAGACTCACATTAGGTCAACCCACTTCCAGCAAACATCTAGGATGACACCTCTGAAAATAGCAGAGTCCTTCTATGAAAGGCAATTTAGAGACAGGCACAACTAATGTGCATTCCTCCTACGTATAAACACCTGGGTGATGATCACCATACCCATCTCCCTTCTCTGGACATTCTGAAGAAGCCACATCTTCATTCTCATGGTTCACAGGTGGAAACAGACTCCTGTTCTTGAGATTCTTCAAAATCAGCCTTTTGATACTCTTCCTAAACAAAGCACCAAAGGGAAGATTGGATGGATATATACATTGCATGCTCAATTCACATGCTCCAGAGCCTAGGAATCAGCTGTAAAAGACCTGCTCCCACACTCAGGACATAGGAAGTCTTCTAGAAGAGCCCTGCAGCCTCTGAAATACTCTTTTTGGAATTCCATTCAAGGCTTTGGGAATTTCCATTCAGTGACTAAGTGTGAAAAGCAAAAGTCATTGAAAGCTTTAAAACTTGAGTTTAGCAAAGCACAGTATGAGCTGTTTTACAAACCAGTGCTTTGCCAGCCAGAAGCACAGAACCCTTCAAAGAAAGTCTGGCCCAAAGCTGCAGGTTCTTCTTTACCACAGGGTCACTTTAGGAGCAAATCAAAGGCCAGATCAGGATTCACTGCCTGCAATGTGAAGACTTCTCCAAATCTATGCCATAAGTGTGCCTTTGTTCTGAGTTTTTATTTCTGTGATGTTTTTCAATAAAACACAGCCATTCTCTGCTCTCAGCCTGGGAAGGCAACAGATGGTTCAGGCTAGATGAAAGACAAATCAAGATCACAGAAGTTACAGAATATTTTTGTTAACACCTATGCTTAGAAGTACTTGCAGTAATTGATGCATCTTTCTCCAAGGGTGGGGTTTTTCTTACAATTTCTAACTAAACCCCAAAGTTTTCCAACCCCCTTTTTTCAATGTGATTGCCACTGGTGCTCCTTGAAAGCTGAACCCAAAAAGCTTCAGTAGGCAGATGTGCAGCACCATTACTCATTTCTCACAAAAAGATCAATGCATTTGAACTAGAGCCAGCACCAGGCTATGAAAAAGTCAGAAATCTGCCCTCATCCTGAGTCATTAGTAAACTCCAAGGCACTTCTATTTCAGCAGCAGGAAGCATTACATTGTATAAGTTTTCCCTGTAATATTCCTAACTGACTTTATAGAAGCTTTGTTGCTCCAATATAGAAATGACCTCATTTTACACCTTACTTGGCCTTAGCAGTTGAAGACTGTTTCTATTCACATTTTACACAAAACCTGTGTATAACCTTTATCACCACTTACATTTGAACCAGGTCACAAAACAAGTCCTGGAACTCAAGACGCTCTACAGCAGTTCACTTAATCTGATCAGATTCTCATAATCCTTCCTCCCTCCAAGATGCACAAAAGCAAAACTAACCTTGGCATGAAGGAACCACTGGCTAGGGATGGCTCATCATCATTAAGATCATCAGAGAAAGATTTAACAAAGGCAGATGACTCCAAAGCTTTTGGCCTCACTCTGGGCTCTGGACGTGGATTCAGCTTGTAGGGAGTGCATGTCTTTAAGGGCTTCTGAGCTGCTGGGGTAGTTGTTACCAGCTCCTGAAACAAAAAGATATGGAATTGGAGTTTTCACACCATTTCTGTAAGCTGGTTGCATCAGCACACCCTAAGTTCAGGGTACAAGCTCACCTTCACCACTGATATGGGAAAGCAACAGCTACCTCCATCAGCCTGGGAAGCAGAGCCCCTGGGGATTTTTGTGGCACACTATGCTGGGCTCCAGAGGCTGGGCAGGAGCAATCCTAGCCCCTAGAATTTGTCCAAGGGGCAACAGCCACTTAGAACCTGTCTTAGGTCTTAAGAATTATGAGAAGTGTTTGTTGTCTTTTAAAACAAACCAACAGGCTGTGGTTTGCCAGAGACTGGCATAAGACATGCCATAAGCAAAGGTCATGTCAAGCATCAAAAATATTCCAAGCATTTATCCATCTTTATTCCCAGCTAGCAGCAGTAACCCTAACAAGAACTTCAAAGCCAATGCCCTGATGCAGCCAAAAGAAGTGAACAAAGCCACAGCACTATCAGTTTGTGTCCTGGAGAGCACAAAAAGCCACTGCAGCAGTCGAGCATACAGATGGCAACTGACCTTGCTACTCACTGCATTCTTCAGTGAAGACAGCAGTGTGCCCAGGTGGCCAAGAAGGCCAATGGCATCCTGGCCTGCATCAGCAAGAGTGTGGCCAGCAGGAGCAGGGAGCTCATTCTCCCCCTGCACTCTGCACTGTTTAGGCCACACCTTGAGTACTGTGTCCAGTTCTGGGCCTCTCCATTGAAGAAGGACATTGAGGTGCTTGAGTGTGTCCAGAGAAGGGCAACGAGGCTGGGGAGAGGCCTGGAGCACAGCCCTATGGAGAGAGGCTGAGGGAGCTGGGATTGGTTAGCCTGGAGAAGAGGAGGCTCAGGGGGGACCTTATTGCTGTCTACAACTACCTGAAGGGTGCTTGTAGCCAGGAGGAGGTTACCTTCTTCTCTCAGGCAAGCAGTACCAGAACAAGAGGACACAGTCTCAAGCTGGGCCAGGGGAAGTTTAGGCTGGAGGTGAGGAGAAAGTTGTTGCCTGAGAGAGTCATTGACTGCTGGAATGGGCTGCCCAGGGAGGTGGTGGAGTCAGCGTCCCTGGAGGTGTTCAAGGCAGGTTTGGACGTGGCACTTGGTGCCATGGTCTGGTCTTGAGGTCTGTGGTGATGGCTTGGACTTGATGAGCTTTGAGGTCTCTTCCAACCCTGGTGATACTGTGAGACTGTGTGATACTGTGAGACTGTGTGATACTGTGACTGTGAGCACAAAATGAAGTTAAAGTCATTTCAAATCTTACCAAGAAAGTGAGTTTCATATTTACACATACTCACCTCTTCCTTCTTTGGGCTTGGCATGGGGTTTCTGAAGAGTGGCAAATCTCCATAGGGTGAGTAAATCAAGCTAAAGAGATACTGCTGAAGGAGGGCTTGTTGAACAGCTGAGGCATTTGGGTCTGGCAGTGCTACAAAAACAATACCATTCTTTACCATCTCAACAGTTTTACTGATGCAACCAAGAAAGAAAGACATCCACAGCTAGAGAAGACATCCATCCCCTCAGAGATTCTCCTCAGAGCAGTTCATATCTCTAGACAAACTTCAGCATTCCTTTCCCCTGTTCTTCAGTCCCCATTTCTGCAGCAGTCTGAAAGAAGGAATCAGATTCTATCCCTTCATTAGAATTTGCAACCACATTCAGTAAGATTTTATTGGTGAAAAGCTGAGGCCATGTGTACATCAGTAGAATGAGCCTGGCCTGCCAAAACTTTTAACTAATATATTTGACTTAGGAAACATCCCTTAAGGAAAAGAGAAAAAAGAAATCTGTGATGCAAAGTTTTGATATCCTTGCTACAGCAATCAAAATTACTGGGCTAGAGTCCTCCCTACAACAAAGGTCTCTTAATTTTGTCCTCTGTCTTCCAGCATCTAATTTAATTCCCATTAACATTCTGTAAGTGTTCACACTCTTTAAGTGTTTTGAGCAACCTAGAGCAGCTGAATTCTAACTGCAAGAAAACCAGACACAACCTGTGTGTTCCCAGAGCTGAACAAAATCACTCTGTGAAACAACAGCTTGTTGTCAGACAAGGTCTGCAAGAAAGACAAGAGCAGAGGGTGAGACAACTGGTCCTTCCCAGAACCAAACCCTACACTGCCCTGCTGCAGGCATTGCCTACAGAAGGAAAAACATTTCCATCTTCTTTAGAGTTACATCAAGGGAGGTCCAAGCATAGAAATCAAAAAGTATGACAGAAGCAAGACAGAATTACATAAAATCTGACTGTAACACACTGGTGACAGTTGCCATTTCACCATGACAAGAAGGCAGCTCCTCTCAGCCTCGTTGTGCCTGACACATTGATATACAAAGTTACTTTGAGAGACATTGACAAGATGGACAGAATGGGGAGGCTGGAGGCACCTCTGAGTGTCACCTTTTTTCCTAGCCCCCAGCTCAAGCAGTGCCACCTGCACCAGGGCTTGCTCAGCCCTACAGTGAAAAGTCTTTTCCTGATGTTCAGAGGGACACTCCTGTGTCTCAGATTGTGCCCGTGGCCTCTGGTCCTGACACTGGGCACCACTGGCTGGTGAGGATGGGCTCCATCCTCCAGTCACACTCCCTGCATGTATTGATGTATGTAGATGAGATCCCCTGAGCTGTCTCTTCCCCAGCAGCCCAATTCTCTCAGTCTCTCCTCAGAGCAGAAATGCTTCACACTCTTCACAGCCCTTTACTGGAGTCCCACCAGTATGCCCATGTGTCTCATACTGGGTAGCCCAGCACTGGACCCATCATTCCAGGTGGAAGTGATCATCTCTCTCCCCCTAAAGCATCCTGGACACTGGCAGCCACATTTGCCTCACATGTGGCTGGCTGGTGTTCAGCTGGGTGTTCATGAGGATCCCTTGGCCTTCTCTGCAATGCTGCCTTCCAGCCTCTGGTGGTGTCTGAGCTTCCTCCTTTCCAGGGGAAGGACTCTGACGAACTTCTTGAGGCTCCTGCCAATCTGTTTCTCCAGCCAAGGTCCAACTAGATGGCACCACCACCTCAGGCAGATCAGCAACCCCTACTCTTTCTTTTGTCACCTAGACACTTACAGGAGCCCTCCCTGTTGCCTTTGACATCCCTGGTCAGGTTCAGCTCCAGCTGGTTTTTGGCTATCCTAAACACACCCCTGCATTCACAGGTATAGCCTCTGTCTGCTATCTGCCTCCCAGGAGCTTTGCTGGCCCTCTATCATTTTGCATGACTTCCTGCTCACAGGGTTGGCACTCTGGAGCTTTGCTGGGAGCTCCTCATTCATCCCCACAGGCCCTCTATCATTTTGCATGACTTTCTGCTCACAGGATTGGCACTCTCTGGAGCTTGTAGGAAGGAATCCCTGGCCATTTATTTCACACACCTGCTAGTTAAGTCCCTCTGCTTATCCTGACTGGAAATACCAAAGAAGCTAACACATTTCCGTTATGATTTTTTGTGCAAGTAGAAAATGCCAACAACTGTTTCCTGCTTCTGCCCCAAACTAATGCTGAGATACAGTCTAGCAATCTTGAAGAAAAACTCCTAAAATAGCTCAAATTATAAGCAACTTTGGATTATTTCAGTATGTTTATACATGTATCTTTTTAATTAGTACAACAACATGGTCTCCACTGCTGCCAAGAACAGAAGTGGCCTCCAATTCAGTTCAGACACTTTGTTTTCCTCCTAAGCATTTGGGTGGGATCACAGAATCATAGAATGGTAAGGTTGGAAATGACCTCAAGGATCATCTAGTTCCAACCCCCTGCCATAGGCAGGGTCACCTCCCACTAGCACAGCTCACTCAACGCCTCATCCAATCTGGCCTTGAACACCTCCAGGGAGGAAGCATCCACGACCTCCCTGGGCAACCTGTGCCAGTGTCTCACCACCCTCACTGGAAAGAACTTCCTCCTAACATCCAGTCTAAATCTCCCCTCTGCCAGTTTAAACCCAGGGATGTGCTCCTATGTTTAGGCACATCTGAAACAAGGGAGGAAGCAGCAAGTAAACTCAGGATAATGCACACTTACCTACAGCAGGTTGAGAGGCTCCAAAGCCCAGAGCAGCTGTTGATGTGTTGACTCCTGGTGCTCCAGAGGCTCCTGTTTTTGGTGTTATCCCAAGCATAGACTGGGTGTTTCCAAGCATAGACTGGGTGTTTCCAAGCATAGACTGGGTGTTTCCAAACAAAGACTTCTGTCCCACCCCAGGAGCTGCTGCAGGAGAGAGGACTGGCAGTTACTACAGCACTCTGACAAACTTACAACCCAATTTATCCCACAACGAAAGATCAAGTATTTATTAAATTGCAAAACACATTCAACATGTCCATGAATGGTGCAGACACTTCAGATTCACAGCAGAGGAGAGGCTTTGAACACAGAGGACACCATCAGTTTTCTGAGGCACCAGGCACCACTGCAAGCAATGCTGCCTACAATTTCTGAAAGGTTACCCAACACTCTGTTGGATTCTGAAGTAAGACTCATATGCAGGGCTTCAAACTAAAACATCTACAGCTTTTACTGCATTAGAGCTAGTAAGTGGTGTATTATCCCTGAGGACTCTGTCTAGGTTGATGGGTAATAATCTACTAAACCGTTTACCTGTTTCAAACCCTGTTCCAAACCCTGTTCCAAGGCTTATTTCCAAACCATTTCCAGCAGTGCTGACACCAAAACCCTCAAGAGCAGATCCAGCAGTTCACTAATCTAACACTGAGATGAAATTTTAAAAATGTGGTTCAATAAATAAGCATCCCTGGCTTCACTCAGTCCCACTTTTTGCATATGTACCAATATTGGAAGGGTTTGTACTGGTTCCTAAAGTCAGGGATGATTTGTTACCAAAGACATTGCTGCCAGTGGTTGTACCAAAGGAGGGAGCACTCGTCGTGGTGGTTCCAAATCCAGCAGGTTTCTTCCCAAACAGGGTCTGAAAGGGAGAAAACAGGAATCTGGAAACCTGACACACTGACAGTAAAAGAATTCACAACCCTGGACTTCAGCAGAGTCAGCTTTGGCCTTTTCAAGCAATTACTAGGGGAAATCCCATGGGACAGGGAACTACAAGGTAAAGAGGCCCAAGATAGTTGGTTAACATTCAAGGACCACTTCTTCCAAGCCAAGATCAGAGCATCCCAATGGGTAGGAAATCAATAAAGGGATCCAGGAAACCCACGTGGTTAATCAGGGTACTGCTAGGCAAACTCAAGTGGAAAAGAGAATCTACAGATCATGGAAGGAGGGGCTGAGCACTTGGAAGGAATGTGACTGTTGTAGGAGGCAACTAGGAAATCTAAGGCCTCCTTGGAATTAAACCTTGGAAGAGAGGTCAAGGACAGCAGAAAAGGCTACTTCAAATACATTGCAAGCAACACTAACACTAAAGGCAGTGTAGGTCCACTGCTGAATGAGGTGGGTGCACTGGTGACAGAGGATAAAAAGAAAGCAGAGCTACTGAACGTTGCCTTTGTCTAGACTGCTGGAGACTGTCCTTAGGAGCCCCAACCCCTGAAGCCCCAGAGCAAGACAGGATAAATGAGGACAGACTGAGAGAGTTGGGGTTCTGCAGCCTGGAGAAGAGAAGGCTTCCAGAAGACCTGATAGTAGCCTTCCAGTATCTGAAGGGGGCCTACAGGAAGGCTGGGGAGGGACTATTGACAAGGTCTTGCAATGACAGGACAAGGGGCAATGGGTTTAAACTGGCAGAGGGGAGATTTACACTAGATGTTAGGAGGAAGTCTTTATAGTGAGGGTGGTGAGGCACTGGCACAGGTTGCCCAGGGAGGTTGTGGTTGCTCCCTCCCTGGAGGTGTTCAAGGCCAGGCTGGATGAGGCCTTGAGTGACCTGTGATAGTGGGAGTTGTCCCTGCCTATGGCAGGGGGTTGGAACTGGCTGATCCTTGAGGTCCCTTCCAACCTTCCCATTCTATGATTCTATGATTCTATGATAAAAGAGGAGTCTGCCCTGGTTGATGAGGACTTGGTTAGGCCTGTATCTGGTGGAGACCCTCAGGGGTCGGTACTGGTACCAGTGCTGTTCAAAATATTCATCAGCAGCCTGGATGAGGGCACAGAGGACACTGTCACCAAACTGGGAGGAGTGGCTGACACCCCCTCATGCTGTGCTGGCATTCAGCAAGACCCAACAGGCTGGAGAGTAGGGCAGGGAGAAATTTTATGATGTCCAACCAGGATAAGTTTGGTCTTGCATCTGGGAAAGAACCCCACGGACCAGTACAGGTCAGGGACTGACCTGCTGAAGAGTAGTGTAGGGGAAAGGGAGATGGAGGTCCTGGTGGACAGAAGGATGCCCATGAGCCAGCAATGTCCCCTTGTGGCCAAGAAGGCAAATGGCATTCTGGGGTGTATTAGAGGAGGTATGGGAAGTAGGTCAAGAGAGGTTCTCCTTCCCTTCTACTCTGCCCTGGTGAGGCCACATCTGGAATATTGTGTCCGGTTCTGGGCCCCTCAATTCAAGAAGGGCCTCAAAGAACTGCACAGAGCCACAAAGATGCCGAAGAGAGTGGAACATTTCCCTGATGAGGAAAGGCTGAAGGAGCTGGGGCTCTTGAGCTTGGAGAAGAGGAGCCTGAGGGCTGCCCTAATTTATGTTTATAAAGATGTGAAGGACAATGTCAGGAGGACAGTGCCAGGCTCTGTTCACTGACATCCAATGATAGGACAAGGGGCAGTGAGTGCAAGTTGGAGCAGAGGAGGTTCCATAGGAACATAAGGAAAAACCTTTTCACTGTGAGGGTGCTAGAGCTCTGGAGCAGGCTGCCCAGAGAGGTTGTGCAGTCTCCTTCTCTGGAGACATTTAAACCCCACCTGGATGTGTTCCTGTGTGACCTGCTCTAGGTAATCCTGCTTTGGCAGGATCCTGCTTTGACTGGATGCGCTTTCAAGGTCCCCTCCAACCCCTAACATTCTATGATTTTATGACTTGAGCAGCATTTTATGGTAGGAAAACAAAGCAGAACTAAAGCCAGGCACAACCTAGAGCACACAACCCAGACTCCCAACAGCTGTGCTACCTGCAGGCCACACACTCTAGTACACAGCAGGTGCCTTCTGGACACAAGTGTTACGGCTGGACTCAATGATCTTAAGTTGTCTTTTCCAACCTAAATGATTCCACAATTTTCACTCCATGACAACCAAAATGACTGAATATCAAGAATTAAGTCATTTTTAGTTAAGTCACCACCACAACTTAGGCTGGGACATCTCTGCTGGGACACCAGCAGTGAGATGTTCTATCTCTCTTGCTCTCTTTCACCATTCTGGATGCTGTTAATAAAAATCATTCCTGCAACACTACTTCTACTACACCTGCTTATACTGTGTCCCTCAGGTTACACAAAACCACACCATTTTTACATCTTTAACTCTTAAGGCAACACCACTTTTCATGGAGATCAGACTCTATGTACAGGACTTGCAGTTGCTTTACTGTTGAGGTACAGACATACCAAACTGCCAGCACCAAAGCTTTGTCCTGAAACACGAGTACCCGTTCCAAATCCAGTACCAGCACTTGTATTGGTAGTTGTTCCAAAAAGGGTTCCAGGTTGTGTGGGCTGACTGACCCCAAAGATACCCTACAAACAAGAGCTAAGTTAAGACAAACCTGTAATGCTTTCCCAAGTCTAGTGACTTGGGAAACAGATGGTAGTTTTGATGGAAACAGAACTACCACATAAAGTCCACTAATAAAACAGTGCAACAACATTATCCCTTTTGCTGGGGGAAGAAGGTGGGTGAAAAGCATTTCAGAAGCTTTAGCCATGCTCCAAGAAATTAGTTGCAAAAAAAAAAAAAAAAAAAAAAAACTAGGAATTAAAAAAAAAAAAAAAAAAAAAAAAAGAACTAGGAATTAAAAATAAAATAAAATCCTGCTCCAAGCTTAAAAGGATATTGGAGTTTCTTCATCATTTGGCACAAGTGAGATGGAGAAGAAACATGCCACAGGGTTTTCTGGGAGAAGTCACAACACATTCAGAAAGACTGTAATATATTTGGAGCCAAAGCCCCCAGCTATGCAATAAGTTACACTTCTGTGGCATCTTTCTAAGCAAAAGCTCCAGAAATGCTGCTCTTTAGTCACCAGGTAGCACAGAACACACAGTGAATTCCCACAGGGTATCAATAATGGAACTGCTTTGTTATCCATGGGAACAGAGGTAGAAATACCTAAATGGATAGAAAGCAGACTTTCTTAAAAGCTGTATTGCTGTCCAGTTATCATGAATGAAAGTTTTGCTTTGGCAAGACATTGCCAGCTCAGAGGGTAGCATTCAAAGCTCTGAATCCTCACTTCCTGAAGCCAATTCAAGGAAGAGCTCAATCACTCTACCACAGCCTCCCATGTCTAGCTGCAGTAGATGTACCACAACTAACCCCTTGAAGGGTTCAAAGAGTTTATCTTACCATTGTGTTGGTGTTTGCCTGCCCTAGAAGGGTGCTCCCAAAAGAAAAGGCAGTGTTCTGAGTTGTTTTGGTTTGACTAAATGGTTTGCTTAACAGGCTTGTGGGTTGAGGTTGCTGGTGAAAAGGAGCCCCTGTTGCTCCTGATCCAAAGCTTGCTTTACCTACAACATGGAAATACAATGGATAGAACTCACTCAAGTATTCATCCACATACCTACACTTCACATTCCAACAGGAGAAAAGATGCTTTGTTCAATGGAACAGCAAAACACCCAGTGTCATCAATCCCACAAGGCCTTCACAGAATCTTACCTGGTTGGAAAAGACCTTCAAGATCATCCAGTCCAACCTTTAACCCAGCAAGGAAGAGCCAACACTACAAGAAGTCCCTAAGCACCAGGTCCACATGCTGCATGCTGCTTCAGGTGGATGCAGTTTGGTTTAGGTTTTTCACCATGTTCTCCTTATGCTGAGGTCAGTGTGAGCATAACACCCAAGAATTGCCTCACAGACATGTCTGCCCAAACAGATGCCAGCTTTCATATGGTCAGTTCATTCCCCCTGTGTTTCCATGAACCACACCTGAGCAGGGAGTAGAGGAATATGGGCTCATATATGTGGACTTTTCCCAAGCAGATGCAGCTCAGCTCAACCCACGCAGGCCTCAGGCAAGCCCTGAGACTAAGTCCAGAAATGCTGGACACTAAGGACAGACACAATTCCAACCCAACACTGCAGCCTTCCTGTTCCTAGGATTTTGACCTTCTGTTTGCAGTATTAATTCCACAACTACAAATACCCATTTACTTTTAGGCTTGCAGCAGAAGGCAATAGAATTTGTTCTTCATCTCTGTTTTAGACTAAGCTCAAAAAAGCATGCTAACAGGTTGGTGCAACCAGCCTGCAACGACCCAGCAAACAGTTATTTCATACATGGATTTACTTTTGGACTAAGGATCCTAAAACTAAGCATGAAACCACAAGACCGAAGATGTCTACATCCCAACCCTGATCCACTGAGGAGAAGAGCTCCTGGCAAAGTTTCCAGGGAATTTATGGTCACTCACTAACAGAAGAATGATTTGCCATTAACCAACTGATGCCATCATCCTGCTGGTCATTAGCAACATCCCAGTGGGTTTAATTCAAATGGTTTTATCGTCCATGTGAACCAGCTGACCAAGTTTGTCTTCCAGCAAAACCTGAGGATGCAGAGGAAGCTTGCAGTCCCTGAAAAGTAAGTCACCAAACTGGGGGAGTGGCTGCCAAACCAGAAGGTTTTGCTGCCATTCAGCCAGAGTTGGACAGGCTGGAGGAGTGGGCAGGAAGAAACTTAATGAAATTCAACAAGGGCAAGTGTAGAGTCTTGCACCTAGGAAAGAACAACCCCAGGGATCAGTGTAGGTTGGGGACCGACCTGTTAGAAGGCAGCGAAGGAGAAAGGATTTGGGGGTCCTAGCAGATGGGAGGTTGATCATGAGCCAGCAATGTGCTCTGATGGCTGGCGGGGGGTCAATGCCATTCTGGGGTGTATTAGAAGGCCATGACTAGTAGCTCAAGAGAGATCCTCCTGCCCTTTTACTCTGCCTTGCTGAGGCTACATCTAGAATACTGTATCCAGTTCTGGGCCTCCCAGTTCAAGTGTGACATAGAATGGCTTGAGAGAGTCCAGCACAGAGCCACAAAGATGATGGAGATCAGACTCTAGCTACAGGGCTTCCAGCTGCTTTACTGTTGAGGTACAGACATACCAAACTGCCAGCACCAAAGCTTTGTCCTGAAACACGAGTTCCAGTTCCAAATCCAGTACCAGCACTCATATTGGTAGTTGTTCCAAAAATGGAATAGCTCTCTTACAAGGAGAACCTGAGGGAGCTGGGACTGTGCTGTTCAGAGAAGACTGAAAGGTGACCTCAGCAATGGTTATAAAGATGTGTTGGGTGAGACCCAAGAGGCTGCAGCCAGGATCTGCTGGGTGATGCCCAGTGACAGGACAAAGAGCAATGGTGGAAGCTGAGGCATAGGAAGTTCCATGGAAACATAAGGAGGAATTTTTTTCACTCTGAGGGCGACAGAACACTGGAACAGGCTGCCCAGGAGGGTTGTGGAGCCTCCCTCTCTGGAGATATTCAAGACCCACCTGGATGTGTTCCTGTGTGATCTGCTCTAGGTGACCTTGCTCTGGCAGGAGGGTTGGACTAGACAATCTTTCGAGGTCCCTTCCAGCCCCTGACATTCAGTGATTCTGTGATTCCATGGCAAAGAACCCAAATAGTGAATGTTGATAACAAACCCAATAAAATTCTGGGCTCACACCAGCGTTTCCTCATCTTTTTTTTCACCACAGAATTTTAAATAGCTTAACAGAGCACTTGCAGAGCCATCCACAGCAATGGTAGGGTACAGGTAGTACTTACTGATTCCAAAAGGTACTTTACTCTGTCCATGTGGAAAGCCTTTGGTAATTGTAGAAGAGCCAAAAAGCCCAGTAGCTGGTCTTGTAGCAGAAGTTCCAAACAAGCCCACACCTGCTGCTGTTGTTTTTGTCACAGGTCCTTTCCTGTTTGCCTGGTAGTCTTCTAAACGGAGTTCCTAGTAAAGGAGAATCCAGCTCTCTTTACATGTTCTTCTTACACAGGATGAGGTCAGTGTCATCAGCATGCCTATACAGCATTCAAGCCAACTCCTGGATCAAAGGGTCTAGAAAAGCTACACCTACATTCTTAAAAAGGACACCACAAACAGGGTCTAAGCTTGGGTTTAAATTTGGGCTTCAATTTTACTTTCCAGAGCTTTTTCACACCTTCTGAGTAGAAAACATGTTTTGAAGCATCATGAAAGTCAACCTGAACAGAAAGGCTTCAGTGTTAAATCCTTGGGAACATGAGTTTATATTAAACATCTGAGTTTTGTCAGAGATTCTGCCATTTTCTCAGCAGTGCAGGACTGCTCCTAACAGGGTCTCTCACCCTGCTAGTACATGGTGAGATGGAATTTCAGCCCTTCAGAAACAGCACTGTTAACATTTAAGATGAAAGACAATCCATATGGTGACACAATAAACATTTTACTTGCTGATGCCACCCTCCTGTGAGCACTGCAGATGCTGAAAGTTGTTCTTGCATTAAGGAACATAAAATACATTTAGATAAGCAAGATAAGCAAGCCTGAGCACATGTTGACTGACCTCCAGAGACTTCTTCTCATATTCTTTCATAGCAGTAATACACTGATGCCTCAAAGTGATTGTAGTGGTAAGTCCACCTACTGACACAATATCTGCATTGGTTGCTGGCTGCAAGAGAAGTTAAGATATCAAGCTTAAAATCCAGAGAGAATTCCATTAGTAGTTAGTATGCTCCCAGCAGACACTCTTAAAGGCTAAGTATAGCCTGGCACCTCACACAGTGTATTCCCTTTCCCTGTGCAGCTGTGGCCTCACCAGCACTGAAGGACCTTCAGCAGCCACCAGTAGTGGAATTTAGCCTTGTTACACTTAAAATAAGGCAGGGTAACTCATTTTTCAGTTTCACTTTAAAAGGAGTTTACCTAAATTTGTGATACAAATCCTCCAGGTATGCATAGATTTCTTTCTCCCTCATTTTTTTATTTGTACTATGAAAGTATCTACCAATGGCACTCAGATTGCTCCAGTTATCATCACAGCCCTGCCTATACCCCAAAAATAGCAAAGTTTCTGTCTGTTGAATCAGCTTCAGCCAGAAAGGAAAAGAGATGAGTTTTGTCTGGACAAGTATTTGGAGAAAAGACCTCTCTCCAGCATGTATCAGTTGTCCCATTTCCATGATGGCTTCTATTCTCAGGCACCCTCCATTTTCAATGGCTACAGAGCTTTTCAGCACATTATCCCATCCTCTTTTCAAGGGAACACCTCCAGGAAACAGAGGGCATCAGCATCCACTTTTCAGGTTACATTTCCAAAGCCATGATGGTTTATAAGAGAACTTCCTTTATTCTGACCCATTCCAAGATGTCTCTTAGCTGTCAGCATTTGGTGTTCTGTAGCACTTCCTACCTTCCTGAGAGGGCTCCATTTTAAGAGCTGCATTACCTCTTCAGCTTTAATCCAGCTGTAAACCTAGCAAGTCTAAACAGGGCCATTACTCCACTGTGTTTGAGAAGTCTACAAAACTCAGAACAGAAAAAGTCGGTTTTGTGGGCAGTTCACTACACATTCCAAGCCCCCTGCAACAGCTCCACTAAGGGAGATGTTTTTAGATTGCTTCAGAACACTGTGCACTTGCAGATGAATCATAGAAGCACAGAATCATAGAATGGGTTGGGTTGGAACAGACCTCCAAAGGTCATGTAGTCCAACTGCCTCTGCAGTAAGCAAGTACATCCTCAACTAGATCAGGTTGACCAGAGCCTTGCAGGTGAACTAATTTTTTTTTTTTTTGTTTTTTTTTGTTTTTAAGTTCAGTGATCCAGACAGAGCTTTACACAAGCAACTGCAATAGGTGATGCTTCCTGCAGTCAGCAGGCTCAATTAAGAAGCAAATCCAGGACTTACACGAAACTTAAGAGTTGTGCCAGTTGGAACAGTAAAAGCAGGAGGGACAAAAAGA
This sequence comes from Eubucco bourcierii, assembly GCA_013396675.1. Taxonomy (NCBI): domain Eukaryota; kingdom Metazoa; phylum Chordata; class Aves; order Piciformes; family Ramphastidae; genus Eubucco; species Eubucco bourcierii. The sequence goes on along the minus strand of VWZE01001541.1, from coordinate 31,923 downwards.
GGGCCAGTTGGACTCCCCAAAGGACTGGAAGTAGTATTAGTGCTGGTCCCAGTTCCAAAGCCTTAAAAAAAAACCACACCAAACAATAAGATCAGTACTACAACAAACCTGATTTTAAAAACTCAAACCCAAATATTTTATTATAAGTTATTTATGTCAAGTGATAATTGTCTTTATTTCATTTAGCAAATATCTTGGAAATGGGAAGAAAACTCTAGGGGAAAAAATGTCTTTTCTAACAGCAGAGCTGAAAGGCAACAGTCTGATAACACAATATTCTGCTGTAGAGGACCACCCTTAATTCTCCACTGCAGGAAACAGGGGTACCTCTATATCAGTGTTGGGGATATGTGGAGTGGCACAACTAACAGTCCTACAAAGCTCTTGAAGCTACACCTCAATACCCCAAGCACTGAAAAGACAGTTTAGATGTATTACTTACTTTGGCCAGAAACTGAAGTTGTCCTAAAGCCACTGCTGCCTCCAAATGGAGCCCCAAAGGGTTTGTTAAACATTTTCAGAACCTCTCAGGGATTTCCCCTAAACCTGAAAAGAACAATTCAGCTTTGATTTTAAAGCCTATCTTGAAACTCCTTTTTTCATCTTCCTCACGGTTGATCTTAGCCACCTGAGTACTTATCATAGAATCATATCATAGAATGGTAAGGTTGGAAGGGACCTCAAGGATCATCTAGTTTCAACCCCCTGCCATAGGCAGGGGCACCCCCCACTAGTACAGGTTACTCAAGGCCTCAACCAATCTGGCCTTGAACACCTCCAGGGAGGGAGCATCCATGACCTCCCTGGGCAACCTGTTCCAGTGCCTCACCACCCTCATTGTAAAGAACTTCCTCCTAACATCCAGTCTAAATCTCCCCTCTGCCAGTTTAAACCCATTGCCCCTTGTCCTGTCGTTGCAGGACCTTGTAGATAATCCTTCCCCAGCCTTCCTGTAGGTCCCCTTCAGATACTGGAAGGCTACTATCAGGTTCCCTTGAAGCCTTCTCTTCTCCAGGCTGAAGAGCCCCAACTCTCTCAGCCTGTCCTCATAGGAGAGCTGCTGTAGCCCTCTGATCATCTTTGTGGCCAAAAAAGGCATGACAGCATCTTTATGAAGTCATACTAAGCAATTTAAAACACAGGAAGAGCCATGAGAAAGGCCAAGAACACTTTAGTGTCATTACAGTAAATGTCAGCCTTAAGTGACATTGTTCATTTAGTGACATTGCTCATTTAGTGACAAGGCTTCCACCCCTAATTAATTTTCCAGTCCTTTTTGATCCACCCTAGGCCACACAGACTCACTTTTGTGCAGCCACCCCTCTAAATACCCAAAAGACTTCCCCCTGCAGAACACTTCTCCAAGAACAGCCACAGGGGTCTGCATTGTGCCACGCCTGCCATGCCATGCTGCCGGCATTTGCCATGATTGCCTTTCAGTTAAATCCTAATTGACAACCATTTCAAACAGGACACAATGTGGAACTTCACTGAATGAGAAGCGCAGGGCCACACATTCCATCTGCTTTGCATTTATTGCTCTCAGGGTTAGTCGAGGGTTTTCTTAGCTCTTCAAAAGTTGTTGTTTCTAAATTGTTGTTGTTCAGGGGTCAGGCAGGGGCCTAAATTACCTTTACAATATCCATTATTTCATTTACAGGTACATTTAGTAATGCTACCCCACTCCAATGGCCTGTCTCCAAGTACAAACACCAGATCACAGAATCACAGAACATTAGAGGTTGGAAGGGACCTCCAGAGATCATTGAGTCCAACCCTCCTGCAAAAGCAGGATCACCCTGGGTGGCTCATACAGGAATGCATCCAGAAAGGAGACTCCACAACCTCTCTGGGCAGCCTGCTCCAGGGCTCTGGCACCATCACTCTAAAGAAGTTTCTGCTCATGTTGAGCTGAAACCTTCTATGTGCAAGTTTGTAGCTGTTGCTCCTTGTCTTACTACTATGGACCACTGAAAAGAGATTGGTCATCCACTTGACACCCAACTCTCAGATATTTGTACACATCGATCAGATTTCCTCTCAGACTCCTCTTCTTCACAAACAGCCCCAAGGCTCTCAGTCTCTCTCCATAGGGGAGATGCTGAAGTCCCCCAATCATCCTTGTGGCTCTCCATTGGACTCTCTCCAGTAGGTCCCTATTTCTCTTGAACTGGGGAGCCCCAAACTGGACACAGTATTCCACAGTTTCTTTCAACAAAACCAACCAAGTAAAAATAAAATCACAACCAATCCTTGGCCACACCAAGCCTTTTTCTGCATTGGGGCTAAAACCTGCTAACTCCACCATGGAAAATACCAGCATTATCCAGGAGAAAAATCATTGCTGGTAGCATTAGCTAATCCACAGCAGTGCAAAACTAAGAAGTTCAGAAAAGTGGAAGACATGGCCCATACCAAGAGCGGGACAGAGAGATGTGTCCTAGAGAACTAGGAACCAATAAAGAGCACAAAAGGGGGAACTGTTAGAAAATATTTCCAAATTTTGATTGCCTGGGCAGTTTGGGCCATCTCAGCAATTCAACCTCACCCTTGTTGCCTGTAACTAACAGTCTTTGCAACCTTAGCACTGAAGCCTCCCCATGGATCTTTCCTTAACTAAAGAAGTGTCCTTTGAAGATAGCAGAAACCAGCAGTAGCTAGACATGGCCTAAGCTTTTAAACTTTCAGGAGTGTGTGCAGGCTTAATAGGCTTATGGATACGAACTTCTCCACCCGGGCAGGTATAAAGGGTGTGCATGTAGCAGGGGAACGTGTAGCAGGCAGCCTCCAGTCTGTACATTCTGAGTACCTCAGCAAATAAGGGAAGAGGGGTACTTGTGGTCAGGAATTTCAGATAAAAGGAAGCTGGATCCTGCAGCAATCTGAGAGACCTCATAGGGATCTGCCCCGTGGACATTTATTCAAATAGGTTTACAGGACTCCTCTGTCTCCTTTGCCAACCCCTAGTAATTAAAGCTTTCTGTACACCAAGCCCCACTTAGGGGCTGTTAGGTTTTGGCATGGCATGCTAGCTTTCAGCACCTCAGCAGCTTTCAAACTCCAGTTAGGTTTTCCAGGAGATCCAACACTCAGGACAGCAGTTAGGTTTTGGCATGGCATGCTAGCTTTCAGCATCTCAGTAGATTTCAAACTCCAGTTAGGTTTTCCAGGCGATCCAACACTCAGGACAGCAGCTAGGTTTGGGTATGGCATGCTAGCTTTCAGCATCTCAGCAGCTTTCTAACTCCAATTAGGTTTTCCAGGAGGTCCAACACTCAGGACCGCAATAAACTCCTGCCCAGTATTTTCCATTTGGTCACTAATCATTCCAGTCAATCTCAAACCCCCACACCTTTAACTCTGTCTATGTTTGACAGCTTCTCTAAGGTTCCCCACTTCCAGCTCACCCAATGGACACAGACACCCCACAGCACTCAGCACACTCCACAGCGAAGCCACCAAACCTACCTGCCCATCTGTGAAATCCTAAGTATTTCATAGAATCATAGAATGGTAAGGTTGGAAGGGACCTCAAAGATTATCCAGTTCCAACCCCCTGCCATAGGCAGGGACACCTCCCACCAGCACAGGTCCCTCAAGGCCTCATCCAACCTGGCCTTGAACACCTCCAGGAAGGGAGCAGCCACAACCTCCCTGGGCAACCTGTGCCAGTCTCCTATCACCCTCACTGCAAACAACTTCCTCCTAACATACACTTTCAAGCTCTCCTCTGCCAGTTTAAACCCACTGCCCCTCATCCTGTCATTCCCAGACCTTGTCAATAGTCCCTCCTCAGCCTTCCTGT
>VWZE01001541.1:6855-28105 GCA_013396675.1 Eubucco bourcierii | reverse complement strand
GGCAGGCCGCACTCACCTCCCATCGCTCGGGGCACCGATGGGGAGAGAAAAGAGAAGGGGAATCCCCCTTCAAGAACCAGCCCTTTGCTTGAGGAAGCCGTGCGAGAGCCAGAGGGCGGGTGCGGAGCAGTTCCAAACCGACGGCAGGGGACAGGCCCCTGAGGTGCCATAGGGCGAGAAAGCGACGACGATCGGCAGGAAACGGCGGGAAAAGCGCGAGAGGCTGCGCGGTGCGGCAGGAGCGGAGGGGGCAGCACTGTGCCGCTCCAGCCCCGCTCACTGACGGCGGTTTGGGTGTTCAGCCAAAGGCTGGTGCGTCCCAAATCCAAATACCCAACTCCGTGTAAAAAAAAAACTACCTCAGAAATGGACTGCTTTCAGCATCCTCCCTTTGCCTTAAAGCCTGCTGTCGGCACCTCAAATGGGAATAATCAGGTTTACACCAAAAATTACCTCAGAAATGGGCTGGTTTTGGCAGCCTCTGTTTGCCTTAAAGCACATGAGGATACTCCAGTGCCTTTATTAGAATATATTATAGCTTTTCAGTTCCTTTAGGGTAAAGAGTTTTTTGAGGTAAACACAGTTTAATCATAGAATCGTAGAACGGTTTAGGTTGAAAGAGACCTCAAAGCTCAGCAAGTTCCAACTCCCTGCCATAGGCAGAGACACCTCCAACTAGTACAGGTCAATCAAGGGCTCGTCCAGCCTGGTCCTGAACACCTCCAGGGAGGTTGTGGAGCACAGAATCACGCAACGTGATCCTTTGATCACGTTGGGTGATTCTGTGCTCCACAACCTCCCTGGGCAACCTGTGCCAGTGTCTCACCACCCTCACTGCAAACAACTTCCTCCTGACATCCACTTTCAATCTCCCCTCTACCAGTTCAAACCCATTCCCCTTTTCCTGTCATTACAAGCCCTTGTCAATAGTCCCTCCCCAGTCTTCCTGGAGCCCCCTTCAGATCCTACAAGGCCACTCCAAGCTCTCCTGGAAGTCTTCACCAGGCTGCAGAGCCCCAACTCTCTCAGGCTGTCCTCACAGCAGAGCTGCTGCAGCCCTCTCAGCATCTTGGTGGCCTCCTCTGGACCTGCTCCAACACTTCCATGTCTTTCCTGTGCTGGGGGCTCCAGAACTGCACCCAGGACTGCAGCTGGGGTCTGAGGAGAGCAGAGCAAAGGGGCAGAATGCCCTCCCTTGCCCTGCTGCCCACACTGCTCTTGCTGCAGCCCAGGACTTGTTTGCTATCTGGGCTGCACGAACACACTGCAGCCTCATGTTGAGCTTTTCATCACCCAAGACCCTATTTGAATATTCATATTCTGCCTGCTGAGGGAAAACAGAATCCTGTCACTCCATAACACTGGGTATGGAGGGCTGCTGGGTGGCCCTTGGAATTTAAAGGACAATTTTAACTAGGGAAGACAGTTTTCCAGGCACCCTCCGTTACCAAATTGATTTATTTCAGTGAAGCAGCAAGGATGACCCCAGCAAGGACAAAAAGTGAGGTGCTAGTGGGGGCTCAGTCTGTCACCATGGAGGCCCAGGCAAGGAAACACGCACAGGGTTGCTGCTGGGGTAGCTGAGGGGTACCAGTTGCTGTGCCCATCCATCCTACAGAGTCCTGTGTGGGGGAAACTGAGGAATGGAGGCAGATGGGCCAACTCCAGGGCTCTTACAGGATGGGTGTTGCTTAGGGTGCCCCCCAAATGCCCAGGGAGGGGAAATCGTGCCTGGAGGTGAGATCACAAACTGCTCCCAACCCCAATATCTCATCTCACAGGTACCCTTTAGAGAGGCCTGGATACCTGCAGGAGTGGCTTCAGAGGGATGAAGAAGCTGCTCTCAGAGCACCCTGAGGGCCCAGGTAGGTGAGGGAGAGGATTTTGGAGAGAAGAAGGTGGATCTGTGCCTCAGTTTCCCCTGCCAAGAGCAGGGCTGCATTTTGGGGATGGGCTGTTAAGCAGTCTGTGCCTCATAGAATCATAGAATCAACCAGGTTGGAAGAGACCTCCAAGCTCATCCAGCCCAACCTATCACTCAGCCCTAGCCAAGCAACTAGACCATGGCACTGAGTGCCCCATCCAGGCTTTTCTTGAACACCTCCAGGGACGGTAACTCTACCACCTCCCTGGGCAGCTCATTCCAATGCCAATCACTCTCTCTGGCAAGAACTTCCTTCTAACATGCAGCCTGAAACTGCCCTGGCACAGCTTGAGGCTGTGTCCTCTTCTTCTGTCCCTGGCTGCCTGGCAGCAGAGCCCAACCCCAGCTGGCCACAACCTCCCTTCAGGGAGCTGCAGAGAGCAATGAGCTCTGCCCTGAGCCTCCTCTTGTGCAGGCTGCACACCCCCAGCTCCCTCAGCCTCTCCTCACAGGGCTGTGCTCCAGGCCCCTCACCAGCCTTGGTGCCCTTCTCTGGACACCTTCCAGTACCTCAACATCATTCTTAAATTGAATGGCCCAGAACTGGACACAGCACTCAAGGTGTGGCCCGAGCAGTTACCTCTGGGAGTCCCAGGTTTGGTTTCTACTGAGCTTGGTGCTTCTTACCCTTTTATTTCCATCAACATCTCACACTTTCTTTGCCTTTGTGTTTGGGTGGGTTGTTTTTTGGGGGTTGACCCAAGGGGCAGTGTTGGCAGGTGAAACTGAGGTACAGGTTTGGCCCCTGGCCTGAGGTGACACAACATGGGGATATAGGGTGTTGAGGGGCTCCCCAAGGTGGTTTGTCAGCTGTCCTTGTGCCCCAGTTTCTCCTGCCAGTAAGAAACACTGCATCCTGCAGGGCTGTAGCAGTCTCCACATCATTACCTGGTGCCATCCCCTGTGGGTAAGCTCTCACTTGTCTCCGCAGGAGTCCCTTTGGTGGTCCCCTCTGTGGTCCCCTGACCCCAAGGCACCCACAGATTTGGGGGTGCAGATGGAAATATAAAGAGATTTGGGGGTGCAGGGTGGAAGTTAAAATACAGGGTTTATAGTTTAAAATACAGATACATGGATGGGTGGATGGATGGATGGATGGATGGATGGAAGGAAGGATGGATAGATGTGCAGAGATAGATAAGATGGATGAGTGGGTGGGCTCATATAGATACATGGATGGTTGGATGCACAGGTGCATGGCTATATGGATGCACAGACAGATGCATAGCTAGATAAGGTGGGCAGACAGAAGTAGAAAGGTCACGGCGTAAGATCTATGCGTTGACAGGAACAGATACGTAAGCTTGTGGGTGGATGCATAGAGAGATGGAGCTACATGGACACCTCCGTACCCCCGACTTTGTTTGACCCTCCGGCGCCACCGTACAAGGCAGTGCTCGGCGTGGGGCGATAGGCACAGGGGAGTGTCGCCTGGCTCCGGGGCTCTTGGCGGGACGACCGCACCGAGCGGGGGCGGCTGCTTGCTGGGCAACCGCTGCTCATCCTGGGGCCGGAGCTGGGGCCCGGGCCCAATTCGGTCCCGCTGCGACTTCGCCACGGAGCCTTCTTCCCAATTGGCGGCAGCGGCAGCAGAGCTTTTCTGCCCTCTAATCCCCTCTTCCCTGGTGACTGCTGAGCGGTTGGGCTGGCATTGCTTCCCTTGGGATAAGGTAATCTTGGGAAGAGGAGCTGACCAAATTATGCTAGTGCTGTCTGCCTGCAGAGAAGAGTGTACTGAGATAGCTGGTGCCAGGGTGTAGAGAAAACTTTCGTCGCTAGAGGTTCACAAAGGAGAGGAGACACAGGAGTCCTGTAAAACTTTATTCGAATAAAGGGAGAGTCACCAGGGCAGATCACTGTGGGATCTCTCAGATTGCTGCAGAACACGGCTTTCTTTTTACCCTGATTGCCCAGTCACAAGTACCCCTCACCCTTTGCCCGCTGGCTGAGGCACTCTGAATGCACAGTGTGCCCGAGATGCCTACTATATGTTCCCTCCCTTACATGTACACACCCCTTGGACTGCACATCTCATGTTCATTAAAATGAAGCTTTACATCCCCCCAGGTGGAGAGGTTCATATCCATAATCCCACTGCACACTCTCCTTGAAGTTGAAAAGTTTATGCTGTGTCCCATTACTGCTGGTTTCTGCTGTCTTCAAAGGACATGTCTTTAATTGGGGAAAGACCCATGGGGAGGCTTCAGTGATAAGGGTGCAAAGACTCTGTTAGTTACAGGCAACAAGAATGAGGTCAAATTATTCAGGTGCCCCAAGCTGTCCTAGCCCAGTTGCCCAATTATTCAGTACTTGTAAGGCTACCTCTTGGTCCTCTCTTTGTTATCTCAGATTTCATAAAGGAGCATCTTCACTTCCAAAGACACATTCCCATCACTGAGGAAGCTTATCAAGGATGGAAAGGCAGAGATTCCCCAAACACCAGACCTGCATTCTCTATAGAATCATAGAATGGCTTAGGTTGGAAGGGACCTCAAAGCTCAGCCAGTTCCAACGCCCTGCCATAGGCAGGGACAACTTCCACTAGAACAGGTCGCTCAAGGCTTCATCCAACCTGGCCTTGAACAACTCCAGGGAGGTTGTGGAGCACAGAAGCACAGGATGTGATCAAAGATTCTGTGATTCTGTGCTCCACAACCTCCCTGGGCAACCTGTGCCAGTGTCTCACCACCCTCACTGGAAAACTTCTTCCTGACATCCAGTTTCAATCTCCCCTCTGCCAGTTTAAACCCATTACCCCTCAACATTGTTTAGTAAAGTCAGGGAAGTCTCCCAGACTGCTGCCCTGAGGTTGAACATGCCTCATTATAATATAAGGTGATAAACCACCCCTCCCAGCTTGAGAAGCTCCCTACCCCTAGCCGCCCCTTACCCGGCCGCTCCCTCCTCGTAGGCCGCTCCCTGGCACCGCCCTTCCTCCCAGGCTCGCTAGGCGGCGCCCTAAGGGGCGGCGGCGCCGTAATGGGCGGGAGGCGGCGTGGACGGCAAGGGCAGCGCGCAGGGCGCAGGGCGCAGGGCGCAGGCGGAGATCGGTGTCGGTGAGTGCCGTGGCGGCTGGGTAGGACGCTGTGGGGTTTACAGGCTGTGGTCTTGGGGCACAGGAACGTCTTTCGGAGCCAGTGGCCCTGTGGGGCAGAAGGGGCAATCCTCGTGCCCGAGTGCAGGGGCACAGGGGGCTCTGTGGGGTGATCCCCAGGCAGCACTTAACCGGTCTCTGGAGTTGCAGGGTTTGTAGAGGGCCATCTCTGGAACGAGGATTTAGAGGTGAACCAAATTCCGGGAATGTAGTGGCTGGGAGGGCTGTAGTCCCATGGGTAAAGGCAGCATGTGCAGGTCAGGATTCAACTGGGGACCAGGGGTGCTGGTGGGTGGCAGCTCTGTCGGGGCATCAAGGACATATAGAAGTTGTTGGGAAGCAGCAGGTAGGGAGCCTGGCTTGTTGCCCTTTCCCCCACCACCTTTCAACTGGTAAGGGTTAAAAAGTACTTTGCCTGTGTTTAAGGAGCTGTGGGATGAATTGTTTTCTGTCTGCTTCTGTTTCCTCTTTAGTGTGGACATGGCGAAGCAGGCGCAGGTTCTGGACGTGCTAAAGAAGGAGGTCAAATCCCTGCTAATAGCTGCCAAAGAGGGCTTAACGCCAGCAGAGCTGGAGCAGGAGTACCTGGCCATGATCGGCAAACCTCTCCCTCTGAGTAACCTGGGCTTCCAATCCACCTTGGAGCTGGTGGCAGATATGCCTGATATTGTCAGAATCTGCCCTTCTGAGAAAGGCACGTCTGTCCTGAAAGGTGAGGGTTTGTTTCCTTCCAGGTGGGCTTGTTTTGAAGCACATACTGGTGCAAAGTGAGGATGCTTCAAAATGGGGATGTGTGGGATGAATTCCCAGGTCTCGTATCTCTCTTACTCTTTTTCTCCTATAGCTTGGTTTAATTTCATGTCTTTGATGTTTCTTCTTGTATTTCAGTCTGCCTTCTGAAGTTTTTCTGCTCCTTTGTCCTGGAAAATCACCCAGGTTTCTAGTTATTTCTGTACATTTTGCCTTCTGCACTCAGTTTAGAAACTGCAGTGGCATTTCTTAAGGTTGCACTGGAGCTGATAAGCATCACTTTTCCTGTAACTGCAGACTCCAGTAGAACCCAGGAGTGGGACCTTATGGCAGAAGCTATGTCTCCCTACCTGACCCCATGGAAAGTTTAGTTTGCATCAAAGAATCTTTTTTGTTTTCGTTGGAGAAGAGCTATGGAAACAAATGAGAGGTGCAGAGAGTTGACTGGAAAGCGTGAAATGCTAGAGGGCTTGAGAGTGCCTCATTAAGACGAGGGGCTGCTCTCCAGGGGGTCTGCCTGGGCAGATCGGTGCTCTGTGGTGGGGATTCCTTGTGATTCTGGCTGAGGGGACTAATGAGCCATTTAGTGTTTTCCCAACAAAACTGACAGCAGCTGAGTTTCCAGCTGTGATCTTGTATCCAAAAGTTTTGACCCACCTGGATCTGAATTTATAGGGTTGAAGGGGCAAAATGGTTGTTGGCTGTTAGAAATGGTTCTGCCTGATTACGAGGAGAGAGTCAAAGCAATTGTCCTACTGGAAATCAGCCAAGGTTTAGTGTGATTACTTTAAAAGAAGATACCTGCTTCTGAAAAGGTCTGAGGGAGAAGGAAAGAAGAGGAGTTTTGCCTGTGTAGCGCTTTTAGTGGTTTAGTATGGCAGCATAACAGTTTCTTTCTGTTGTAGCTGTTGCAGATGAGACCACCAAAAGGATTACCAAGCTGGTTGCCAGGCAGAGAGATGTCAGGGCACGGAGGAGTGCTGCTGTGCAGGCAGTTGCTGCTTCACCCTCTCAAAATCCCCAGCGCTTCCCTCAAAGGGGCAGGGCTCCTGTCCTGCCAGCGACGGTGAAGGCTGAGCTGCAACACCTGCTGAGTTCCTCACCAGTTCTTCTCTCCGACTTTGACAAGGCCTTCTTCAGACACTTTGGCCAGGAGTTCCAATACACACAGTATGGATTTTCCTCTGTATCTGAGGTCCTCAGCAGCATGTCTGATATCATTGCAGTTGAGCAGACAGCAGCTGGTTCCTTGCTGACCCTGAAGAACCGCTGGGAAAGTGAAATGGAGAAAGGAGAGATGCTGCGAGGTGAAGCATTGTGTGGTGTAACTGAAAGCGTGGAGCTCTCACAAGCACTGTGGCCAGGCACCTGTGTTTCAAGTGGATGTTGCATTTCCAGTTGCTGTAGTAGTCCCATTTGCCCTGGATTTTAACACAGAAGGGCAGTGGGATGCTGCCCCAAGGCAGTTATTAGTAGCAGAGAGCTTAACTGGAAGTTTTCTACAGGTTGACACTGGTTTTGGGGGGGCAGTGAAAGGAGAGGTGTTTATCATAGAATGATAGGGTTGGAAGTGACCTCAAAGATCATCTGGTTCCAACCCCTTGCCATAGGCAGGGGGACACCTCCCATTAGAACAGGTTGCTCAAGGCCTCATCCAACCTGGCTTTGAACTCCTTCAGGGAGGTTGTGGAGCACAGAATCAGCAAAGAATGTGATCTTTGATCATGTTCAGAGACTTTCTGAACCTGTGTGCAGGGCTGGAATTTCTGGGTATTCCAGGCAACAGATGACAAGGTAGAAGGAGCTCCTGAATGTCCACTCTGCAGACTGGTAAAGCCTTTCCAATGTGCTTTTGGAGGCTGGAGCCCTGATCTGAGACATAGCTATATTGTTCCACAAAAGAAACCAAAAGAAGCTGCAGACTGCCTCAAAGTTCCCCTAACAGTAGTGAGAGAAAGCAGAATATCACCTACCTGCCAAATTCTTGGGGAAATTTAATTTTATCCTTATTCTAGCAACTGATTGAACCTTTAGCATGCTTAAAAGAGCAAGTGGATTTTAGTTTGGTTTAATTTGTTCATACACTGAAGGGTTAATCTCCAAGATTCCTCTCCAGTGAATCCTTTGCACTGTGGTGGCTGTGAATGTTACTGGAGGTGAGGGAAACAGCACCAGTGCTTGCAGGCTTTCGTTTTCAGATGTCTTCTTTTTCTGCTTAATATGTACCACTGTATCAGTCTGACAGAAGATAACAACCAAATCACCTTTGTCTTTGCAGCAGCAGCAGCACCTGCAGCTGAGATGCCTCCTTTGGAATCCAGCCGTGAGGCACACAACTTCCACCTGACAGCAGATGGGAAGTCAGAGCCAGCAGAAACACAAACAGGAGGTTTGGATGATGACCTCCAACAAGTAAGCATCTGGATGAGTGATCTGTAGCTTTTTAATCTCTTTATCCAGGAAGTCAGCCTCTTCTTACTGCTTCTGTTGCTGTGGAGTTTGCGTTGTTGATGAACTGCTGCCTCCAGACATTTCTTGTGTGTCTGTTCTAGATGAGTCTGGAAGTCACCAGACTCATACTGACCCAGTGTATAGCTTTATGTGCCATCCAGAATAGGTCTCTGTCTTGTGTCTTGAGATCTATGTGCTAGATCATCTCTGGCAAGTTAAGCATGAGCCTTCTCCCTTTTGGTATAGTTACTTGCAGTTGGACTTACTTGGCTTGGTTCTGTACCTGTTGCAGTAGGTGGGGCTGAAGAGTTAAGCAGCTGTGTGACAGAGTTGGGTAATGGTCCTCAGAGACCTTGGTTCCTGCAGTCTCAGCTCTGCTGTTTCTTTGGGGTTTGAAATTTTTGGTGGTTTGGTTTGTTTTGTATTTTGTTCAGCAGGATATTTTTTTTAAAGGGGTAGAGAGGAACAATACAGAGGCCCTGAACTGCCAAAGCCATTTGGGAGAATTTGTGTGTCCCCTGCATCTTTAGGCCTTCTTTTTCTCAGCAAAATTCTCTTGTTGAGAGTTATTTCCTCTACTCAGTTAATCTGGTAATGTTCAGCTGGAGTACAGCTGTTGGGTTGGAGTATGCAGGTAGGGAAAGGGTCCTGGTGGTGCTTTGTGTACTAATGAATTTGGAAGCCAAGCCTGATGAGTTAGACTCTGTGCAGCACTTCACAAAACACACCCTTTAGAGATTTTTGTCAGGCTGTTCTGATACTGGAGAGAGGTTTCAGTTTGCTGAGAAGTTCACAGGGAATTTCCTTCAATCAAAACTTGCTAGTGGGAAGGAAGGAAAAGAGAGAGATATGGTCCAGGTGGCCCCTGTGTGATCTGGTATAGGTGATCCTGCTCTGGCAGGGGGGTTGGACTAAATGATCTTTGGAAGTCCCTTCCAGGCCCTGACATTCTGTGATTCTGTGATTTATTTTTGTTTTACCTTAATGGAAAGACCAATCATGTTGTGTTCGGTGTGTGACAACATCTGAGTGCCACCTTCCTCTCACTCCCTTGTAGCCTCAAGATTTGGAGCAGTCCCTACTAGACAAGTTGATACTGACTCCAGAAATCCCCTCAGATGCCATTCAGGACAGCAGGCTTTGTGGATTGCCACCCCTGGAGAGAAGGTGCATGGTGGGAGTCTTTGTGGGATTCATCGTCTCTCCCAGCCAGTTCTACATCCAGATCTGCAGCAGGGAAGCACCTGATGAGCTACTGGATATGATGATTGAGATGAGGTGCGAACATGCTGTGCTGCTGAGTACCACTAGCTGTGGGGTATGTGTCTGCCCTGAGGGAACAGGACACCCAACTCTTAGCTGTGGTCTCTGCTGGCTTCCTTACTTGATGGGGAGGTGCTGGTGCTGGCCTGAGACGTGTATGCAGATGTTTACCCACTGAATAGCAATGTGTGACAGTTTGGCTGTGTCCAAGACAGTCCTAACCTTGAAAAACCTGGAATGGTTATGGAAAGAAATTTAGGGTCCTTTGCACCTCTCTGTGGGCTGTGCTAGTCTTGCTGATGTGCTCAGTTAAGGCTTTTCCTCCCATCTCCAACACACTGAAAAGCAACAGACAAGTGGCCTTTGCACTGTGTCTGTTTGAAAGCAGCACCTTGCCAGGGCTTGCTTTGTGTCAGTTCCATTATGTACTGGGGGTTCTGCTCCACCATGACAGTGCTACAGTGACTCTTCAATTGTGAGCCAGAATAAATTCCTGGTGTCCATGGGGCACATCTCAATTCCAGACCCTGCAGACAAACACTGCATAGTGAGACAGTGCTCCAGAACCTACTTCATAAGGAACATGTGTCAAGGTGATGTTAAAAATTAGTGACTAAAGCACCTGTTTAGCTTCTGAGTAATGCCCATTAATTAACTTTATGCTGGACCCCAAGAGTGTCATTCAAATGTTACAAATTTGGTTTTGCTTTTTTGGTTGGTCAGTTCAAGCATGGCAGGGCAGAGATGCAAAGGAGCTGTCCAAAGAGCTCCTGAAAACCTTTGGCCCCAGGGGGACTTTGAGCAGGGTTCTTCTGAAGCCCTCCGTGTTTCACAGGCTCACAGGATGTTAAGGGTTGGAAGGGACCCAAAGAGATCATCCAGTCCAACCCCCCTGCCAGAGCAGGACCAGACAGTCTTGCTCAGGTCACACAGGAACACACCCAGACAGGCCTTGAAAGGCTCCAGAGGAGACTCCACAACCTCCCTGGGGAGCCTGTGCCAGTGCTCTGTAACCCTCACAGTACAGAAGTTCTCCCTTGTGTTGAGCTGGAACATCCTGTGCTTCCTCTTTCATCCATTGCTCCTTGCCCAGGCAGCAGTGAGCAAAACCTGTCCCCCCTCTCCTGACCCCCAGCCCTCAGAGATTTAGAAATATTGATTCAATCCCCTCTCAGTCTTCTCTCCTCCAGACTAAGCAGCCCCAGGTCCCTCAGCCTCTCCTCACCAGGCACTGCTCCACTCCCCTCATCATCCTTGTAGCCTCCACTGCACTCTCTCCAGCAGATCTGCCCCTCTTCAACTGGGGAGCTGAAAACTTTGTTTCTCTTTGTTCGCCTCCTGCAGGCCAGCAAGCACAGCTTCTCTCGATGGTCTTTTGCAGACGCTGTTACTCAGACAGCCGCCTTTGCGATCGCTACGTGGTGCCCGAGAGCTCTGTGCGGCCTGGGCAGCTCTGCTGCGTGGCAGAGGCGAACTGGTGGTACCGTGTAGTGATCCACCGGCTGGTCAGCCACCAGGACGTGGAGGTCTTCTATGCAGATTATGGAAACCTCCAGCTCGTCCCAAAATCTGCCCTGAGATTCCTCAAGTAAGTGAGTTATACCTGGTTGGCAGAACGGCTGAGGTTGGAGGGACCAGTCAGAGCACTGGAGCAAGCTGTCCAGAGAGGTTGTGGAAGTGCAATGTGTGCTTGTGGCCAGGGTGGGCAGTAACATTTTGGGGTGGATTAGAAGGGCTGTGGTTAGTAGGTCAAGAGAGGTTCTCCTGCCCCTCTGCTCTGCCCTGGTGAGGCCCTATCTGGAGTACTGTGTCCAGTTCTGGGCCCCCAGTTCAAGAGGGACATAGAACTGCTGGAGAGAGTCCAGCACAGAGCCACAAAGATGCAGAAGGGAGTGGAACAGCTCTGGTATGAGGAGAGCCTGAGGTAGGGAGCTGGAGCTCTTTAGCTTGGAGGAGACGGAGAGGTGACCTCATCAATGTTTATGAATATGTAAAGGGTGAGTGCCAGGAGACTGGGACCAGGCTCTGCTGGGTGATGCCCTGTGATGGTTTGGGAGTTCCCTGCCCCCCCCACTTTGTAAAATGACCCAGACTAGAACTCAGCCAGCTGGAAGCTGAAGCTCTGTTTACAGCTCAGCACAATGTACAAACAGATAGACACAACAGACAGGAATAGTTACAGACATAGACAAGTTAAAGGGAATACAGCAACACAACTCCCCTCCCAGAAATCAGAGACCCCAGGAGGGGCTCCCAACAACCCTTCCACCTTCTCCCCACCCCTCTACCTTACCCCAAGGTTTGCCTTACATGCAAGGTGAGCTTGGAGGATGGGCCAGGGGGGTTAGAAGGAAAGTGGTGAGTGAGATTTATCAGCAGACAGAAGAAAACCAGAAGCTAGACTGCCTGAGACGCTCTGCCCTTACAGACAGACTGTTATCAAATGTTTTGAGTTCTTCTCTTAAACATCTCAGCAAGCCTATGAGTGAAGCAAACATCACCATTGTTTTCCTTTCACAGCCTAGAGTGTAGTTTTCTCTATTAAAATATTCCAATTAGCCTCAAACCAGCACATGCCCAATGCCAGGACAAGGGACAATAGGTGGAAGCTGAGGCATAGGAATTTTTATGCAAACATGGGGAGGAATTTTTCCCCTGTGAGGGAAACTGGAACAAGCTGCCCAGGATGGGTTGTGGAGTCTCCCTCTCTGGAGATATTCAAAGCCAGCATGGATGTGTTCCTGTGTGATCTGCTCTGGCAAGGGGATTGGATGAGCTTTGGAGGTCCCTTCCATCCCCAGACATTCTGTGATTGTCGTCTCCTCTGGAGATTTCCCAAATCCACCTGGATGCAATCCTCTGCAGACTACCTTGGGTGATCCTACCGTGGCAGGGAGTTTGGACTCAATGATCTCTGGAGGTCCCTTCTGACCTCTAAAGTTCTGTGATTCTGTGATCTCCTTGGTCAAGCAGGGCTGCCTGTGATGATGTCAAGAACATTTTGGACTTGTCTCTGGACCAAGCTGTTCCAGGGCTTGGTCACCTTCATGATAAAAATGCTGTTTTTCCAACTGGTCAGTCCCTAACATACTGATGGGTGGTGTTCCTCCGCAAGTGCAGGACTTTGAACTTCACTAGGTTCTTGTCAGCCCACTTCTCTGTCCTGTTGAGGTCCCTCTAAATGGCAACGTGACCCTCTGGTGTCACCAGCCACTCCTCCTAGCTTTGTGTCCTCATCAGACTTGCTAGGCTCTTGACCATCCTCCAAGTGGTTAATGAGGATGATGAACAGTATTGGATCTAGGAGTGATTCCTGGGGTACACTGCTATTTCTTGGCCTCCAACTAGGCTTTGTGCCACTGATCACCGCTGTCTAGGCCTGACCCTTCAGCCAGTTCTCAATCTACCCCATACTTTGATGGCTTTTCTGTGAGTGTGTTGGGTCATAGGCTGGACTTGATGATCTCAGAGGTCTATTCCAGCCTCAATGATTCTGTG
Organism: Eubucco bourcierii; assembly: GCA_013396675.1. Taxonomy (NCBI): domain Eukaryota; kingdom Metazoa; phylum Chordata; class Aves; order Piciformes; family Ramphastidae; genus Eubucco; species Eubucco bourcierii. The sequence goes on along the minus strand of VWZE01001541.1, from coordinate 15,125 downwards.
ATCTCAGTGTCAAAAGCCTTGGAGAAGTCAAAGTTAAACAGTATTTGCTCCTTTCCCCTGACCTACCAGGACAATCATTTCATTGTAGAAGATTGTCAGGTTGGTTAAACATAACCTGCCCTGGCTAGTCCTGGTCACCTTCTTGTCCTTCTAGTGCCAGGGCAGGGTACATTGTTCCATGGGTTCTCCAGGCACCAAAGTGGAGCTGACTGGTCTGCCTTCCTTAGGAAAGACACTTTGGTGTGCAAATTGCCTACAAAGGCTCTGGGGTTCTGCTGCAGTGGTGCCTTGCTGCAGCATTTCCTTCCTTACTTGCTAATGCTTAAGGTGGTAATGTTTAAGACCTATTCTGATCATTCCAGGCCCTTTGCTTGTCAGCCTTCTCCATGAGTCCCTCACAGCAACTCTGGTCTAAGTCCTTTCCTGTTTTCACTCCTCAGCCTTTATGCTTGCCACTTGCTGTCACTTTGGGGCAGACTCCCTAATCCTTCTTCTTGGGTTCCATGAATGGACACAGACATCCTCCTGCTGTCACTCTGGGGCAAACTCCCTAATCCTTCTTGGGTTCCATGAATGGACACAGACATCCTCCTGCTTTCACTCTGGGGCAAACTCCCTAATCCTTCTTCTTGGGTTCCATGAATGACCACAGACATCCTCCTGCTGTCACTTTGGGGCAAACTCCCTAATCCTTCTTCTTGGGTTCCATGAATGACCACAGACATCCTCCTGCTGTCACTTTGGGGCAAGCTCCCTAATCCTTCTTCTTGGGTTCCATGAATGACCACAGACATCCTCCTGCTGTCACTTTGGGGCAAGCTCCCTAATCCTTCTTCTTGGGTTCCATGAATGACCACAGACATCCTCCTGCTGTCACTTTGGGGCAAGCTCCCTAATCCTTCTTCTTGGGTTCCATGAATGACCACAGACATCCTCCTGCTGTCACTTTGGGGCAAGCTCCCTAATCCTTCTTCTTGGGTTCCATGAATGACCACAGACATCCTCCTGCTGTCACTTTGGGGCAAGCTCCCTAATCCTTCTTCTTGGGTTCCATGAATGACCACAGACATCCTCCTGCTGTCACTTTGGGGCAAGCTCCCTAATCCTTCTTCTTGGGTTCCATGAATGACCACAGACATCCTCCTGCTGTCACTTTGGGGCAAGCTCCCTAATCCTTCTTCTTGGGTTCCATGAATGACCACAGACATCCTCCTGCTGTCACTTTGGGGCAAGCTCCCTAATCCTTCTTCTTGGGTTCCATGAATGACCACAGACATCCTCCTGCTGTCACTCTGGGGCAAGCTCCCAAATCCTCCTTCCTGGGTTCCATGAATGGCCACAGACATCCTCCTGCTGTCACTTTGGGGCAAGCTCCCAAATCCTCCTTCCTGGGTTCCATGAATGGCCACAGACATCCTCCTGCTGTCACTTTGGGGCAAACTCCCTAATCCTCCTTCCTGGGTTCCATGAATGGCCACAGACATCCTCCTGCTGTCACTTTGGGGCAAGCTCCCAAATCCTCCTTCCTGGGTTCCATGAATGACCACAGACATCCTCCTGCTGTCACTCTGGGGCAAGCTCCCAAATCCTCCTTCCTGGGTTCCATGAATGACCACAGACTTTCTCCTGAACAGACTTCAGTCCAAGTGCATTTCAGCACCTTTTCCACAGTTGCTTCTCCCACCTTGGTTGGCTCTGTTTGTGCCTGGCCATTGGCATCCTTTGGTTCAAAAGTCTTTGCTCTCTGTCTGTAACTTTGTAACTGGAAGAGGGTTGGTGGGAAGATGCATGAGCAAGGGAAGGCCTAAGGGACCATGGGTGTGAAGTTTTTCCAAAGCTGCTGTTGGGTTTCAGTCACCAGTGCAAAGTCTAAGGTGTGCCTCTCTGTTCCTCAGCTGATTTGAAAATATGGGAGAGGAAGTTCTGCTTTTCTGCGTAGTTTTTCTCTGCTTTTGCTGTGATAGTGATGGCTTTGGTTTGTACTGCAGGCAGTGCTACTTGAAGCTTCCTGCTCAGGCCATTCCCTGTTCCTTGGCAGGGGTTAAACCCACGGAGGTATGTGTTTGTGTCCAGGTTTGTTTGTCAACACAAGGGTGAGAGCTTTCAAGTAGAGATTGCCGTTTTCTCCTGATCATTCATGGTGCTCAGTGTCATCACACCATGTTTGGAATGAAGTATATGGGGCAAAAGGGCATTCCCAGCCTAGGTGACACTGCAGGCTTTGGGGCTGTTTGAGTTGAGTGCTGGGAAGCTTCTCTGCCTGACTCTCCTGTTTCTGTCTCTTACCTGACCTGACTTAATTTAAGTCTTTCTGACAAGGGCCTACAAGGGGAGGTCTCAGGTGGTGGCTGTTGGTCTGGGTTAAGTATCTTTAGACTGGTGTTTCTCCTTGAAGTATCCTTACACTTGTGTTTCTCCTTCAGGGTACATGGTCCAATGCAGCAACTCTCCTGTTCAAGGAGCTGTGTGACTCCAAACTACTCGTGGGCTTTGTGGATGAATATGTTCATGGCATTTTGCATCTCTTCCTGTGTGACACATCCACCATGGAGGATGTCTACTTCCACCAAGTCTTGAGCAGTGGAGGACATGCTGCCATCTGTGAAGAGAACATTCCTTCCCAGGTCAGGAGGGAGGCAATGTGCTGCCAGCAGGAAGGGCAGGGTAAAGATTGTTGGGTGCATGTAATGGGAAGATCTCCACCTTGAAGCAAGTGGTTTTATGAAGAGCAAGGCTGATGTTCGCTGCTGTCTTCTGAGTGACCACTTTGTGACTGCCTCCCATGCTGTCTTGACTCTGTCAAGAGTTTTCTTGTTGATGAAACTTGAATCTTTTGATAACAGCAGAGTTGTTTGGGCTTAGTAAAACAAACTGGTTTTGTACTGTCTTCTGACAGTGGACTCAAAGGTGATGTTGGAGGCTTTTTGCAGTTGATTAACTTGTTAGAATTGCAGCTTCATCTGAAGCTGTTGCTCATCTTGTATAAATAGGATGGAAAAGTGAAATAGCTCCAGATGTTCTTGATGTAAAACCAAACTTAGAGGGCCCTGAGATGCTGAGAGATGTGTTGGTGAGATGCTGTTGAGAGATGTGTTGGTTGCTTGCCATTGTTAATCCAGAAGGTTTTCCTACCTTCAATTTAAGAAGCCTCAGGTTCATCCAGACAGTTGATGAGAGCAAGTCAATTAGATTTTGGGTGTCTCAGTCAGAGGAGGGCAGTTCAGTACATTGTTTTGGCCTTCTCTACTCTAGGCATTAAAGATTGGTTGTGCTATTACCAAACTGATATATGGAAGTGGTTTAAAAAGTCTGTTGCTTTGTTGGTGAAATGGACAGCGTTGGATGGAGTAACCAGGGTAGATTGACATTGTGCCTTGGATAGAGGTCTAGGTTGTAAACCAGCATACTTATGGCTTGGGCTCTCATCTGTGTCACTTTTTGAATGTCTCAACTCAGTTTCAGGAAGAATTGTGTGGCTGTAGAAACTGTTAGAAAGGTTCTGCCACTGTTCTCTGTCTCAGCTGAAAGATGAGCTTTACAACCCAGAGTGCTTGTGTCTGCTGGTGGATTCAACAGGTGCAGGAAGTCTGTGTGGCTGGAGTAGAGCCCACAACTGTATTTTTCATGTGTGTGTCAGATTTTTGGGAGGAGGGGGCATTGCTGATTGATTTTTTTTATTGTTGCTCGAGGGAGAGGAATTGATTTTTGTAGGGCAATTTCTGTGAGAATTTGGAGCTACCTTGTGGGTGATGTAATTCTCCCTAAAACCTGCTAGAAACTGGCTCTTTTTTGTCCTTTTTGTGATAGCTACAACAAGGGTTTTCTTAACTGTGCTGTCTGTTTGTTTGTTCCTAGGGATTCATGGAACTGAATCCTTTGGCCTTGTATGTTCAGCCTAGTGGGCAGCAAAAGAATGCTGAAGTGGTGGAGCCAGACCTCAGTTTGCCTCAGGAATCTCTGGATGCAGACAGTGAAACAGCAAGCTCCAAGCTGGATGGGAATGAGCACTGTGATCAGGTGGGAGTTAGGCTGTGCTCTCATGGAGGCTCAGCCTGGAGGGCAAAAATACTGATAACCACAATGCACTCAATGAAATCAGCTCCAGGAATCAGCAGACTTGTATTGCTTTGGTCCTGTGCAGTCCTTCTGTGGGGTTGGTGGTTTCGCTTTCATGAAAAACAGGCAGAACTGTAATACAAAAATGATTCCATGTGGCTCATAAATGCATTGGTAGCTGCTTGTCCCCTGATCCCTTTGCAGATTTGAGGGAGTTTGTGTGCTTGGTGATTTCTCTGATCTCCCACAGGCACCACCATGTTTCAGTTAGAGAGGGAAGGGACTTGGAGAACTCAGGCCAGTATCAGGTTCTCCAGCTCAGTCTGACTTAGCACTTCAGTGCTTTGTAGCCCAGGATCTGGGAGTCTGGGTTGATGAAAAGCTCAACATGAACCTGCAGTGTGCACATGCAGCCCAGACAGCCAACTGAGTCCTAGGCTGCATCAAGAGCAGTGTGGCCAGCAGGGCAAGGGAGGTGATTCTGCCACTTTACTCTGCTCTTGTCAGACCCCACCTGGAGTCCTGTGTGCAGTTCTGGAGCCCTCAGCACAGGAAGGACATGGAAGTGTTGGAGTGGGTCCAGAGGAGGGCCACAAAGATGATCAGAGGGCTACAGCAGCTCTGCTATGAGGACAGGCTGAGAGAGTTTGGGCTCTTCAGCCTGGAGAAGAGAAGGCTTCGAGGGGACCTGATAGTAGCCTTCCAGTATCTGAAGGGGGCCTACAGGAAGGCTGGGAAGGATTATTTACAAGGTCCTGCAATGACAGGACAAGGGGAATGGGTTTGAACTGGCAGAGGGGAGATTTAGACTGGATGTTACGAGGAAGTTGTTTGCAGTGAGGGTGGTGAGACACTGGCACAGGTTGCCCAGGGAGGTTGTGGCTGCTCCCTCCCTGGAGGTGTTCAAGGCCAGATTGGATGAGGCCTTGAGTGAGCTGTGCTAGTGGGAGGTGTCCCTGCCTATGGCAGGGGGTTGGAACTGGCTGATCCTTGAGGTCCCTTCCAACCTTCCCATTCTATGATCCAGGAGGGTGTGTGAAGGTTTGCCTTCTCAAGGTTACCAACTTTTCCTCCTCCCCCTCCTTAAGTGCAGAACTGCTGGACACTGTTGTATCACCTTGCTGTGTTTGGACATTTCTCTGTGATTAAATCTTTCAGAAGGCAGCAAGAACTGGAAAAGAAGAGATTGCTTGAATCAAACTCTACTTCTAAAACACTAAGTTTTAGTGTGGAGAAGTTAAAGTGAGAGTTTCTTGTTCACATTATTTCCTGTCCTTCCATGTTCTCTCTGTCCTTTCAAAGTATCCCAAACTTCTCTACATAGAAGTGTTAAACCTGAGCAGAACAGAGAAGCTCCTTTGCATTTCTCTCCAGGTTAATCTGTGTGATGTCATCTGATTGCTCTGTTACTTGCTCCAGTGCATCTTGCTAGGCCTTTTCTTGCTTTGTCCATCTCCTTAGCAATGGCACCTGTCTGCTGAAGAGGAGATACAGGATGATGTGTGGCCACCTTTGGATGAAGGGAGTGTCCCAAAAACAACAGACCAAGACCCTGAACTTGTGCAGGGGGATACAAATGAAACTCCTGCAGAGCTTATGGCAGTGGTTGAGGTGAGGCTGTTTTTTCTCAATTATTGCTGTTGAGAGCAGTTGTTCTTGTTTGCAGATTGTTTGACTAACCCCTTGATTGCCTTTCCATGTCTCTTTCTAGAACTGACTAACAAGGAAACACTGACTGGCCATCAGCATGGGCTCAGAGCTTGACCTTCTCCTCCTTATTGTTGTTTGTGGTCTTTTTGGTCATCCACTAGTGCCCCACTGGCACATCAAAGTCTTGTGGAAACAAGGCTCTTTGTAGATCAAAACTAAATGAAGAATTTTATTCCTCTATTTCCCTTCCCCTCCTGGTGCTGAGGCTTACTGGGAGTAGCTGGGGCTCTTCTGCCTCTCAGGTCTCTTCCTGCTTTGGGAGGGTCATGTTTTGGGCTGTTCTGTGAGACTCATAGAATCAGAGAATGGTCTGGTTGGGAGAGACCTCCAAAAGTCATCCAGTCCAACCCCCCCCTGCAGTCAGCAGGGACATCCTCAACTAGATCAGGTTGCCCAGAGGCTGTTGAGCTTGACCTTGAATATCTCCAGGGATGCGGCCTCAGCCCCCTCCCTGGGTAATCTGCTCCAGTGTTCCATTACCCTCATGGTGCAGAACTTGTTTCTAATGGCCAATCTGAATCTGCCCTAGTTTGAAGCCATTGCACTCGTCCTGTCACTGCAGGCAAACAGTCTCTCTCCATCCTTCTTGTAACCCCCTTTAGGTGTTGGCAGGTTACTATGAGGTCTCCCTGGAGCCTTCTCTTCTCCAGGCTGAATACCCCCAGCTCCCTCAGCCTGGCCCCACAGCAGAGCTGCTCCAGCCCCCTCATCATTTTTGTGGCAGTCTTCTGGACCTGCTCTGTAAGGTCTTTGTCCTTCCTGTATTGAGGGCTCCAGAGCTGTCATTGTGTGGCACTGGTGTCATCACTTTGCTTCTGAAACAGTGGTTAGTGATGAATCTCACAGGGCCTTCAGCATGGTCCTTTGCCAACCAAGCACTGCTCAGCCAGTGTCTCTCAGGGTTTGGTGAGCCACAGAAGGCATTGTAGAGTTGGAAATGGGAGTGTGCCCATGAGGTTTTGGATAACCACAGCTCCTTACACGTCTGAAAGGTGACAGCTGAGACAACCATGAGCCAGCAATGTGCCCTTGTGGCCAGGAAGGTCAGTGGCATCCTTGGGTACATCAAGAGGAGTGTGGCAAGGGAGGTTCTCCTGCTCTGGCCTAGTGAGGCCACATCTGGAGTACTGTGCCCAGCTCTGGGATTCCCAGTTGAAGAATGACAGGGATTTGATTGAGAGGTTACAGCAAATCATAGAGTCATAGAATGGGAAGGTTGGAAGGGACCTCAAGGATCATCTAGTTCCAACCCCCTGCCATAGGCAGGGACACCTCCCACTAGCACAGGTCACTCAAGGCCTCATCCAATCTGGCCTTGAACACCTCCAGGGAGGGAGCAGCCACAACCTCCCTGGGCAACCTGTGCCAGTGTCTCACCACCCTCACTGCAAACAACTTCCTCCTAACATCCACTTTCAATCTCCCCTCTGACACTTCAAACCCATTCCCCTTGTCCTGGTATTATAAGCCCTTGTCAATAGTCCCTTCCCAGCCTTCCTGTAGCCCCCTTCTGATACTGCAAGGCTACTCTAAGGTCTCTTGGAAGCCTTCTCTTCTCCAGGCTGCAGAGCCCCAACTCTCTCAGCCTGTCCTCACAGCAGAGCTGCTGCAGCCCTCTGAGCATCCTTGTGGCCCTCCTCTTGGTTCTAGCCCCTGACTGTGGCTGGGAAATGGGTGAGCATCCCTGGGACTTCAGTTTAACTGGGACTTACTTGTGGTTTTGGCTGAAAACACAGTGGGGTGTCCTCTGCCTCAGGTCCCTTGCAGGAATTCCCTTTGTTATCCTCTGTTCCATGTGGGGTTGCTGCTGATGGTTTTTCCTTAAGTCATCATCCAGTTGCTGTCATTCCAGTTCTTGATGTGCTTTGAGAGACAATAAAGATCAGGGCAGTTAATGAGCCAAGTGTGCACTAACCACACTCTGTCCTAATGAGCCTTTTATCTGTGTTTGCAGACACCTGCTCAATGCCTGCTCTCTCAAGTCAGTGGAATCCTTTGACACTTCTCTCTCTTTCAAGCAGGCAGCAGCACCAAGCCAAGATAACCCTGATCAGACAGGCAGATTTTCTGAGGCAGCCCAACTTTGTGAAGCTGTGCATCCCTCCATCCTGCTGACAGCAATGCCCTTCATGCTGGACAATCCTAACGGTACAGATGGCTTCCTAAGCTGAGTGCTTACTGTGCTGCAGTCACTGCTGGGGGTCCCAGCACTGCTGCTGCTTTGCCCCAACAGATGAGAAGGACCTTGGGGTCTGGGGTGATGAAAAGCTCAACATGAGCCTGCAGTGTGAGTGCAGCCCAGACAGCAACTGTGTGCTGGGCTGCAGCAAGAGCAGTGTGGGCAGCAGGGCAAGGGAGGGGATTCTGCCCCTTTGCTCTGCTCTCCTCAGACCCCAGCTGCAGTCCTGGGTGCAGTTCTGGAGCCCCCAGCACAGGAGGACATGGAAGTGTAGGAGCCAGTGCAGAGGAGTCCACCAAGATGCTGAGAGGGCTGCAGCAGCTCT
>VWZE01001540.1:48311-68573 GCA_013396675.1 Eubucco bourcierii | reverse complement strand
TTTTAAGGGGGGGGCTGTGCATGGATGCGTCATGGTGAGACACGTGTGCGACCGGTAGCTGCGGGCTTTGGACCGCGATCGCCGTGGCAACGCTACCTCCATCCTCATCCTCATCCTGGGGTTCTCCACCAGAGAGGGTGATGCTGGGGGTGTGCTGCAGCCATTGCTCATTGATGCCACCCCACCCCCCCAATCCTTCCCCCCTCCCAGTGCTCGTTTGCACCGCGGAAGCATCGGTTGGTAGGGAAGTGCCCCATCGTGGGTAGGGGCTGATCCTGATGGTGCTGCGTGTCTTGGGTGGGTGGTGGTGGTGGTGTAGGAGGTGGTTTGGGTTTGACAAGAGGTCCCTGAGGAGAGCAGATAGAGGCTAATGTGGGAGGCAGCATCAGCCCCACAGGGGAGAGGCTTTGCTGGGGTGAGGGATGCAGTGGGAGGCATCCTACCCACACCTGGGTACAGCCTCACCTTGCCAGGATGGTGCCTTACCCCCAGTGGGAATTCCCCACACACACTTGCTGGGATAACAGTGCTGCTGGAATGGTGGGGAAAAAAAATCCCCTTGCCAACAGTTGGGCCTCATCCTGCATTTCTCCAGCACTGCAAATTCCAAGTGACCCGTCGTGACGTGGTGCTGAGCCTCCCCAGCTCAGTGCTGCATCCCTGTGCTTCCATCCCAAGTTGGAATGGCTCTGGAAAACACTGGGAATGTCATGTTGAGGCAGGGAATGCCAGGTGGTGTAAGACAGGGCAAACTGAGGCAGGAACAAGGTGGGATCAGGCTTTGGTATTCCTAAAGCCTATCCTCTGGTGGGTGTCCTAATTGCAGCAAATTAATCCATCAGGGAGAGTGTCGATGAACCTTCAGGCTGGAGCAAAGTGGGGAGGTCTCAGCTGGTGTCCTCCAGCATCACTATGTCTTAGAGGAGGGGGGGGACAGGTTTCCTGAGAGGCTCTTGGACTTGTCACCATAACATTGGACTCTGCACAGCTTGACTTGACACCTTGCTTGGCTGAGGAGGTCAATGTCAGCTTGGTGAGCAAGTGGGGAAACCGAGGCACGGCTCCGCAATAGGTCTCCAAGCAGGATCTGGCCAGGATCTGGCCAGGATCCTGGCCTTGCTCTCTGGAGACCACCAGGGAGGTGATGCCCTCCATCAGTGATGAGGAGCATAGAATCATAGAGTTGTTGAGGTTGGAAGAGACCTTTGGGATCATCGAGTCCAACATCCAAATTATTCCTGTCTCCACGTGTGTCCCTGAGCACCCAGCATGGCTGAGGGACATGGCCTTGATCCCACAAGGAGATGGGGGGACACAGCAGTTTGGTGGCTCCAGAAATCCCCTGTAGAGGCAGTGGGGATCATGGAAATGTTATCCCAGTGTGCAGTGGTGGCCTGGTGGGACACCTCTGCACCCAGGGCGTCTCTGTAACCAAGCTTTTGGGGCTGACCCAAGCATCCGAGGCCTTTGGAGGGCTCTTGCCCACAGGGGCTTTGGGACATCAGTGCATGTCCAGCATTTGGAGTGTCCTTGTACCCATGATGGTTGTCACCATTAATGGGACCCTTAGACTGTGCCTTGGTCTCCTCCACACTCTGGGTCTTTGGGACAGCTCTGCACTTGGTTTTGGGGCGGCTTTGGTGGCCAGGCAAGACATCCCTGCACCCAGGGCTTATTGGGGTGTCCAAGAACCCACCCAGAACCTTCAGAGGATCCTTTTCTTCAGGGCTTTTGAGGCATCCCTGCACCCGCACCATCTGGAGCGTCCAAGTGTGCCTCCTGGGTGTCCCTGCACCCTTTAGGGCATCTTTGCACCAATAGCCTTGGGTGTAGCCAAGCCCACAGAACCTCTGGGGTGTCCTTGCACCCACAACTTGGTGTTTCTCTGCACCCAGGAGCTTTGGGGTGTCCCAGCATCTAAAGCTTGAGGTGTCTCTTCACCAAGGGCCTTTGGATGGTCTCCACAAACAGAACCATTGCAGTTTCCATACCCAGCTCCTTGGAGCATCTCCTTTCCCTAGGGTCAGCAGAGGGTCTTTGCACCCCCAAGCATTTGGAGTGTCACATGCAGAGTCTCTGGAGAATCCACACATTCAAAACCTGTGGAAGTGTCTCTGAACTCAAGGCCTTTGGAGCATTTCTGCACCCAGAGCTTTTGGGGTAACTCACACTTAGGGTCCCTGGAGTTTACTCCAGTCTTTTGGGGTGGCTCACACCCGGAGCTGCTGGAGCAGATGCAAACACGAAGTTTTGGGGGTATCTCTATCCTCAGGGTCTCTGGAGCATCTCACACCCAAAATTTTTGGGTGTCTTAACACCCTGCACTCTGGAGCATTTCACTCCTAGGCTGCTCTGCAGGGACATCCTCTTGGGTGCTGCACACAAAGTGGGTCTCTAAGCCTCACAACCAAGAGCACCTCAACCCATCTGCTTCCCAAGGGTCACCTCCTTGTGTGCTACACACAAGGTGTGCTGCACCACCAAGAAGACCCCAACCCATCTCCTTCCCAGGGCTGCCAGACCATCCCACACCCCCACCTCTCCGTGCCCTCCAGCACCCACCCCGAGTCCCCTCGCTCCGGGGCCGCAGCCCCGCTCCGGGGTGCCCGAGGTGCTGGGGCGGGAGGTGAATTCCTACGGGACCGCTCCGAGCGGAGTCCGCCGGAGAGCCGGAGGGCGTCGGGACCGACCCATGTAGGGCTGTGAGCTCCAGGGCGGGCTCCTGACGCTGCCGAGGAGGGAAGCAGGCAGCCTCTGTACGCTCGGTGTCATGTACTTCCTAATCCTCCCGGATTCCTCCATCGGGCTGGAGAGGGAGCGGAGGGGAGCCGGAGTCCAGCCGGGTTCCTCCCGGTCTTCAGCCAACCCAGCGAACCACCGACGGCCACCACTTTGCTCCTCTCCGTCGCGTCACCCCAAAAACTCACCTTGTCCTTCTGTGTCCCCCCCCTCGCCCCGGGCAGGACATGAGGAAGCACGTCATCATGACGCTGCTGGACACGGAGCAGTCCTACGTGGAGTCCTTGCGCACCTTGATGCAGGTAAGATGGCACGGCCGGGGACGTGGCACCCCCCGAAACCCTTCGCGGGCTAACCGTCCCCTTCCGTCGTTACCGTCCCCGCCACCCCGAGTCGCACCACCCCCACCACCCACCGCCAGCTCTGGGTGCTCCGCCGGCACCGAAGTGGCACAGGAGTGGACCGGGAAGGGCTGGCAGTGGGGGTGGTGTGGGCAGTGGTGTCAGCGGTGGGGCCTGGGGGTCACATCTGTCCCCCGAATCAAGGCTGCGACGTTCTGGTGGGTCGTCACCTGGCAGGTGTTGGTGTCCCCAAGCCCCTTCCAATGCTTGACCCCTTAAAGCTGTGTTCCCCCACCCATCTCCTGGTTACTGATGCCCATGCCGTGATGGGGGGGTGTCCCTTTACACCCATGGGCCCCCACTTTCTGCTCAACTTCACCATGGCCTGAGGATTCTTCTCGGTCCTGGGTTGGTTAGTTGTGGTTTTTTTTAAATCACTGAGCTGGTTCCAACCCCCCTGGAGCAACCTGGCCGGAGGGTCCAGCCCACGTTTGAGATGTTAATGAAGGTGTTTTAAGTTAATGGTGGTCAACGCCCTGGAGACCAGGTCAGGCTGGCTTAGGTGTGGGTTGTCCAACCGCATGTCTGCAAGTGGAAACACCGAGAAAAGCAGAGCTGAGCTCTGCTCTGTTCCATCCAAAGCCGTAAGCTGTGCCTGCAGGACATCTCCTGGGCGCGTCGGTGAGGACATCACCCCGACACCCAGCCGGGCTTTGCCTGGAAGTCACCTGCCTCCATGGTGGGCCCAGATGTGCTCTACCAGATGTTGCTGTAGAAGGGAAGGAGCCTTCGAGGCTGCTCTTAGTGCAGATGTTAGCTTGGAGGTGCAGGAAGACCTGGCTCTGGGACTTAATCCATGCGGGGTTTAGCGTCTGGTAGTGGCCCTGATGATCTTGGCATGGATGGAGGTTGTCACTTGTGCCGTGCCCTCCTCTGAGGTGGGACAGGAGGCTGGTTGGAGAGGACAGCTGTGTTGGAGTGGGGGGCAATGGTTCCCCACTGGACGGGCTGGGTGGGCACGGATGGAAGCCGTGGGGTGTTAGTGCCAGAACTCTTGCCCATGGGGCATGTCCTGGCACAGTGCAACCAGGGACACTTGGCTTTCTGGGGGGGAGAGTCACAGGGCCCCAGATGACCCCCAGCTCCCCATCTTGTGCTTCAATCCATGCTGTGGCCTGCTGGCCTGTGGCATGGTGGCTGCCACTGGCAAGGGCTGCCTTGGAGCATCATCTTCTAGCCAAGGCAGATGGTGAATGAGCAAGCCCTGCCTACTGTCCTTGTGTGCTGAGCTGGAAGCTGTCTCCATGTTCTTCTTCTCCATCTGGTCCTTGCTCCCCCAATTTCACAGGGAGAGGGATGTGTGGCATGGCCCAGCCCTGCTCTTCCTGGAGGAGTTGGCCACAGTAGGACAGGTGAAATAGGTTAGGAGCCTTAGGAAGAATTTAGCTCTTCTGACTTGGGTCTCCACAAGATACCTAACCATCAACTTGAGGAACCTCATCCTTGGGATGGAGGTTTGGCAGGTTGGATGGAGATGTTTGAAGCCACTCAAGGTGGGTCGTGTCCTCAGTGATCATCTCCAACACCCTTGAAGGACACCAGCATCTCATAGGGGTCAGGCTGGGGAAGTGCCAAAGCTTGGGAAGACCTTCCTCATCCTGAACTCCTTGCAGATCCATCTCTCCCTTCCCAAGGGCACAGTCCCTGCCCTTCCCATAGGAAAAGGGTTCCCTATCAGAGCTTCCCAGCCAGCCTTGCAGAGGACCTGCTTTTCCTGCTAGCTCTGAGCCATTTCCCTAGAGAGGCTGCTGGGTGAAGTGGTCCAGGGCTTGATCCAGATCATCTACCTTGCTGGTTCCAAACATCCTAAATCCCACCAGGAACACCCCAGGTTTGGGATCCAAGGTCATGCTGCCATGGCTTCCCAGCTGGGTCAGGCTCTGTAGCAGATGGGGGTGACCAAGGCTCGTGACAGCAGAGGTTTGGAGCCTCTCACAGCTGTAGCTGGAGGACAGAGGATGCGATTTGGGGGTTTCTCCTGCAGGCCTGTCCCACTCCCTACACTGCCCTGGGCATGCATCAGGTGGGATGGGATGCAGGGAACCTGGGGTTGCAATACCTGCTGGGACACCATCTGGTCTTTCTGGTGGGTCCCACAACCCTGGAGGGAGTCCCTGCTGCAGGATGCCACCGATCTCCATCTTCACACGGGGCAAAAAAAATCCTCCTGGGAGGAAAAGAAATCTGCAGGGACCTTGATGCCTTTTGCTTCACTTCAGGGTTACATGAAGCCACTGAAGCAACCAGAGAACTCACTGCTGTGTGACCCATCCCTGGTGGATGAGATCTTCGACCAGATCCCCGAGCTGCTGGAGCACCACGAGCAGTTCCTGGAGCAGATCCACGACTGCGTGCAGAACTGGCACGAGAAGCAGAAAGTGGGAGACCTCCTGGTGCAGTCGGTGAGGGTCCTCAGCGGGGTGGGGGGAACCCAGAGATGTGTTTGTTCATGGAGGATGGCCCCAGCAGGAGAAGTTTTGGGAGCAGGAGGCAGGGGAGTGATTAAAGGGTGGGTTGGAGAGCAGGAGACGATCTCCAGGCCCCAGGTCTGCTTTAGCTTAACGCTGAGGGGCGGAGGTAGGGGGTGGTGGGGGTGTTGGCCATGACCAGCCAGGTCTGCAGCTGGAGGGAGGAGGGTTAAGCCCTCCCCACACCAGCCCACAGCCAGGATTAACCCTTGGGACAGCTTCTTCCAGGAGGTTCATGCTCAACCTAGCTCCTTGTCCCCCTTTCTTCTCTCCTCCCAGTTCTCCAAGGACGTGCTGGTCAACATCTACTCTGCCTACATTGATAACTTCCTCAATGCCAAGGATGCTGTCAGGATTGCCAAGGAAGCCCGACCAGCATTCATGAAGTTCCTTGAGGTGGGTCCTGCTTCCTTTCCCCCATAGATGATGGTCACCTGCAAGGCTGTTGGTGGGGCAGGATGGGGTTAACGGGTGGAAAGGGCAATCCCAGGCACTGCTATAGGCTGGGCAGTGTCTGGCTTGAGAGCAGCCCTGAAGAAAAGGCCTTGGGGGAGCTGGTGGATGAAAAACTCAACCTGAACCAGCAGTGTGCATTGGCAGCCCAGAGAGCAACCAGAACCTGGGCTGCAACAAGAGCAGTGTGGGCAGCAGGGCCAGGGAGGGGATTCTGTCCCTCTACTGCACTCTGCTGAGACCCCACCTGCAGCTCTGTGGCCACTTCTGGAGCCTCTGGGACAGGAGAGATCTGGAGGTGCTGGAAGGTGTCCAGAGAAGGGCCAGGAGGATGAGCAGAGGGCTGGAGCTGCTCTGCTGTGAGGCCAGGCTGAGAGAGTTGGGGTTGTGCAGTCTGGAGAGGAGAAGGCTCTGAAGAGACCTTCTTGTGGCTTTGCAGTGTCTGAAGTGGGCAACAAGAAAGCTGGGGAGAGACTTTTTAGGATGTCAGGGAGTAATAGGAGTGGGGGGAATGGAGCAGAACTAGAAGTGGGGAGATTCAGACTGGATGTTAGGAAGAAGTTCTTCAGCATGAGGGTGCTGAGAGACTGGCACAGGTTGCCCAGGGAGGTGGTGGAAGCCTCCTGCCTGGGGGTGTTTAAGGCCAGGCTGGATGTGGCTGTGAGCAACCTGCTGTAGCATGAGGTGTCCNAGGCCAGGCTGGATGTGGCTGTGAGCAACCTGCTGTAGCAGAGGTGTCCCTGCCCATGGCAGGGGGCTTGGAACTGGGTGGTCCTTGAGATCCCTTCCAACCCTGTCAATGATTCTGTCCCCTGTGACCAGCCTGGGATTTTTCCCTCACCATCTTCTTGGGTTCATTGCAAAGAGGCCAGGTGGGGATGAACCAAATTCACTTGGGAGGGTGTAGAAGGGGTCACCCTAACTCCAAATGGGTGTTGCTCCAGATTGTGGGCTGGCAGGGCTCTCAGTCCCTGCCTTATCCCACCTAATGGACCTGTCCTTGTCCATCCACTGGTACCGTGCAGCAAAGCATGCGGGAGAACAAGGAGAAGCAGGCTCTGTCCGACCTGATGATCAAGCCAGTGCAGAGGATCCCACGCTATGAGCTGCTGGTGAAGGTGGGTGTGAACAGATGGGGGCTGGCAGGAGAGCATCTATGCTGTGCCAGGAGCTGGTGGAGTCACCATCCCTGGAGGGCTTCAAGAAAAGCGTGCACATGGCGCTTTGGGGTGCGGTTTGAGGGCCCCAGTGCTGTTAGGTCGATGGTTGGACTTAAGCTTAGAGGTCTGTTCCATGATTCCATCACCATGGTTCCTCCTCACTTCCCTGTTGTGGGAGTTTGAAAGGGTCTCACACTTCTCCTGGCCTCTTTTTTTTCCATCCCTTGACACAAAGTTGGTGCCCCCAGGCCCACACATGGCTCTGCACTCCCAGGGATGGTCACCCTGAGGACTACCCAACTGTTTCCCAAAGCATCTTCCCTTCCACTCTACCTTTCTGCTGGGAGGTTGGACATTGTGGCACCCCTCTGGGACCGCTCACACTGCTCTCTGCCTCAGTTTCCCCATGTCAGGGTCACTTCCTTTGGTGCTTTTATGGGGTTGTGCTTCCAGAGAATCACAGAGTGAATTGGAAGGGACATTCTGAGATGGTCTAGTCCAACCCTTCTGCCACGGGCAGGGGCATCTTCCAGTAGATCAGGTTCCTCCAAGCACTACCCAACCTTCCAGTGGCCTTCCAGTTTCCCAAAGCATCTTCCCTTCCACTCTGCCTTTCTGCTGGGAGGTTGGACATTGTGGCACCCCTCTGGGACCGCTCACACTGCTCTCTGCCTCAGTTTCCCCCTACCAGGGTCACTTCCTTTGGTGCTTTTATGGGGTAGTGCTTCCAGAGAATCACAGAGTGAATTGGAAGGGACTTTCTGAGATGGTCTAGTCCAATCCTTCTGCCGCGGACAGGGGCATCCATTCCAGCAGATCAGGTTCCTCCAAGCACCATCCAACCTTCAAGTGACAGATTTGAGGCGTCCATGCGAGGTGATGATGTTCTCTCAGGAGCTGGTGACCTCTTCAGAGGTGACAAAGACCAAACTGGTGGTGGCCAAAGCTCAGAACTTCATTTCTTTGCAACACCTTTCCTGCCTGCAGCTGGTTTCCATCCCCAGCAACCAGAGCAGCACGGCTGGGGCTCTTGCTCGGGGCTGCCGTGGCATCACTGATGCCCAAACTTGGCCCGTGGTGATGTTATGGCTGCATCCCCCTGGTAGGACCTGCTGAAGCACACACCAGAGGACCACCCTGACCACCCCTTCCTCATCGATGCCCAACGCAACATCAAGCAAGTGGCTGAGAGGATCAACAAGGGCATGAAGAGCGCCGAGGAGGTGGAGAGGAACGCCAGGATTGTGCAGGAGATCGAGTCCCACATCGAAGGGATGGAGGACGTACGTCTGGGGGCCTTGCACGGGCTTGGCTTTTCTTTCTTTCTCCCCAAAGCTCAACCACTTCTGCTCTGTCCCATGGAACATGAGCCCGTGGTGGGGTTGGGAAGGGACTGGAGTGTCAGTCCCTTGGCCCGTGGTGATGTTGTGGCTGCATCCCCCTGGTAGGACCTGCTGAAGCACACTGGGGGACTGGAGTGCCACTCTTTTGTGAACTTTGTCCTTGCCCCTGTGGTCCTCTGGCTCAGGGGCAAGGACAAAGCTCACAAATGTTCTGCCTTGAGGCTCACCACTCACAAGCCTCCTTGTCTCTCCACAGCTCCAGGCCCCACTCCGCAGGTTCCTGCGCCAGGAGATGGTCGTGGAAGTGGTAAGAATGGGGTGGTCCATGTCACCACTGGGGCCATGGGACTGTGCACTGCATGGGGCAGTGGGAAGCCATGATTGAGGGGCATGGGAAGCCATGATTTAGGGGCATGGGAGGCCTGTGTGCCCAGGGGAGGCTATGGATGAGTGGGTGGACAGAGGGATGGATGGATGTAAGCTGCAGCACAGGAGGTTCCACCTCGATACAAGAGGGAACTTCTTTACTGTAAGGGTCACAGGGCACTGGCCAGGCTGCCCAGGCTTTGTCTCTGGCAAAGGCTGTGGAGTCTTCTTCTCTGAAAACTTCCAAGGCCTGTCTGGATGTATTCCTGTGTGACCTGAGCTAGACTGTATGGTCCTGCTCTGGCGGGGGGGTTGGCCTCAATGGTCCCTGTGGGTCCCTTCCAGCCCCTGACATCCTGTGACCCTGTGATGCTGTGACAGAGGAATGGATGGGTGGATGGATGGATGGATGGATGGATGGATGGATGGATGGATGGATGGATGGATGGATGGATGGAGGAATGGGTGGGTGGGTAGGTGGATGTATGGATGGATGGATGGATAGATGGGTGGATGGATGAATGGATGGATGGGTGGGTGAGTGGGTGGACAGAGGAATGGATGGATGGAAGGACAGAGAAATGGGTGGGTGGGTGTGTGGATCAATAGATGGATGGATGGATGGACAGATGGATAGAAGGATGGAGAGATGGAGGGATGAAAAATAGGCAGATGGAGGACAGAAGAATGGGGCCAACATTCCCATAAGTGTGGGAGAAGATAAGATGAGTTTGGGAGCAGCCAGGAGGCCAGAAGAACCCACAGGAGTCCTGAGTCAGGGGTGGGTAGGGAGGCTGGAGGTGAAGACTGTGAAACAGAGTCCTCCTGAGCCCATGCCTGATGTTCCCATGGCCCTTATGCTTCCCCATGAGTGGAACTCTGTAGCGTCACCTTCATGGCATCCATGTTCCCTTCCACCATTGTACTTCACGCCAAAGGCCACGCATGGGGAAACTGAGGCAGGGGCCACTTCCAGCACCAGTGATAGTGAGTGGGGGGCTGGATGCTAACCCCTTGGTGTCTCCTGCTGCTCCTTAGAAGGCAGTGGGTGGGAAGAAGGACCGGTCCTTCTTCCTCTTCACCGACCTGCTGGTGTGCACCACCTTGAAGCGCAAGTCCGGGTCCCTCCGCCGCAGCTCCATGAGCCTGTGAGTACCACCTGGAGGCCACCCACCAGGTCATTAGGGTTGTCCTCACTGTATGGATGGACTTGAAGGTGTTTGGGGATGTGGATGCAGCTTAGTCACCCTCCTTCAACTTCACAGGTACACGGCAGCCAGCGTGATCGACACCGCCAGCAAGTACAAACTGCTCTGGAAGCTGCCACTGGAGGATGTGGATATTGTCAAAGGTCTGTCACTGCCTGCTGGAGTGTCGCATCCCATCCCATCAAAACCCACTGCTCACTAGGGAGGAAGGGGTTAATGCCACACGTGTATCCCTACGCAGGTGCCTCACAAGCCACCAACAGGGAGAGCATCCAGAAAAGCATCTGTCGCCTGGACGAGGACCTCAGCACCTTGGGGCAAGTCAGCAAGCTGTCAGAGACCCTCAGCTTCCCCCACCAGGTATGGAGGGGGGTGGTGGCCCTGGTGCTGTCCCCTGACTGGACACGTTCCCTGTAGGACTGACCTGGATATAGTCTGTGGCACAGAACACCTGTGGAAGAGCTCTCAAAGAGCCCAAATATCACCAACCCCGAAGCCACAGGAGGATTGGGGCAACCTCAGAAGGATGCCTGGGGAGGGATGAGGGTGGTACCATGTGGTGGCCCTGATGCTGTCCCCTTTGGCTCCCTAAGATGTCCTCTAGGAGAGGGAGAACCTCTGAAGGGGGTGGAGGCTGTGAGTGCCCACTAAGGCCCCAGATTCCACCAGCCTCAAAGCCTCAGTGGGGTTGGGGCAGCCTCTGAAGGATGCTGGGGGATGGATGTGGTCGTCGCCAGCGGGGGCGGCTGGTCAGAACCTGTCCCCGAGAGCTGCAATGTTGTGCCCCCTCCTCAGGGCCTGGACGATGTGATCAAGGACCTGATGGCTGCCATCCACCGGGAGCTGGCAGAGAAGCAATCCCTGTCCTTCAGCATGGCCTTCCCCCCCAACAAGGTGGAGCTCAGCACCACCAAAGCCGATGGCACCGAGTCCTTCATCTTTGAGTTCCCCAACCCTGATGCCCGACTCAGCTTTGAGCAAGCCTTTGAGGATGCCAAGAAGAAACTGGGTAACACCAAGGGGCCGAGGAGGTGGAGGTGGTGATGGGCTCAACATCACAACCCAGCTTTGTGAGACCTCCATCCCTCACTTCTTCATCCTCCCATTTGATTGTTTTTTCCCCCCCCCAGCTTCCAGCAAAAACTGCCTGGACCCAGAGTTCCTCAAGGCCATCCCCATCATGAAGACGCGGAGCGGAATGCAGGTACTCAGTGGTGGTTGGGTCCAAGCATCCTACAGGGCCTCCAACCCCCTCTCTGGAGGCATTCAAGGCCACATTGGCTGAGCAACCTTCTCTAGTGGGAGGTTTCCTTGCCCATGGCAGGGGTGGGAGGGTTGAAACTAGATGTTCATTAAAATCTCTTCCAACCCAATCCCTTCTCCAAATCTCTGAATCCCCTCAGTGGGCTTAGCACCAGATTCCAAGAGCTTCCAACTCATCCCATCTCTGGCTCCTTTGCAGTTCTCTTGTGCTTCTCCCAGCCACGGCAGCCCGGAGAGCTCCCACGAGGTTTGGGTCTGCAACAGCGACGGCTACGTGGGGCAGGTTTGTTTGCTCAGCATCCGCAAGGAGCCCACGGTGGAAGCCTGCATCGCCGTCTGCTCTGCCAGGATCCTCTGCATCGCCTCCGTGCCCGGCCTCAAGCGAGCTCACAGGTAGGGCATTCCCACCCAGGCTGGCACCCTGCAGCCCATGGGCGTGGAGGGTGATTGCTGGAACCGCTTCTCTTTCCTCCCACCCCTTCCCCTTCCCCTCGTGGCAGCAGGGAACGTGGGGAGCCGGTGGGCAGTCCCTCCTCGGAGGTGGTCCCGACGCAGGCGGAGGAGGCAGGGCCACAGCCCTGCCTGCACATCTCCATCTCGGGGTCCTCACTGGAGCTCTCGGAACCGGTCGATGGTGGCAACAGGGAGCTGGTGCCCTTTGACAGCGATGACACGGATGATGAGTCCTCACCCAGCCCCTCAGGGACGCTGCAGAGCCAAGCCAGCCACTCCACCATCTCCTCCAGCTTTGGCAGTGAGTCCCCCGCTGAGTGAAAGCCCTGCTTCTTTCACCCCCCCATATCCTGGAGCCTTGGGATGGGAGGGATGGCCTCAAGTTGCATCTGAGGAGGTTTAGGCTGGATGCTAGGAAAAGAGGGGTTTTTTTGACTGAAAAGGATTGAGAGGCACTGGAACAGCCTGCTCTGGTGGAGTCCCCATCCCTGGAGGTGTTTAAAGCCTGTGTAGATGTGGTGCTTGGGGATACGGCTTGGTGGTGGACTTGGTAGAGTAGGGTTAATGGTTGGACTTGAGGATCACAAAGGTCTTTTCCAACCTAAATAATGCTGTGATCTTTCAAAGTCATCGAGTCCAACCCTGCTGCAGTCATCAGGGACCTCTTCAACTAGAGCCACATCCAACCTGATGTGGAATGGTTCCAGGGATGGGACATCAACTGGGCCAAGGTCTCACCATCCTCAACATCAAAAATTCCTTTCTTAGATCTGCTTTAAATCTCTCTCTTTTAATTTCAAGCCATCATCCTTTGTCCCATCACAACAGACCCTGCTAAAAGGATGGGCAGCTCCATGGTTTTGGCCAATCCCCCCTTGTGTTCCTCAAGGAATTCCACAGGTGGTGGCTTCTGAACCAAAAAAAAAAAACCACCAAATCCTGGGAAAAGAGATGTTGGGGGGCATCAGCCCAACACCTTAATGCTGGTATGGGGCTGCTGGATTTGGGTGAAAGTTGGTGGGGTTTGGAGCTCAGCATCCCTGCATCCTCACCATGGCTTGATATTACAAGGGGACCTGTGGTAGAATCACAGAATGGTCTGCATTGGGAGGAACCTCCAAAGATCATTCCAGGTCTGGAACCCTCAATATAGGAAGGACATGGACCTGGTGGAGTGGGTCCAGAGGAGGGCTAGGAAAATGATCAGGGGGTTGGAGCTGCTCTGCTAAGAGGACAGGCTGAGGGAGCTGGGGGTGTGCAACCTGGAGAAGAGAAGGCTCCAGGGAGACCTAACAGCAGCCTGCCAGGAGCTGAAGGAGGCTACAAGAAGGCTGCAGAGAGACTGTTTGCAAAGGACTGCAGGGACAGGACAAGGAGCAGTGGTTTGAGTTGAGAGAAGAGGAGGTTTAGATTGGATGTGAGGAACAAGTTCTGCACCAGGAGGGTGCTGGAACACTGCAACAGGTTGCCCAGGGAGGTAGTTGAGGCCCCATCCCTGGAGATACTGAAGGTGAGACTGGACAGGGCTGTGGGCAACCTGATCTAATTGAGGTTGTCCCTGCTGAGTGCAGAGGGGGTTGGACTGGATGAGCTTTGGAGGTCCCTTGCAACCCAAACCATTCTATCATTCTATGCTCTAGTCCAACCCCATCTGCAGCAAGCAGGTACTCCTAGTCTGACCCATTCCTTCCTCTTCCTCCTGCTCCTTCTGCTTCTCTTCCTCCTGCTCCTCCTGCTCCTTCTTCTCTTTCTCCACAGATGAAGAGATCCCGAGCTGCAAGGAGGCAACTGTGGAGACAACGAGCTCGGAGGAAGAGCAAGAACCTGGCTTCATGCCCATCACTGGCACCTACAGCCAAAACCGGCGCGGCGAGAGCCCTACAGACGGGCGAGCTCTGCGCCGCTCCAGCCGCGGCTCCTTCACCCGCGGCAGCCTTGAGGACCTCCTCAGTCTGGACCCTGAAGCCCACCAGAGCTCCATGTGGTTGGGCACTGAGGATGGCTGGTATGTCTCTCAAGAGTGGGGGGAGAGGCTCCAGGGAGACCTTCCAGTAGCGACCTTCCAGCATTAGGGGACTGGAGCAGCTCTGCTAGGAGGGCAGGCTGAGGGAGCTGGGGGTGTACAGCCTGCACAAGAGAAGGCTCCAGGGAGATCTAATAGCAGCCTGCTAGGAGCTGAAGGGGGCTACAAGAAGGCTGCAGAGAGACTGTTTGCAAAGACCTGCAGGGATAGGATGAGGGCAATGGCTTCAAAGCAGAGCAGAGCAGCTTGAGACAGGATGTGANTGCTGGAGCCAGTGCAGAGCAGGGCAAGGAAGCTGGGGAAGGGCCTGGAGAGTCAATCTGATGAGGAGAGACTGAAGGAGCTGGGGATGGGGAGTGTGAGGAAGAGGAGGCTGAGGGGAGACCTCCTGGTTACCTACAGCTACCTGCAGGGAGGTTGTGCAGAGGTTGGTGCTGGTCTCTTCTCACAGGGAATTAGTGCTAGAAGAGGAGGGAATGGCCTCAAGCTGCCACTGGAGAGGTTTAGCCTGGAGATGAGGGAAAATGTTTTACCAGCAAGAGTGGTGAGGGACTGGAATGGGCTGGGCAGGGAGGTGGTGGAGTCCCCAACCCTGGGTGTGTTTAAAAGTGGCTTGGCTGTGGTGTTTGGGGCTATGGTTTAGGATGAGCCTTGTAGGGTAGGGTTCTGAGTTGGGCTTGGTGATCCTGAGGGGCTTTGCCAACCTGAGTGTTTCTGTGATTGTGTGACCATGAGGGTGCTGGAACACTGCAACAGGTTGCCCAGGGAGGTGGTTGTGGCCCCATCCCTGGAGATATTGAAGGTGAGGCTGGACAGGGCTGTGGGCAACCTGATCTGGTTGAGGATGTCCTTGCTGAGTGCAGAGGGGGTTGGACTGGATGAGCTTTGGAGGTCCCTTCCAGCCCAGCCCAACCCATTCTATGATTCTATGACACATGATATGGGGCAGACACCCCCTGCCCCCCATCCCAGGTGGGCCTCAAGCTTTGGTCTTCTCCTCCAGCATCCATGTGTACCAGTCCTCGGACAACATCCGTAACAGGAAGAACAGCATGAAGATGCAACACGCTGCTGCTGTCATGTGCATCTTGTAAGTGAGGGAGAGGCTCCAGGATGTCCCTAGCAAGGTGGTTTGGGGGTGGCCAAGCAAGACTTGTTCCCTGTGATGGTACAAGGGGCAGGGGATGGAAACTGCAGCATAGGAAGTTCCATCTCGACATGAGGAAGATCTTCTTTATTGTGTCACAGAGCTCTGGAAGAGGCTGCCCAGGGAGGTTGTGGAGTCTCCTTCTCTGGAGACTTTGGGTCACAGAGCACTGGAAGAAGGTCCCCAGAGAGGTTGTGGAGTCTCCTTCTCTGGAGACTTTGGTTCACAGAGCACTGGAAGAAGGTCCCCAGAGAGGTTGTGGAGTCTCCTTCTCTGGAGACTTTCAAGACCCATCTGGACATGCTCCTGTGTGACCTGTGCTGGATTCCATGGTCCTGCTCTGGCAGTGGAGTTGGACTCCAGATCTCCAGAGATGTCTTCCAACCTCTAACATCCTGTGAGCCTGTGACTCTTCAGGTTGTCAGAGTTTTTCTCCCTGCAGGTACCTGGACAACCAGGTTTTTGTCTCGCTGGCCAACGGGGAGCTCATTGTGTACCAACGGGAAGCAGGTGAGGCCAGACTGGGGACATCAAAAGGTACTGGTGGGGATAAAGGCAACCCCAAAGTGGTGGCTGGTGGGTGGGCTTCTGCTGAGGGATGCTTGAGGTGCTGGTGGCTTCCCTGCTTGCGTAGAATCATGGAATGGGTTGGGTTGGAAGAGACCTTAAAGGTGATCCAGCTCCAACCCCCCCTGCCATGGGCAGGGGCACCTCTGCCTAGATCAAGGATCAAGGTGCTCAAGGCTTTGTCTGAGCTGCCCTTGAACACCTCCAGGGAGGGGATAGGGAAGTTATAGCCCTTGAAGGGTGCTGGAGACTCCGAAACTGGAGTCAGGTGGAGGTGTTCAGCCTCCTTCTGGTCCCTGCCTGCCAATCTGCATCCCCCGTGGCCATCAGCTCATGTGTCCTTTAGCAGGGGACCTGAAGGTAGGCATCTCCAACCCTCACACATGGGATGGTCATAAAGGCTGGGTCAAGATGGGATTTGTTCTGGAGGCTTTAACTACCAAACCCACTCCCCCCACCCCTCACAGGCCTGAAACACCTCCAGGGAGGGGATAGGGAAGTTATATCCCTTGAAGGGTGCTGGAGACCCCAAAACTGGAGTCAGGTGGAAGTGTTCATCCTCCTTCTGGTCCCTACCTGCCTATTTGCATCCCTTGGGGCCATCAACTCATGTGTCCTTTAGCTCCATGTCCCCATTAGCTCATGTCCCCAAAACTGGAGTCAGGTGGAGGTGTTCATCCTCCTTCTGGTCCCTACCTGCCAACTTCCATCCCCTGGGGCCACCAGCTCATGTGTCCTTTAGCTCCATGTCCCCATTAGCTCATGTCCCCAAAACTGGAGTCAGGTGGAGGTGTTCATCCTCCTTCTGGTCCCTACCTGCCAACTTCCATCCCCTGGGGCCACCAGCTCATGTGTCCTTTAGCTCCATGTCCCCATTAGCTCATGTCCCCAAAACTGGAGTCAGGTGGAGGTGTTCATCCTCCTTCTGGTCCCTACCTGCCAACTTCCATCCCCTGGGGCCACCAGCTCATGTGTCCTTTAGCTCCATGTCCCCATTAGCTCATGTCCCCAAAACTGGAGTCAGGTGGAGGTGTTCATCCTCCTTCTGGTCCCTACCTGCCAACTTCCATCCCCTGGGGCCACCAGCTCATGTGTCCTTTAGCTCCATGTCCCCATTAGCTCATGTCCCCAAAACTGGAGTCAGCTGGAGGTGTTCATCCTCCTTCTGGTCTCAGCCTGCTAACTTACAACCCCTGGGGCCATCAGCTCATGTGTCCTTTAGCAGGGGACCCAATGGGCCTCTCCAACCTTCACACATGGGATGGTCGTAAAGGCTGAGTCAAGATGGGATTTGTTCTGGAGCCTTTAACTACCAACCCCACTCTCCCTCACCCCTCACAGGCCGCTTCTGGGACCCCCAAAACTCCAAATCCCTGTCCCTGGGCTCACCGGGGAGCCCCATCACCAAGATGGTGGCGGTGGCCGGGAGGCTGTGGTGCGGCTGCCAAAACCGAGTCATCGTCCTCAACACCGCCACGTTGGCACAAGAGGTAGGGAGGGCAGCAGCGGGAGGTCCGGAGGGTGGCGGTGACCATCGGTGGCGTCCTCACTGGCGTGGCTGTGGCTCTGTCACCCCCAGCACACGCTCCAGGTGGGCCAGGACAGCGGGCGCAGCGTCACCTGCATGGTGAGCACAGGCACCGGCGTCTGGGTGGCCCTGCAGAGCAGCGCCCAGGTCCGGCTCTACCACGCCACCAGCTACGAGCAGTTGGCCGAAGCTGACATCACCCCTCCGGTACACAAAATGCTGGCAGGTAAGTCCCAAGCAGTGACACATCTTCAGCTGGGTACCCATCGTGGTCTGTGGTGGGGACTGGTGGCTGTCGTACTGCCTCCTCCAGTGCTGCTGGCCCCAGCAGCAGGAGGACACAGAGATGCTGCAGGGAGGCCAGAGGAGGCCACAAGGAGGAGGCAAGGGCTGGAGCAGCTCTGCTGTGAGCACAGCCTGAGGGAGCTGGGGGGGTGCAGCCTGCAGAAGAGAAGGCTCCAGGGGCACCTCACAGCTGCCTGCCAGCAGCTGAAGGGATCCTGCAGGAAGGCTGCAGAGGGACTTGGGCTGAGGGGCTCTAGGGATAGACCAAGGGGCAATGGTTTGGAGCTGAGGCAGAGCAGGCTGAGAGTGGAGCTGAGGCAGAAGTTGTTGAGCAGGAGGCTGCTGAGACTCTGGCCCAGGCTGCCCAGGGAGGCTGTGGCTGCCTCCTGCCTGGGGGTGTTGCAGGCCAGGCTGGATGAGGCCTTGAGCAGCTGAGTCTGGCTGAGAGGTGTCCCTGGGCATGGTGGGGAGGGTGGAGGAGAGGAGCTCTGAGCTCCCTTCCAACCCTGAGCCATTCTCTGATTCTATGACCATTCCTTGCCCAGCAAGGGATCAAGTTTTTCCTCATCCTCAAATCAAACCTCCTGGGTTCCAGTTTATGCCCCTTGACCTGTCCCTGGGCACCACTCAGAAGATGCCAACCCCAACCTCTTGCTCCCCACAGCCCCTTCAGCTCTTGCTGAGCACTGGCCTGAGGATCCCCAGCCCTCCAGGGTGATCTTGGAGCTGCCTTTCAGTGCCTGAAGGGGACTACAGGAGAGGTGTCCCTGGGCAGGGCAGGGAGGTTGGAGGAGATGAGCTCTGAGGTCCCTTTCAACCTGAGCCATTCTGGGATTCCGTATCACATAGAACAGTGGAATTGGTGAAGTTGGAAGAGATCTTTAAGATCAAGTCCAAGAGGTCTCCTAGAGCTCACAATCCCAGAACATCCAGCTCCTGGACATAGATCTCCTGCATCCCAACCATATTGAGGGAAGGAAAATGGATTGGTCATGCTCAGGGGGGTTGACCTTAGTATTCTGCAGCTGCACAATCCCACAGGGAAAGAAGGAAACCCCTAGGCAGGTGGACAATCCCATGGGTAATAGGACATTCCCTGGGTGACTTCATTATCCCATGATGGAAGAGGGCATCCCTGGGCATCAGCATAATCCCACAGGGTAATAGGGAATCTCCTGGATGGCTCCATAATCCCACTAAGGAATATGGCACCTTTGGGAATCAGAATAATCCCACAGAGTAATAGGGAATCTCCTGGATGGCTCCATAATCCCATTCAGGAATAGCACAGCCCTTGTATGGCTTCTTAATTCCATCCCAATCTTCCAGAGCACCCCAAGGTGTTTTAGACCATCCAAAGGAGGGTTTTGAGGTCCCATCCCAACCAAGGAGGTCTGGACCTCTCAATGTAGGAAAGACATAGACCTGATGGAGCAGATCCAGAGGAGGGCCCCAGAAATGATCAGGAGGTTGGAGCAGCTCTGCTAAGAGAACAGGCTGAGGGAGCTGGAGATGTTCAACCTGGAGAAGAGAAGGCTCCAGGGAGACCTAACAGCAACCTGCCAGGAGCTGAAGAGGGCTAAATGAAGGATGGCAAGAGACCTGCAGTGGCAGGATGAGGGCAATGGCTTCAAGCTAGAGCAGAGCATCTTGAGATTGGATGTGAGGAACAAATTCTGCACCAGGAGGGTGCTGGAACACTGCAAGAGGTTGACAGAACAAGAGGGAATGGCCTCAAGCTGCCACTGGGTAGGTTTAGCCTGGAGATGAGGGAAGATGTTTTGCCAGCAAGAGTGGTGAGGGACTGGAATGGGCTGGGCAGGGAGGTGGTGGAGTCCCCAGCCCTGGGTGTGTTTCAAAGTGGTTTGTCTGTGGTGCTTGGGGCTATGGTTTAGGGTGAGCCTTGTCGAGTACGTTTCTGGGTTGGGCTTGATCTAGTGGAAGACGTCCCTGCTGAGTGCAGGGTGAGGTTGGACTGGATGAGCTTTGGAGGTCCCTTCCAGCCCAGCCCATTCTGTGATTCTCTGATCTCCCACATCCCTTTGGGGACTGGGAGCGCTGTGGCCTCGGAGGCATCGCCGAGGCGGTGCCAGCTCAGAGGGTGGGCTCCGTCCCCAGGTTCAGACGCCATCATCCGGCAGCACAAGGCAGCCTGCCTGCGGATCACAGCCCTGCTGGCCTGCAAGGACCTGCTGTGGATCGGGACCAGCGCCGGTGTGGTGCTGACTCTCTCCGTCTCGGCCAAGGCGGCTCCGACGCTGGTGGGACTGTCGCAGGGTCACACCGGGCACGTTCGCTTCCTCACTGCCATCGAACTGCCCGAGGGCTTCGATCTCCTCTTCCCGTTGCCGAGGGAGACAGGTAGGTGGGCAGGGTTGAGGCTGGGCGGGGTGGGGGTGTCCAACCTTGACACTCCTCCACCCCTATATCATCCCGGATGATGTTTCTGCCGACCTGCTGGTGGATAAATGGGAATTGCCTGGAGATAGGGACTCCAGAGCTCTAACTCCAGCCTTGCCAAGGAGGAAAATGAGGGGGTGGAGGGGGAAATGGGTGTTGCTCCTCACCTCCAGGGCTTGTAAGGTAGCTTGAGTGGCCTCCAAATTTCCCCGGGAAGAACCTAAATCCCATGGGGAGAAGCTACTGGAAAGCCACTGCTGAGTGTCACGCAAACTGGTCCCAAAGTCAGGGTGGGATGGAGAGGAGGTGATTTTGGTCCCAGAGTTGGGGTGGGATGGAGAGGAGGTGATTTTGGTCCCAGAGTTGGTGTGGGATGGAGAGGAGGTGATTTTGGTCCCAGAGTTGGGGTGGGATGGAGAGGAGGTGATTTTGGTCCCAGAGTTGGGGTGGGATGGAGA
>VWZE01001540.1:31507-42339 GCA_013396675.1 Eubucco bourcierii | reverse complement strand
GGGGGGGGTGGTGTTGGGGGTGTTCTTCACGGACAGGTTTGTCAAAGCTTGGAACAGGGCAGCGGTGGAGTCCTCAGCCCTGGAGGGATTTAAAGGTCAGGCGTTGGCACAAGTTGCCCATGGAGGCGGCGGTGTCACCATCCCTGGGGGGTGTTCAGGCATCGTGCGGAGATGACACTCGGGGGCATGGTTTGATGGCCCTGGTGGTCCTAGGTCGATGGTTGTGCTTGATGACCTGGCAGTGCTTGGACGTGTTGGACTTGTTCTGAAAAGGTCTTTTCCACTCTAAACAATTCCACGAGTGACCTTATCCCAAAGAAGAATTACGAGGGGAGCATCCCCTTGGAGCTGGATGAAGTTGGGGTTGCAGAGGTTGGAGAACCTTGGTGCTGGCTGCAGCTGCTGCGGAGTGAATGTGGGTTAAAATAGAAAGGTGGAGAGAAGTGGAGGGGGGGAGAAGTAGGTTAAGAAAAACTCAGCAGCAGCTGCCTGCAAATAAAAAAAGAGAGAGAAGGAGGGAGGAACTGTGTTGGGTTGGATTGGGTGGTTTGGTTTTTTTTTTTCTTCCCTGGCCAGAGCTGGAAAATCACAGGGCTGTCAGCCAAGTGCCTGCATCAGCTGCGATGCTGCAGTGAGGGGCCACCCCCAAAAAATGACACTGCCCCCCACCCAGAACCGGCCTGGAGCCCTGTAGCTACCAAAGCTTTGCTTCTGAGCTCCTTAGACTTTAATGTTTTTTGGGGAGAAGGAGGGGAGAGGTTGGGGCAGTTCGGTTGCTCCCCCAGCTCTGGTAGCACCCAGGGTGTGAATGTGACCAGGCTGAGGTTTGCTGCTGCTGGAGGAAAATTCTCTCCTCTTGTCCCAAGCCGCCTCCAAGAGCTGTTTCCCAAAATGTTTGCTGAACAATTGCTGCTTTTTTTTTCTTTTTTCTTTTCTTTTTTCTTTTTTTAAATCCTTCCCAGTTTATCTGCAGGAGTCATCAGCTGAAATCCAGTTCCCCCATAGGGAGGGGGAAGCCTTCCCTGGAATCCTGGCTGGCAGCCTTGGGTTACAGGCTATATTAAGGGACAGCTGGCAAGAAGCAGCTTGTTTGAGCCAGTTGGATGTGTGTTTGTGTGTGGGGGGTGGGGTGGGGGAGTGGTGTTTCCAAAATGAAGTCACCTTCCCTGGTGTGCTTGTGGTGATGGCAAAGCAGGGTACAGAAAGGTGGAGGCTCTCCAAAGTGCTGGGTCTGCCTCTGATGGGCTGCTTCTTTTTTAGTGTCCTGTGTTTCCCCTGAGGGCAAATTATGTTGGTTTTAGGGTTTTTTTTCAGGGTGCTTCAGAGCTTCTCTATGCTCTGCCAGGGCAGCTGGGCATCCCACTGTCACCAGCTGAGGGGTTGGGCTTGCAACCTCCATCTCCTCTCCCCCTCCCAGGGGGTATCTCTCAACTGCTCCCTTCCCCTCCCAAAAACTGAGTCCTAGGGTGGCCATGACTAGGCAAAGCTCCAGTGACAATCAAGAGCTGGCACCTACTGGTCCTTGTATTCCTACATCCTCACAGCAGGGTCTTGGTCATCTAAGGGAAATCCTTAATCCTTGCATTAAGTTTGGCTTTAGATCTGCTTCAACTGGGACCAGCTCTGGTCCTTGTACCTCCTGTGTCCCTATGGCAGGGTCTCTGTCATCTAAGGGAGGGCCTTAATCCTTGCATTAAGTTTGGCTTTAGATCTGCTTCAATTGGGATCAGCTCTGGTCCTTGTACCTCCTGTGTCCCTATGGCAGGGTCTCTGTCATCTAAGGGAGGTCCTTAATCCTTGGATTAAGCTTGGGTTTAGATCTGCCTCTACCTGGGACCACCCCTTGTGGGGTTTAAATCTGTTTGGCTGGAAATGATGAGCCCCAGCTCCAAGAAAGCCAAAATGCAACACCCCAAACATCTCAGGGGTGTCCCAGATCTGCCTCTACCTGGGACCAGCTCTGGTCCCCATTGCTAGGTCTCTGTCATCTAAGGGAGGTCCTTAATCCTTGGATTAAGTTTGGCTTTAGATCTGCCTTACCTGGGACCAACACTTGTGGGGTTTAAATCTGTTTGGCTGGAAATGATGAGCCCCAGCTCCAAGAAAGCCAAAATGCAGCACCCCAAACATCTCAGGGGTGTCCCTGAGATGCTGCTATTAAAACCTTAACCATCCTGAGGGATTAAACTGCTCCAGGTTGCTCTTAAACTCGAGTTTTATCAGTCCTGCCTAACGGAGTGAAGCTCTTGCACTCATTGCACCCTCACTCTGCAATCAAGGGGCTCATTCCAAATCTGGGGTGGAGTGGGGAGAGGATTTGGGAGGTGTCCCTGTGGGATACCATCCCCCTGGGATGATGTTAAGCAGGAAGGTGGCACCTGATGGGGCTTCCACTGCTTGGGATGAACTTGGTTAGTGTCCCCTTCCCCCACCAAAAAAAAAAAATAAAATCATGGGGTCCAAATTTAGAATGAACAATGCCCATTAGGAGAGGGCTTTGGGGGTGAAGGAAGGGTTGGCTTCATGCTGGCACCCTGATGGGAGCTACTGTGTGGACCTGGTGAAGAGAGAACACTCATTTTGGGGGCCATGCCACCACGGCTCAACCCCACGTCCTGCAACTACCCAGTTCTACCCTGCTCACACACACCCCCACCCCCTCCCAGCATCCCACCTCCCAAATTTTAATTAGCTGCACCTCAAAGCATTGATGCTGGCCACTGATGAGGAGAACTTCGTCAGGCCCAGGCTGTAATGAAGCTCCAGCCTGGCTCTCAGGGGACCGTGACGACCGGGAGAGTTTCCATGCGGGCAGCAGAAGCTGGATCCGGGTTTGGGCTCTTGTTTCTTCTTCCCCTCCCTTCTCTGTGCTGTCAGCAATTATTTTAATTTTAATAATTAATTTCTGAGCCTGAAATCTGGGGGAGGGGGGGAGGAGAAGGAGGAGGAGGAGGGAAGGAGCCTGTGGGAAACAACTTTAGCTTTGCTCTCTTCTTTCTTTTTGTTTTAGTGACTTCATTTCCTTGTGGCAGATCTGAAAGGATTTCCTCCAGAGCAGGATGAGCCTTTCTTCTCCTGGTGTTTAGCATCATCTGCTCCTTCCCTTGCTCCTTGTGGGGTCAGCCCTGACTCCATTGCAGGGTTGGTCCCCTCTGCCATCAAGGGATGGAGCTGGGATCTGTGAGGGAAGGAGGGGATGATGCTGAGCATCCCCTATAAAACCTCTGCTGCAGCTTGGCAGGGAAGTGGTGGAGGAGCTCTGCTGCAGGGAGGTTGACAGGCAGATGCCTTGGAGCATCCCCATGCGACCTCCTAAATTGCGTCTCCACTGGGAATTTTCCCTGGATGGTGACCCTGGTGCTCCTCTTGGGCAGGTCTCCCCTGGTGATGAAGAGGATCAGGATGTGCTTGTGGCTTGTCACCGTCCTGGGGGTGAGTGTGGCCTCCTCTGCATCTCTACTTTCAGCTCCCCCATCCCAGCATCACCACCACATTATCATAGTCACAACTGAGCAGCCCAAAACTGTTCCCACCTGGAATTTTGCAATAGCTTTATTTGGGTTGAGGGTTATTGGATTGGTGTTTGGTTTTCCCCTCCCCATATTCTTCCTCCTCCTTATCTGTCCTTCCTCAAAGCTCCACCCAGGGGCAAGGGCTGGTCAGAAATGTGGCTTCTCCCGTGCTGCTGCTCTAATGCCTGGGAGATGTCCTTGGGATGTGCCATGCAGGTATCCCAGGGGTTGGGGCTACTCCCTTGGGGTGGCATGGCCTGAGCAAAGGGCTGGCAGTGAGTTTGCATCAGCTGTGGTGGGTTTGTCCCCACCAGGAGGTCCCTTCCATCCCAAACCATCCTATGCTTCTGTCACTAGTGATGGGCTTGGATGCCTCAGGTTGGTGGTGCTGGTGGTGTGGTTGGGTCCCTCATGGTGCTGATGGTGTGGTTGGGTCCCTCCCGGTGGTGGTGGTGGCTGTGAGGTTGGGTCCCTCCTGTTGTTGTTGGTGGTGGTGGTGGGGTTGGGTCCTTCACATTGCTGGTGGGGATGAGATTGGGTTCCTAAGGTTAGTGGTGGGGTTGGGTCCCTCCCGTTCCATTGCGGGGTGGGGGGGGGGGGTGAGGGGGTGGTGCTGGGTCCCTCAGGTTGCTGGTGGGGACAAGATTGTGTCCCTCACAGTGCTGGCAGTGGTGGGGTTGAGTCCCTCCCATTGGTGGTGGTGGTGGTGGGGTTGGGTCCCCCAGGCTGCTGATGGGGACAAGGCTGGGTCCCTCCTGGTGCTGGCAGTGGTGGGGCTGGGTCTCTCACGGTGCTGCTGGTGGGGCTGCATCTGCTGTAATGCAGGCAAGGGATGGATCCATTGTGTCTTTGTTGGCTGCAAACCCATGGTAGATTCCATGTGATGGGCTCACATCTGCCATGGTGCACCTGATGGGCCTGCACCCATCACATCACCTGTGACACCTTGGTACCCACCACAGCTCATGCACTGACTTTGCCTTTATGTGACAGGTTTGCACCTGCCATGAGCCAGCAGTGTGCCCAGGTGGCCAAGAAGGCCAGTGGCATCCTGGCCTGCATCAGCAATAGTGTGGCCAGCAGGAGCAGGGAGCTCATTCTCCCCCTGGACTCTGCACTGCTTAGGCCACACCTTGAGTCCTGTGTCCAGTTCTGGGCCCCTCAATTGAAGGAGGACATTGAGGTGCTTGAGTGTGTCCAGAGAAGGGCAACGAGGCTGGGGAGAGGCCTCGAGCACAGCCCTATGGAGAGAGGCTGAGGGAGCTGGGATTGTTTAGCCTGCAGAAGAGGAGGCTCAGGGGAGACCTTCTTGCAGTCTACAACTACCTGAAGGGTGGTTGTGGCCAGGGGGAGGTTACCTTCTTCTCTCAGGCAAGCAGCACCAGAACAAGAGGACACAGTCTCAGGGGAAGTTTAGGCTGGAGGTGAGGAGAAAGTTGTTGCCTGAGAGAGTCATTGGCTGCTGGAATGGGCTGCCCAGGGAGGTGGTGGAGTCACCGTCCCTGGAGGTGTTCAAGGTGGGTTTGGACGTGGCACTTGGTGCCATGGTCTGGTCTTGAGGGCTGTGGTGATGGATTGGACTTGATGAGCTTTGAGGTCTCTTCCAACCCTGCTGATACTGTGATGCTGTGATGGTGTATGTGGTGGATTTGACTCCATCATGGCACTGGTGGTGGCTTTGCATCTGCCATGGTGCATGGAACGGGTTTGCATCCAGCATGGCACAGGTGGTGGCTTCCATCCATCCTGTTGGTGGGTTTCCAACAGCTATGGTGCAATCAGTGGTGGATTGGCACCCCCACCCCATTGTACCACTTGTGACTGGTTGGCATCTGTCACGGTCCACGTGGCAATCTTGCATCCACCCCGTAGCTTGGGATGGGTTCACCTCTGCCATGTGGCCCACCCACCAAGCCCATCACCACCAGCACAAAGCTGGAGCAGCAGGCACTGAGCACTGCTCTTTTCTTCTCCCACAGGTGCTCAGTGGACCTGCTGTGGTGGTGGGGAGCTGTGGTGCCCAGGAGCTCGGAGGATGCCCACCTGGAGAGGAGCCCACCGGGGTAAGCCGTGCCCACCTGCGGCACGCCCACCTCGGAGCAGAGGTGCAGGATCCATCCGTGGCTCACCTCCCTTTCCCCCCCACGCAGGAGTGTGGCTCGCTGGCACCATGCCGAGCTTGTCCCCCTGGCACCTTCTCACCAGGGGGCGTATCCTGCTCCTCTCACATCCGCTGCTGGGCCAGGAACAGGGTCCTGGTGGCACCGGGGACAGCAGTGACCAACAGCCGCTGCGGAACCTGCCTACCGGGGTGAGCCCGTCTAAGGGGGCATCACTCCATGCCCCCAGCCCTGGCACCAGCCCTGGGCCATCTCTTGACCTTGCCCTCCCACCCCACAGGTTTTACAGCCCTGAAGGGGAGAGGGGCCCCCAGAGCCAGTGCCTGCCCTGCACCAACGCTTCCCACAGCACCGTGGGGTGCCCAGGTGGGTGCTCAGGCTTGGGGTGTGCCCCCCAGCCGTGTGGGTGCTGGAGGAGCTTGTGCTGACATTCACCCTGGGGATGCCACAAGATGTGTGTCCTCCTCAAGATGTGCTCCTGCTGGGATGTGCCAACTGGGAACCTCTCACAGGAGGTTCCACCTCACCGTGAGGAGAAACTTCTTTGGTGAGAGGGTGCCAGAGCCCTGGAGCAGGCTGCCCAGGAGGGTTGTGGAGTCTCCTTCTCCAGAGGCTCTCCAGACCCATCCAGATGTGTTCCTGCTTTGGCAGGACTCCATCTCCAGTGGTCCCTTCCATTCTGTGATGCCCACTCATGACATGAGTGACATCTGCCTGTAGTGGGGCTCCTGGGAAAATAGGGTTTCATCCCACTAAAGCCTCCTCCCCAAAGCTGCTCTGATGCCTTCCCCCCCAAGGCCACCGTCGAGCTCGCAGCCCCGAAACACCAGGCCAGCTGACAGTGACCAACAGGACACAGGTGACCTTGATGGGTGAGGAAGAGGAGGAGGAGGCAGCAGAGGCACAGGCAGCCGTGCTCACCATCGTGCCAGTCTTCTGTGCCATGGGCTTGTTGGGCATCCTGGTCTGCAACCTACTGAAGAAGAAGGGTTACTACTGCACTGCCAGCAAGGACCCCCAGCCTGTTGGCACTGGTGAGCCCTGGGTGGGCAACAGACACCTTTTGGGTGACCCCAAATCCATCCCACACCCATCTCACCTCGCTTGGTCCCAGCCCTGTGTGCCCTGCTCCTCATTGTGCCAGGGCATCCTGCTCACCCTTGGCAGGGTTTATCTCTCATCACCTCCACAGAGAGCTGTCTTTAACCCTCACTGAGTGTCCTTACCTCCCCATACTCCTGCCACCAGGTCCCAGCTCCATCTACCAGCTTGGTCCCAGCCCTCTGTGCCCTGCTCCTCGTGCCAGGGCATCCTGCTCACCCTTGGCAGGGTTTATCTCTCATCACCTCCACAGAGAGCTGTCTTTAACCCTCACTGAGTGTCCTTACCTCCCCATACTCCTGCCACCAGGTCCCAGCTCCATCTACCAGCTTGGTCCCAGCCCTCTGTGCCCTGCTCCTCGTGCCAGGGCATCCTGCTCACCCTTGGCAGGGTTTATCTCTCATCACCTCCACAGAGAGCTGTCTTTAACCCTCACTGAGTGTCCTTACCTCCCCATACTCCTGCCACCAGGTCCCAGCTCCATCTACCAGCTTGGTCCCAGCCCTCTGTGCCCTGCTCCTCGTTGTGCCAGGGCATCCTGCTCACCCTTGGAAGGGTTTATCCCTCATCCCTTCCACAGAGAGCTGTCCTCAACCCTCACTGAGTGTCCTTACCTCCCCATTCTCCTGCCACCAGGTCCCAGCTCCATCTACCAACTGGAGGATGCCAACGAGGACACCATTGGGGTGCTGGTGAGGTTGATCACCGAGAAGAAAGGTCAGGAGGGGTTCGGGGGGTGGGGGTGGTTGTGACAGCAAATGGACCCCTGTGACCCTGCCTTGCTGTCCCTTCTACCCACAGAAAATGTTGCAGCCCTGGAGGAGCTGCTGAAGGAACATCACAGCCAGCAGCCGACGCCACTGCTGGGCTGCACCCCCCCAAATAAGTAAGACCCCTCTAAGGCTGCACCAAGGACCCTTTCAGGGGTGGGACCAACGCCATACTGATGGCATTTCCCCCCCACTCCCCACTTCCCTTTCCAGGCTCCACCTCCTGCCTCAGTTTCCCCTCAGCTGCTGGCACCACCAGCACCTCCACACAGTGCAGGGTCCAGCCCCGTGTGCCCGCTGCAGCCAGAAGTGGCCTGAGGTGCTGCCATCATTCAATGCCACCAAAGCTCCCAAACCTGGTGCTTGCCCCAGTGAGGTCACCATCCTCTCTGTTGGCAGGTAAGTGGGGACACCAATCCCACCACAGCATGTCCCTCCCTCCCCCCCACAGGGTGGGGACAGACTGATGTGGTGATGTCTCCCCCTCCCAAACAGGTTTCGGGTGTCCCGGATCCCTGAGATGAAGAACGAGGTCGGGGGGGAACCTCCCCAAGCTCCCCTCCCTGCTGGCAGTGGGATGAGGCCCCCGTGGCTGAAAAGCATCAGTGGGGACCCCGAGGTGAGGAGGTGCAGAGGGAAGGTGGAGTGGAGAGCCTTGGGAGGGATCCTTCTTGGATCAAAATGGGATGTGGGGAGGCTGAAGGGTAAGGCTTTAACTCTGAAGCATAAGGAGGGCATCTGGGGAGGTCATGGAACCATGGAATGGGTTGGGAAAAGACCTCGAAGGGCACTGAGTCCAGCTGTCCACCTAAAACTACCATGGCCACTAAACCATGTCCCAGAGTGCCATGGGTCATCTCTTCAACACCTTGTGAGGCTAGAGCAGCCCCAAGCCTCTTCCAGGAGCTGAGATGTTCCCAAAAGTACTTTGCAGCTTAAGCCTGAAGGGCTTGGGTGAGTCCCACCCTCCTGTTTTCCTCCCACATAGAATCATAGAGTGGTAAGGTTGGAAGGGACCTCAAGGATCATCTAGTTCCAACCCCCTGCCATAGGCAGGGACGCCTCCCACTAGGACAGGTCACTCAAGGCCTCATCCAACCTGGCCTTCAACACATTTAAGGTGCTCTAGGGTGTTGTGGGGTGGCTGCTGATGGGGGTGCAGGAGTGGGTGTTGCTGCAAGGTGTTCATCTGCTGAAAGGTAGGAAGACTCTGCAGAGGGCTCTGACCAGGCTGGATCCATGGGCTGAGGCCAGTGGGATGAGGTTCACCAAGGGCAAATGCTGGGTCCTGCATTTGGCTCACAACAACCCCAGGAAGGCTCCAGGCTGGGGGCAGAGTGGCTGGAAAGTGCCCAGCAGAAAAAGACCTGGGGGTGCTGGGTGACAGCAGGCTGAGCATGAGCCAGAGTGTGCCCAGGTGGGCAAGAAGAGCACCACGCAGCCTGGGCTGGATCAGCAATGGTGTGGGCAGCAGGAGCAGGGCAGGGATTGTGCCCCTGGACTGGGCACTGATGAGGCTGCACCTGGAATCCTGGGGTCAGTTTTGGGCCACTCACTGCCAGAAGGACGTTGAGGAGCTGGAGCAGGTCCAGAGAAGGGCAACAAAGGTGGGGAAGGGTCTGGAGAACAGGGCTGAGGAGGAGTTGGTTCACCTGGAGGAAAAGAGGCTGAAGGTGAGACCTCCTGGCTTTCTACAACTCCCTGGAAGGAGGTTGGAGCCTGGTGGGGCTTGGTCTCTTCTCTCCAGCAACAAGGGATAGGACAAGAGGGGATGGTCTCAAGTTGCCCCAGGGGAGGTTTACGTTGGATGCTGGAGGAAATCTCTTCACTGAAAGGGTTCTCACAGACTGGCACAGGCTGCCCAGGGAGGTGGCTGAGTTGCCATCCCTGGAGGTGTTTCAGAGAGGCAGAGCTGTGGTGCTGAGGGCCATGGGTTGGGTTTAGCCCCAGCCTTGGCAGAGTTAGGGAATGGTTGGACCTGGTGACCTCTGAGGCCTTTTCCCACCACGAGGATTCCTCGGCTGGCTGCGATGCCGCACATGCACTCAGCCATCTGCGTGCACCTAGAGCCAGGGACACAGCCAGGGGACAGGGAGGGAGGAAGGGTGCCACACGTAGTGCTGCAGGCTGGTGCCAGGGCCTGGCACCGGGTGACACAGCCAGGGGGGCTGGGGAGTGACTCATGGGCAGCTGCAGGGGCGCTTCGTGCCCTCACTCACGCACGCAGCTGTGCAGGGAAATCAGAGACACAGGGAAGCCTTGGGCTGGGAAGGACCCTAAAGGTCATCCAGTTCCACACAGCCCCCGACACCCTGCCATGGGCTGCACACAGCCACAGATGTGTGCAAACACCCAGCAGGAGTGCACAGAATCACAGAACCTGAGAGGCTGGAAGGGACCTCCAGAGATCATCTGGTCCAACCCCCCTGCCAAAGCAGCATCACCCAGGGTAGTCCACACAGGAATGCATCCAGGGGGGTACAGAAAGACTCTGCAGCCTCTCTGGGCAGCCTGCTCCAGGCCTCTGCCACCCTCACACCAAACAAGTTTCTCCTCCTGTGCAGCTGAAACCTTCTCTGTGCCACTTTGCATCCATTGCTGCTTGGCTTATTGCTGGGCACCCCCCAAAAGAGCTTGGCCCCCTCCACTTGACACCCACCCCTCAGCTAGGGACAGACATTGCTCACATCTCCTCTCAGCCTTCTCTGCTCCAGACTAAACAGCCCCAGGGCTCTCAGGCTCTCTCCACAGGGGAGATGCTCAAGTCCCCCACTCCCCCTCCTGGCTCTCTGCTGGACTCTCTGCAGCAGGTCCCTGTCTCCCCTGCCCTGGGGAGCCCACGGTAGACATGCCCACATGGACTTGTTCACACACAGCTATGTGTGTGCATCCACGTGTGCAGAGAGGAGTATGTGGCAGCTCAGCTCTGCACACCTACAGGTGCACCTGCACACACATAAACCCCCCTGGGCTTGCACATGCAGCTCTCTACATGTTCACCTGCACATATGTGCATGCACACACCTGTAGGCACCTGCACACACATGCAAACCCCCCCCAAGCTTGCACATGGAGCTCTCCATGTGTTCACCTGCACTTATGTGCATGCACATCCCTCACTGATACACAAACACAGGCTGAGAGAGCTGGGGCTGTGCAGTCTGGAGAGGAGAAGGCTCTGAGGAGACCTTGTGGCCTTGCAGTGTCTGCAGGGGGCTACAAGAAAGCTGGGGAGGGACTTTTTAGGGTGTCAGGGGGTGATAGGAGTGGGGGGAATGGATCCAAGCCAGAGGAGGGGAGTTTTAAATTAGGTGTTAGGAAGTTATTCA
>VWZE01001539.1:37515-50995 GCA_013396675.1 Eubucco bourcierii | reverse complement strand
CCATAAACTCTCTGGTTTTGGGTTGCACCTCTCCAGATGGAGCTCCATGGTCTCTAGTCTATCTTTGATGTAGAGGGCAACCCCCCCTCCCCTTCTCCCCTGCCTGTCCTTCCTGAAGAGTCTATAGCCATCTATCCCTATGTTCCAATCATGGGATGCATCCCAACATGTCTCATTGATGCCAGTGACATTATAACTCTGGAGACTTGCACATATGTGCAGTTCTTCCCATGTTTGTTCCACATGCTCCTTGTGTTAGTGTAGAGGCATTTCAGATCTGCCTCTGTTGAAGCTGACTTGCTGGTTGATTTTCCCTTACCCTGTTCTTTGGGCACTCTTTTCTTAGTCTGTGCTTCAACCCTAGGGTCAGATCCCACCTGTCCATGCTCAGACACCTCATGCTAACCTAGGTCTCTCTGACTGCATTACAAATTGTGTTTGGTTTAAATTTTATGGCTTCCTTATCTTTGTTCCAAACATTATTTGTTCTTATGGGAGGCTAACACTGATAATTCAGATCTCTTAGTATTTTTTAGCAACGCTTTTGTATATGGGCATGCTTAACACATTCCTGACTCTTCCATTGTCATCTGTTTTCTCTGAATATTTTCAGTCACATAAAAATAAAGACTAACAAGTTGCAAATTCCTGGCTTCAGTGTTGGCTCGATTATATTTAAGTTTGAATATATTGTGGACTACCATGTTTTTTCAGTTTTTATCTGTCATAAGTTCTAAGGCATTGTATCTGAAAACAATGTACTATTTTTAATGTTTTAATTCACAGGCTTCACCTCATGGCTTCTCCCACGAAAATGATACTTCAGCATAAGCCTTACCTGACAGATAGAAGTAGTCTGTTTTATCAGTGAGGAAATACTGACCTTCCAGGCCACAATGGTAAGATAGTTGTGTATTATCAACTTCCCATGCCTGTGAAGAAGCAAAAGCTCTCACTAGAAAAAGTGGATTTAGCAAGTGCTTTGAGAAGAATACTTTCATCTAATTACTCTTTATTATGATTTCTTTAAGTAAAGCCTTTAAATATTTTACTTTGCTGTTAAACTAAGGTTACAAAAATACATAGATATTGATTAACTGTGCTAGTAGCAACATAGCAGAGTTTGCAGCTGAGCATCATTACGGCCTTAACGTAATTTTTATGAACATACCCATTCCATTTGCTGTAAAAGTAGGGGTGAAGTGTTTCAGTCAGAAGTTTATCTCACTTCTGTGCGTTTCAAGAATACAGTTACAATGCCATGGCTATTACACTGTCTGTTACAAGTGAGGCACGGTTTGTAGAAGAGGTAGTATCTTTAATTAGACCAGCTGATAGAACTGGAGAAAACAAACTTACTTCTGGACTTGACTGACATCCATTAACCAGACCTGACAAGTAGCAAAATCAAGACCAAGT
This sequence comes from Eubucco bourcierii, assembly GCA_013396675.1. NCBI lineage: Eukaryota > Metazoa > Chordata > Aves > Piciformes > Ramphastidae > Eubucco > Eubucco bourcierii. The sequence goes on along the minus strand of VWZE01001539.1, from coordinate 49,576 downwards.
ACACGTGGGATTTATTTTAATTATTTTAATCTGTCAAAAGACTGGAGAGAAAATACTTGCTAACATGAATGTACAGGGATGAATTGGCAAGAAAACGGTAAGCTTCATACACAGTGTCACTACTGAGTGCACAATTTCTTTATCACTAAGATGTTTTTTTTCCCTAAGATTATTTTATAAGCATGACTTGTAGGTCTCCTGTAATCACTTGGGCTTTGGAAGAGATGGAATATTTTCTTTATGAAAACAATGTTCTCTTATCCCTTGCTGTGTTTTGTCCCTGATCAATGATCTGTGTGAATTCGTTGCAATGAGTAACGGTTGATTAGCTTTATGCACATAATTCTCACAAGAGGATTTGATGTGTTTAATGCAATACATCACATCTTTAAAGGTGCAAGAAGAACCATGGAAATTAACAGTTCTTTTAGGCATTGACATCAATTGTGTTAAATACATTGGTATTAATGAATATTGCACTTGCTGTGCCAGCAAGCTTTGGTTCTAATGACTGTTAGTTAGTGCAGGGGAAATCTGTTGTACAGGAGATCATGCATTTAATACTTGAAGTGGTGGGACACCTCCCTGGAGGTGTTCAAGGCCAGGTTGGACCAGGCCTTGAGTAACCTGTACTAGTGGGAAGTGTCCCTGCCTATGGCAGGGGGTTGGAACTAGATGATCTTCGAGGTCCCTTCCAACCTTACCATTCTATGATTCTTAATTCCTTGTGATACAGTTTTAGTATGTACTAGCTGTTAACTTAAATCCTACACACTAATTTGAAGCTTATGAAATAAGACACATGTAATGTTTTACTGAGCTATGACTTCCCCACCCTTCCCAAGCTGAGGAGTTAGAAAGGTAAGAAAGACACTGAATTCTGCTTCCTTATTACAACATCAGAGACACACAATGCAGCACTGCAAGCTCTTTTCATCTCCTTGCTCTGTAGAAATCAGACACAGAGCACCTCCACAGATCTCTTTTTTCTCTAACAACTCAATTCAGTTGACTTCATTTCTATGTTCCAGGCAGTGACCATGCCAGAAGTTTCAGAGGGCAGTTGAAAATAGTGATGTTTCAGCAAACACAGTAGTTTACCCATTCTCAGATGTACAGTGGAAGACACTCTTTTCTTTCCTATAGACATTTTCTATTTCTTCACCCCCCCACTTCAACTGCTTGAGCTTGAGGAGAAGTCTGGAAAATCTCCGTGTTGTAACAAACAAGTCACAGTTCTCTATTGTCACTCCTCACCAATAAAAATGTGGCACAAGCCACTGTTAGCTACTGAAATTGTGGGTAAGCTTCACTGAAAACTTGAAGCATTTCTTAGGGAAGAAATTTAAGATGCAAAAATTATTATTTTACAGCTGGCTTGTTCCTCATTCCAACACTGAAAGTGTTGCTTTTCCAGTCATACATGACTATGCTTCCAGAGAAGATCATGGAATCATAGAATGGGTGTGGGTTGGAAGGGACCTCCGAAGGTCACCTAGTCCAACCCTGCTGAAGTAAGCAGGATCATCCTTCATTAGATCAAGTTGCCCAGAGCCCTGCCAAACCTGACCTTGAGTATCTGCAAGGATGAGGCCTCAGCTACCTCTCTGGGCAATCTGTTCCAGTGTTCCACTACCCTCATGGTAAAGAACTTTCTCCTAATCTAAATCTGCTCTTCTCTAATCTAAAACTATTGCCCCTTGTCCTATCACTACAGGCCTTTGTAAACAGTCCCTTTCCAGCCTTCCTGTAGGCCCCCTTCAGGTAGTGGAAGGCTGCTATTAGGTCTCACTGGAGTTTTTTCCAGGCTGAATAACAGAATCACAGAAAACATCTGGTTGGTAGAGGCCTCAATGATCATCCAGTCCAATCTTTGACGCAGCACTGAAGGGTCAATACTAAACCACAACCCTAAGGTCCACGTGCTGCTTAAACACCTCCAGGGATGGTGACTCCACCACTTCCCTGGGCATTCCAGTGTTTGATAACCCCTTCTGTGAAGAAGTATTTCCAAGCTTCCAGCCTGAACCTCCCCTTGTGCAGCTTATAACCATTTCCTCTAGCCATGTCACTTGTCACCAAAAAGAGGCTGGCCCCCTCTTCACTCCAACCTTCTTGCAGGTAGTTGTAGAGAGCGTTGATGTCTCTCCACACTGAACAATGCTAGTTCCCACAGACACTCCTTGCAGGTTATGTGCTCCAGGCCCTTCACCAGCCTCATTGCCCTTCTCTGAACACACTCCAGAACCTCAATGTTCTTCCTCTAGTAAGTGGCCCAGAAATGAACACAGTACTTGAGGGGTGGCCTTACCAATGCTGAGTACAGGAGGATGATGACCTCTTTGTTCCTGCTGGCCACACTGTTCCTAAGAGAAGCCAGGATCCCATTGGCTTTCTTGGCCACCTGGGCACACTGATGACTCATATTTAATCAACTGTCAACCAATACTGCCAGGTCCCTCTCAGAGTTGCAGCTTTCCAACCACACATCCCCAAGCTTGCTATTACACATCTGTAGCTTGCTATTGGGTCGTTGTGACCCAGTTCCCTCAGCCTGTCTTTGTAGCAGAGGTGTTCCAGTCCCTTGATCATTTCCATGGACTTCTCCAAAATCACTCTGTCAGGTCCATGGCCTTCTTGTGTCGAGGGCTCCAGACCTGGATGCAGCTCTCCAGGTGAGGTCTCACCAGAGAAGAGCGAAGTGGCAGAATCACCTTTCTGGATCTGCTGGCCACACATCTTTTGGTGTAGCCCAGGATGTGATTTGCCTTCTGGGCTGCAGGCCCACACTGTCTGCTCATGTCCAGCTTCTCATCCATCAGCACCCCCATGTCCTTTCCCACAAGGCTGCTTTCTATCGCCTTATCCCTCAGTCTGTACAGATAGTGAGGATTGTTGTGGACCAGGTGCAGAACCCTGCACTTGCTTTTCTTGAACCTCATGAGGTTCATGTGGCCCCACCTCTTCATCTTGTCCAGGTCCCTCTGGATGACATCTTGTCCCTCTGGAGTATCAACAGCACCACTCAGCTTGGTGTCACCTGCAAACTTGCTGATGGTGCACTCGATCTCACTGTCTATACAGCTGATAAAATTATTAAACAGCACAGATCCCAGCAGGGACCCCTGAGGGGCACCACTTGTCACTGCTCTCCATCTGGACTTCAAGCCATTGAGCACTACCCTCTGGATGCCAGAGGGTAGTGGACCCAGTCAATTCCTTATCCACTGAATAGTCCACCCATCAAATCGATATTTCTCTAACTTGGTGAGTAGGTTGTTGTGGGGACTGTGTCAAAGACCTTGCAGAATTCGAAATATATCACATTCATAGGTCATTGCTTGTCCACTGATGTAGTCTCTCCATCATAAGAAAGCCACTAGGTTCATCAGGCAGGACTTACCCTTAGTGAAGCCATATGAGCTGTCTTTGATTATCTCCCCGTCTTCCATGTGCCTTGACAGAGCTTATAAGAGAATCTGCTCCATGATCTTCCCAGACACAGAGGTGAGGCTGACAGGTCATTGGTTCCCAGGATCCTCCTTTCTACCCTTTTTAAAAATGGATGCAATGTTTCCTTTCTTCCAGTTCCCAAGGACTTCACCTGACTGCCAGGACTTTTCAAATATGATGGAGAGTGGCTTGGCAACTACATCAGCTAATTCTCTCAGGACTCTGGGATGTATCTAATCAGGTCCCATAGACTTACGTATGTTCAGGTTCCTCAGGTGCTCACAAACCTGATCTTCACATAGAGTGGGAGGGACTTGGCTTCTCTTATCCCAGCCTTGTGTNCAAACTTGCTGATGGTGCACTCGATCTCACTGTCTATACAGCTGATAAAATTATTAAACAGCACAGATCCCAGCAGGGACCCCTGAGGGGCACCACTTGTCACTGCTCTCCATCTGGACTTCAAGCCATTGAGCACTACCCTCTGGATGCCAGAGGGTAGTGGACCCAGTCAATTCCTTATCCACTGAATAGTCCACCCATCAAATCGATATTTCTCTAACTTGGTGAGTAGGTTGTTGTGGGGACTGTGTCAAAGACCTTGCAGAATTCGAAATATATCACATTCATAGGTCATTGCTTGTCCACTGATGTAGTCTCTCCATCATAAGAAAGCCACTAGGTTCATCAGGCAGGACTTACCCTTAGTGAAGCCATATGAGCTGTCTTTGATTATCTCCCCGTCTTCCATGTGCCTTGACAGAGCTTATAAGAGAATCTGCTCCATGATCTTCCCAGACACAGAGGTGAGGCTGACAGGTCATTGGTTCCCAGGATCCTCCTTTCTACCCTTTTTAAAAATGGATGCAATGTTTCCTTTCTTCCAGTTCCCAAGGACTTCACCTGACTGCCAGGACTTTTCAAATATGATGGAGAGTGGCTTGGCAACTACATCAGCTAATTCTCTCAGGACTCTGGGATGTATCTAATCAGGTCCCATAGACTTACGTATGTTCAGGTTCCTCAGGTGCTCACAAACCTGATCTTCACATAGAGTGGGAGGGACTTGGCTTCTCTTATCCCAGCCTTGTGTTTTTTTAACTTGGGAGGTGTTGGGAGAGAGGTTGCCAGTGAAGACTGAGTAAAAAATATTGGTATGAACCTCAGCCCTCTCCTCATCAGTTGTTGCCAGCTCACAATTCTTCCTCTTCAGTGGGAGTATATTTTCCTTAACCTTCTTTTTTTTTCTTTTTCATTGACACANGTCAATTCCTTATCCACTGAATAGTCCACCCATCAAATCGATATTTCTCTAACTTGGTGAGTAGGTTGTTGTGGGGACTGTGTCAAAGACCTTGCAGAATTCGAAATATATCACATTCATAGGTCATTGCTTGTCCACTGATGTAGTCTCTCCATCATAAGAAAGCCACTAGGTTCATCAGGCAGGACTTACCCTTAGTGAAGCCATATGAGCTGTCTTTGATTATCTCCCCGTCTTCCATGTGCCTTGACAGAGCTTATAAGAGAATCTGCTCCATGATCTTCCCAGACACAGAGGTGAGGCTGACAGGTCATTGGTTCCCAGGATCCTCCTTTCTACCCTTTTTAAAAATGGATGCAATGTTTCCTTTCTTCCAGTTCCCAAGGACTTCACCTGACTGCCAGGACTTTTCAAATATGATGGAGAGTGGCTTGGCAACTACATCAGCTAATTCTCTCAGGACTCTGGGATGTATCTAATCAGGTCCCATAGACTTACGTATGTTCAGGTTCCTCAGGTGCTCACAAACCTGATCTTCACATAGAGTGGGAGGGACTTGGCTTCTCTTATCCCAGCCTTGTGTTTTTTTAACTTGGGAGGTGTTGGGAGAGAGGTTGCCAGTGAAGACTGAGTAAAAAATATTGGTATGAACCTCAGCCCTCTCCTCATCAGTTGTTGCCAGCTCACAATTCTTCCTCTTCAGTGGGAGTATATTTTCCTTAACCTTCTTTTTTTTTCTTTTTCATTGACACACCTGTAGAATCATAGAATCATAGAATGGTAAGGTTGGAAGGGACCTCAAGGAGCATCTAGTTCCAACCCCCTGCCATAGGCAGGGACACCTCCCACTAGTACAGGTTACTCAAGGCCTGTAGAAGCCCTTCTTGTTATTCTTCACATCCCTTGCAAAGTTCAACTCCAGCCATGCTCTGGCCTTTCTGACTTCATAAGATGAGACTGCTTTTTGCTCCATCATGTATAAGAAACAGTCTCTGAATTCTTTCATTGTGTTATGGTACAGTCCTGCACCATTTTATCTTCTTATGTATCGGTCTACAATAAAAGGGGAGTGTTTAACCTGCCAGTGAATGCTGAAGACCTTCCTCTCTTCCTGGAAATACGTCAGCTGACCTTCAGGGATGGAACAGACTCTAAGGGTGAAAAATAGAGCGGTAAACAGAAGAAGACTGCTGCTTTGGGAGAAAAAGAAGTAAGCCCAGGCAGGTTATTGTTTATGAAGCCATGAAAAGACCAGTTTTACCATATTTGAGTACCATGCAAATGCCCCAACTGTTGTTTTACTTTCCTGTGTGTGAAGCTGATAAAAGTACTGGCAAATCACAGCCACGCTGCCTGTGTATGTAGGTTTCCAGAAATGAATTAGAAAAAAGCAAATGTTAGTTCTCTTGTGAAGGAAGGATCAACACTATGAAAATGGTGAGAGTGACTTTTTAAGAAAGAAATGCAAGTAAGTAAAGATCCAGTTAAGAAGGCTACAGTGTAGGGAGGAGCTCTTGACACTGTAGTACTTAGGAAGTTAATACCTGTGGGCGACTACAGAGGAAATGGATGTGAGCAGTTAGTATGTACTCTTAAATTAATGTGCAGCTGCAAAGAGATAAAGAAGATAATTGAAAACCAATATTATCAAATAGAGCAGAAGGATATTCTCAAATCCCTGGGAGAACAGAGAAGCAACTGAAAAAGGAAAGCTAGAGTAGTCACATATAGAGAGAAACTACAAGCACCCTACAAAACTATTCAGCAGCACAAGCAGGGAAATGCAGTGAGGGTGAACACCACACAAGGCAGAAAGCTGATGTGCCCATTTTCTTACTGCAGTGGCACCCTTTCATCAACTGGTCTGTCTCTCTCTGCAAGGTAATTTGCTTTCTTCTCTTGTGACTTTATTGAAGAGCAGAAATGATGATCTGATGGAAAACAAGGTAGACAAACAAAACGTTGGTAGGAGGGAGAAGTCATTAAGTCTGTGGGTGAAGATGACTACAAAGGAAAGGCAGATTAGTAAATGAAGGCATAAAGAGGAGGGAAGGGTAAGGAGAGGACTGAAGAAGTGAAGTAGTAAAACATCCAGTATTAGCCCAGCCTGTCACTCCAAAAAGAAAACCCCAAACCTATGCACATATGATACTCCATTTAACTAAATAAATGCATGTGTAACACAAAGTCTCCAGAATTCTCGGTGAAAGATTTAAACAGGGTTTCAGCAGTTACTCATTTTAAGCCTCTCACTGTTCTGCTACAGCCCTGTGGTTGCTTACAATCGCTCAAGGCTTAAAGACTGAATATATATATTAGTGACTTGAATAAAAGGCTAGAACCTAGATCCAATGAGCATATTTTGGCATTTAGTTCCATTTGTTTTAGGGAAAGTAAGATTCCTAAATACTTCCAGTGGAGGTTCTAAGACTCTTAATTTATCCCACCTGATAATTCTCAACATACATGCAGGAAAAATCAGCTGTGCCAGTGCCACAGGACAGCAAATATAACTCACCTAAATTAATATTTTGTTTGGAGTAAGTAAATATCCTCAGAATACGCTTTGTTAATCCAGTGTCCATTTTAAAGAATTAAACACCCAAATGAACCATGATGCACACAATCTTTTTTTTTTTTTTTAAATATGCAACATGCAGCCTTATAGTTGACTAAAGTACTAAACGTTTTGTAATTATATATAGACACTTGTATTTTCACTTTTTTTTCCCCATTTGTTCTTACTTGACTAGTTCCTGTAGACTGCTGCTTGATTACTTTCATTTTAAACAGAGTTAAGTTGGGTTTTTTTGGTATGTAGAATCATAGAATCATAGGATGGTAAGGTTGGAAGGGGCCTCAAGGAGCATCTAGTTCCAACCCCCTGCCATAGGCAGGGACACCTCCCACTAGTACAGGTTACTCAAGGCCTCATCCAACCTGGNCTCAGCCTGTCCTCATAGGAGAGCTGCTCCAGCCCTCTGATCATCTTTGTGGCTCTCCTCTGGACCCGCTCCAACACTTCCATGTCCTGTAGGGACATGTAAGGAGATCTTTATTCACTGTTTGTTAAACAAAAAAGGTGTGGACATACTCCTTTTTGTAAGTTGATTGTTTGAGGTTTTGTTGTCTGATTTGTTTTTAAGGAACATTTTCATATATATTAAAGCTGACTATTCCACCCTTTTGAAAGAATAATATCTTTCTGACCTAGTCTGCTAATGCTATGCAGCTGACACCATTGTAAAATCCATCTTTTATGCATACTCTGCTTTGACATACTACCACTGCTTGTTAGACTCTGCTGACAGAAGATACTAAAAGAGTGGACAAGTCACACTACAGTTAAAAAATAACCCAGAACAGTCTATATTTGTCTTATAAATTTCCCCTTTCCATTGATAGCAACTTACATAATGCGAACCTAAGTTAATACGAATTCCTTGTGTTGTTTTAAGAACAGTACAGAAATTCTGTCCTGTTTCCCTTTTCTCTGGTACTTCTTGCACAGCTTTCAGATTCAGTTACAAAAAGTAATTTCAGTTACAGCAGAGAAAAAGATAAGCTTCATTTAATCATGCTTAAATGTAGCCTGTCCCCTTCTCCTTTTTCTACAGCACACAACTAGTATTTCCCACTTGGGATATCCCATGGTAGAGAAACACAAGGCAAGTCTCGTATCTGTGTGTTTATAGAGTATATAAAACTAGTTGGAGTAAAAACATAGTGTTTCTAACAACATTGTTGTGCCACATTCATTTTCTTTTTATCTACAGTGCAGACTGATATTTTTCCAAAAGTTAAAGGTTTGTATGTATGAAGTGACCACAGAAAACTGTACTGCTCTGACGCAGCTTGACGTAATAGGGAAAGAGAGGCAGAACCAGTTCCACTAAATCTACTAGAACAAAGGTTAAAGACAGACTTTTACTCCATTTCTTTCTCTTAAGGTTCTTTAAAAACAAACAAAAAAACCCCAAACAAAAAACCATACAAACAAAACCACCACAATAATAGCAGCCAGATCTCGTTAAGAAACAACTACCCCTCCAATAAAGATACCTTCATATGGGAAAGGTGATGGACTGACCTACTCTGACCAACATAAAGTCATCTGAAGATTCGCCCATCTTCCAAAATCCCAATTAAAAATGCTTTATGTTCACTTTTAGGAGTATTACATTACTTTCTCATCCAGAAAACACAAACCCAATGTGCCTTAAACTAACATTAATCCAATAAAAAAAGAGATTTAATTAATTTTGTCTTAAGTTTTCCAGTATTTAGATTTTGTTTCAGAAGAAGTAGACTGGATTTTCTCATTTAAACCGTGCCTCTGAGATTCTGACTAGCATCTAGTAGTGCTGGGAATTCCCTCCCAACTTAGACCTCAAATTCTATTAAGAATCATGTTAATAAGAAGCTATGTATAAAGAATCTCTAAACTCTATTAGTAATTGGGAAAAAAGACAGAGAAATTTAGATCTCTTACTGAAAACAGATGCTTAGGTTGTAAAACCTGGTTTTCTGAGTCGGGATGGCAAGAAATGTGCCTTCTTAGCATAATAAGTTAAGCACAATATAGTGAAGATATGATATTTGTTTAGAGTTCTTTTGTGGTGCCTTTGGCTATACAATGCAGGCCAATTCAGAAGTCAGGGGTGCTGATTGATATTATATGGAATGAGAGGCAATTAATTCATCTCATGCCATTCGCTGGTTCTGTTACCCAAAATCCAGTACTATTTTCTCCAGTAAAATACTTTTCTGAATGCCTGTACTTTTTGAACTACATTTAAAAGATAATTCCTTCACATTTGCTTAAGTACAGGTTTATGGCTTGTATGCTAATGAGCCTTTGGTTACAAGGGAAGAATAGCAGAAGAAGGAAAGCAGAAAAAGCAAGAGGTTTGGTGTTTCTGTAATTAAAAGTAATCTGATTTCATAGGTTATTTAGAAAGAAATATTGGGACACAGGAAAGCACGTTCTAAAACAACAATAAAAAAGATACAGTTCTGTCCCAATTCTGAAGCCTGCCTGGTAGTCATTCCTTGTGTTGCTTGTGGAATATGTTTTAAGGAACAGCATTGTTATGATGTGGCATTATCACAGATTTTAAAAAGATACTGATTTTGTGGTTGGTTTTTGGGTTTTTTTATCAGCCAGCTCCATTAAAATATTGAAAGCTCAATTATAAATATATTTGAATGTTTATTGAGTTGAAAAATATGTCTCAATGGTTTACTACTCTCAGGTTTCAGTTTAGAAAGGACTGCAGCACTAAGGTAGACTTAGTGGCAGAAGTCTCTTGTGCTGGTTTGAGGCTAATTAGAATATTTAAATAGAGAAAATTACACTATAGGCTGTGAAAGGAAAACATCATGATGTCTACTTCACTCACATGCTTGCTAAGAAATTGTTTGGGAACACTAACCAAAACAATAGATAAGTCAGTCTCTGTCACTCGCTGGAGCAGGAGCTGCTGGGGCGATCTAGCAGTTTCTGGGCTCTGACTCCTCTGCCGATTAATCCTCACTAACCACTTTTCTTCTAACCCCCCTGGCCTGATCCTCCTAATTTACCTTGCATGTAAGGCAAACCTTGGGGTAAGGTAAAGGGGTGGTGAGAAGGTGGAAGGGTGGTTGGGAGCCCCTCCTGGGGTCTCTGATTTCTGGGAGGGGAGTTGTGTTTCTGTATTACCTTTAACTTGTATATTTCTGTAAATATTCTGTATATAGTGTATATATCTGCTGTACATTGTGCTGAGCTGTAAATAGAGCTTCATCATTTAACTTCCAGCCAGCTGAGCTCTAGTCTGGGTCATTTTACAAAGTGTAGGGGGGCAGGGGGGCAGGGAACTCCCAAACCTTCACATCTCTGAAATTAAGCATAGGACAGTGGTAAAGATCCAGGATTACTGACCATTTTGTAATCATATTACACAGCACTAGTGTGTTTTGTGGCTTCTGAGGGGAAAAAGACCTGGTTGAAGAGGTCCACTAAAAATGAGCACTCAACAAATGAAGAGCCAATTAGAGAAGCAGAACAGTCTGAATATGTAATTAAAATGAGATGAACTAGAGCGGAAATAATTTTTTCCTGAATTTATGGAACTCTTAGGCCTGTTGATGTTTCATTTTTCTAAAATACACAGGACAGGAGGATGCAGATTTTCCAAAATCAAACTGGCAGATACCTGCACATTTGTAATACTCTTACCTCATTGTTGTCAACCTTAGTTACTAATCATCCTTGTTGCAATAATTTATTGTGAATCTTGACCGTATATCTATGAGCTAGAATATTTCAGAATTTGATAGCTAAGGTTGATATACCTTATGAAACTCTTACTGAACTTTGGTCCTCAAATATATGTTTAGCTCTAAAAATCTTCCACTTTAAATCACTTACATATTTTAAATAAATAAGGCTTTTCTCCTCAGTGTTCATGTGTAATTTTTTAGGCAGAAAGAACTTAACAAGTGAACTGAAAGCAAAAAAACCACTGACATTAAAGCACATTTAGATCACAATACAGAACTGTCTTAAGATTCAGCATTAACGCCACGTATAACAATAGCTTGAGAATGAAGGGGGAAACAAAAAAAATTCCATGCCAGTGGTTTATCCAGGCATGCGGAATCAAAGTCTTCCCCCCATGCAAACGGTTCCATAACGAGAACAATACGACAAGAGTTTAAAGGTATGTATCACAGAATTTGGCACAAAGACTTGCCTACGTCAGCAGAATCTGTGTCCTTTTTTCTCTGTAGATTCAGAGTTTTCAAAGCTAAAGCAGCGTGGGGGATTGGGAGATTTAAGGAAGAAAGGACGGAAAGAAGGAAAGAGAGTGAGAAAGGCTGTGAGAGAGGAAGAGAGAAAGTGAGAGAGAGAGGAAGCGAGAGAAGAAAGAGAGAGAGGGGAAGAGAGAGAGGGAAAAGACGAGAGAGAGAAACGAAGGGAGGGCAGCTTTTCTGGTCCTCCCGCACAGACAGTTTCCTGCACAGATCACTCTAGCAAGAGGGGCCTTTTGACTCCAGACAGCTGCTGCCATGGTTGATTTATATCCTGGATCATCTGGGCTTTGAAACAGTGGGCAGCAGGGTCTCAGCTGCCAGGACTGCCGCAGTGCCGCCGCATGCTCAGTGCTTCCTGTGTCACAGGGTAAGGAAAGAAACAAGCATTTTCTCCCCACTCCGGACCAAGGCTGCAAGCTTTGTACTTTGCCCTTGTCTAAGGCACAGGCTGCAGCACAGTGCACAAGTGACTTTGATTCTTGGTAGTCAATGGGTAGTGAGAGAGGATACAGCCCAAGCCTGATGTTTGACGGCTGCTCTGCTGGA
>VWZE01001539.1:15705-30487 GCA_013396675.1 Eubucco bourcierii | reverse complement strand
CCCCTAGTGCCCTATGGAGACATCTGTCTACAAGGCAAACATTCTGCTCTCCCTTTTTGAAGTCCTTTTGTTGGAGCTTGTTTTGAGCTCTGAAGCTCGCACAGGCAGAAAGTAGGATATCTTATGATTTTCTTTCCCTCACAACTTCACTTAGACCACTTCAGAAGTTTCACTGCAGAGCATGGAAATGTCACGCCTGGCTTTGCTGAGTGCATGAACAACTAGCCACCAGAGCCTGGAGTCGTTGCTGCTTCATGAAGACAGTGTGAACGAATTGCATTTACAACACATGGGGAAATACCACAGTTAGGTGCTAAAAGCCTGAATAGCTAGGAAGGTGCTGCAGCTGATGGCAGCCTAAGTTTAATGCTGACTGTGCTAACTCAGTGACATAAACTACTCCAAACAGACTGCTTACAATTTAAGGCACGCTCAAAGAACTAGTGGGAATTTCTTTTTTTAAATTTGCCTAGCAGACAAGGCCCAAGAGTGAGGAAGTGGCAAAGCTGTTGCTCGAAACACAGGAGGCTGTAAAAAAAAAAATAATCGCTGAGTCAGACAGAATTTTCCCTCAGGACTGGCTGCAACCCAGCCTTTAGAAGAACTGCCAGTTAACCTGAGGGTAAAACAAAAACTTTCAAAAAGCCTATACAGCTCAGAATCTCATTTTTAGAACAGTTTATTGATATTTTAAGTTAGATCTATGGCAAAGAAATCTTCAGAGTCTCAGGAAATCTGCATGTGCAGTTTGTATAGTATCTTTCCAAATTCAGCAGCTACTGACACAGCCAAGAGCTCTGAGCCACTTGGCTGAATGCTGCTCTACCTGCTCCTGTTACCATGGAAATGGACACCAGCAGAAGTAGGATAACAGCTTTAAAGTAATTACCAATTAGCACTTTCACCATATGGAGATTGGCTCCCCCAAAGCTCCCAAATCATGAAACTGTCCTATTCAGACTCATCAATACAATAATTAGTGCCTAAAGAGGCATCAGTTAACATGATCAATGTGAGAATGACACAGAAGAGGAAGACATTTTTGGAGACGGGAAACAGTGAGTTCCTGTGGCCTCCTTTGCTTATAACTAATAAGAAACTCTCCCTCTTTTCTATGAGTCACTGTTCCAGTTTCACCCTTAATTAATTCAGTCAAGAGAAAGGGCACTAACGTGAAGAGAAACTCATAGTGATGGCTCAATAAAGTTTGCAGAAGAGGGGGAGGGGAAAGAAGTCTTTACGGTAACAAATCTTGAAAAAGACAAGAAGAAACCTCAACAGACATGCTGCACAGCACCCAGACTGGGAAATCTAAGTATCAGTGTTTATCTTATGACCCTGCATCTGTCTGAATGAAATAAAACATCTCTGCCCAGCCACTACGCACATCACAAACCTTCCATCCAGGCACCAAGAGCATCAATTTCTTCAACACTGCAAAAGCGATCGAAGTCTCTGAGCTTTCCCAGAAGCACCTCCTGTACTTACATGTGTCAGAAGGCCATTTTGGTTTCTGATATATAATTCCACACATCCTTGCTAAAAACACAATAGCCTGCTTGCATTTAGGTTGAATACAGAACACACCCTCAGTGACCAGTTAAGTGAACTGCTTGCATAATTATTACTGCTTCTAACAACATCAAATGTGTCGCTGGATACAGCCTTTAAGTTTTTGTCTGTGGTTAATCAGCAGGAAGAGATGGGCTTTTAGAAAAAACTACTGAATGCTCTGGAGAAAGTTAGGACAAGAAAGTACATAGAATTTTGTAGTAGATCTCTTGGTTTACTAATGGATTTTGACAAACTCTGTTTATCTCATACAGTGGGCTGCCTATGGGCAGGGATGGGCAATAGAGCCAAGTTCCAGGTAGAGCCAGCTGAAATTGAAGCTGTGTCCCTAGGGATGTCTTTTGTGCAAGTCTTACCTGCTACTGCATCCATCCCTCCAAAATGTTCCCCATGGAGTATCTCATTACTTAAGTGTTGTCACACAGACTACTCACTGCACAGCAAAGCAACTGAAGTTTCTTTGTACCTCCCACTCCCATCAAAAAGTAGCAAGATTCAACAGCACTGAGTGATCTTGCACTGTTAGGTAAATATGGGTTTTTGTTGTTGTTGCTTTAAATGACGTACTTGATGTACTGTTGTTCACTTGTTCCTCATATATCTGGATTTTGTAGACCCTTTAAGGTGACAATTTTCTTTTACTTACTCAGTACAGGAATTCTTAAAGGCACTGCAATCCAAAGTTGCTATTATTCTTCATCAAAATTCTGTGGAGATCAAAGCTGTGTCTTCCAGATGCATTTGTCACAGTCTGTCTCCCTGCCTACCACTGTTAAGTTTTCAAATGACTGTGTGGGTTAGGCTAAGTTCTTCCATTAAGTGCAAAATATTGCTGTGGGTGGAACATTTCTCTGCTTTCACCGTGATGATGTAGACCTAACTGGCTGGACAGCTTCCTTCCAATAGAGAGTCCTTGAGACATTTGCACAAGTGAGATACATACATTTTATCACAGTTTGTTTCAGAGAAGAATCAAAGACTGAGGGGCTTTGCCCACAAAGAAAGGTAAGTAAGGGCAAGAACGGTGAAGATCATACAGGTGGAGAGTGTAGGAGGAAACCGTCACGCTATGTGTCTGTGGCAGGAGGTATTGAGGCCACTAAGCACTGTGTTTTGCTCTGACACTTGGTCTGGACAATTTCCAAAATGATGCTGTCTGCTCCAGATGCTCCAAGAAGCTTCCAAGATTCCTGGGCTCCCTAGCTGCCACTCCAAACAGCTGTCACTCCCCAGAAATAAACAAGACAGCCAAAGCCCTCAGTAACAGCTTCATTTTCATCAAAGTCTAATGTCAAACTTCTTTAAGTAGCTTAAGAAGTTAAGTAGAGGAAACTCCACAGATTCTTGGATTAACCAAGTGACTGTTTTCAGTATTAAGAGGGCGACAGTGGATACAACCGTGGTGTGTTTTGCAGGCCATCAGACTGAATTCCAAGGCAAGCACTCAAAGAGTTAGGAGATGCTATAATTAAGGTATGTAAGGTTATGAGGTGCATAATTATGTTCAACCATAATTACACCCACTGGTGACTGAGCTTTATGATGTAGTCTTCAATTACATGACCACCGCCTTTCTTCTTTTCCCTACGGAATCTGCCTGTGTCAGGACGGTCTCCACGGCACAGTGGTGCTGGATTGCCCAAACTGCCATTAGGCATACCATATAGGAC
This sequence comes from Eubucco bourcierii, assembly GCA_013396675.1. Taxonomy (NCBI): domain Eukaryota; kingdom Metazoa; phylum Chordata; class Aves; order Piciformes; family Ramphastidae; genus Eubucco; species Eubucco bourcierii. The sequence continues at coordinate 27,245 of VWZE01001539.1, read as the reverse complement.
ACTGGTAAGCACAGTGCATGTGCACTGCACTCTGTCCAGGACAATCAGCCTTCACATGACATTAGGCTCATGATAGAGATGTCTGAGGTCATAACTTAAAATGTTCTTACGGAGATTTGCAAAAACTGTAGAGATTTGCATGTCTGGCTTGAATATTATCAAAGTTTGTATTTATAAATCTCTGATGCTGATCTGCACCATCTTTCTTAACTATAGGATAAAAAAACACCCTGCTTTTTTCCTTACAAAATGCCTTATCCAGCCTCTTTCTATGTTAAAATTCTTATTGTCTAAAATTGGAGGAGGATCAGGCCTCTTCTAGCTGTTGTCCTGCCCCACTCCTGTCAATTATTCAATTCAGCCAAACCAACTGGATAAGCTCTGCAAGTCGTTTCTCAATTCATAGCACAAATATAGCAACACAGCATGATAGACTGAAAGGCTACTACTGTTGCTTAGACTGAACAAGTCAGATGGTTTTTCAGATATACCTGGCAAATCTTTGTGTGCATGCTGAAAAGAAGAATGGATGGATGCCCTCATCTTTTACAGGCACTCACATGTCAGCGTCATGAAGAAATGTTTACATTGTGAACAGCTAATAGCAATCTTTCGTAATTGCTACATATTAACGTCTCCGTACTTCTTAAGCATGGTAGGCAGAATCATAGTTTCAGTGATACTTTTGAAATAACTAATGCAATGGCAATACAGAAATTCAACTATTCACAATCTTAGGCAGTCCGTCTGAAATGATTATAAATAATCTATGCAGCAATTACACTGGCAGTACTAAGACACAGTCCCAAATGGTAGGCTAACCTAAATCTGTATCTCTCCTTACAATTTAAAACTAAACAGCTAAATAATGGAGCCTGGTCTACAATACAAGCATATGTGAGAATTCACTAAGATTACGTGCACTAAGTAAGGCATATGAATACCTTACTTGGGTTTAATTAGCAGTATAACTAACCTCTGAAATAGGAAGAACTGAAAAAAAAAATTAAATACATATATGTCAAGCATGCAAAAGAGATGCAATCTTAATAAGGGAGTTCAAAAGAGACCACAGGTTTCAGAATTATTTTGGTTTTAATTTGCTGTGACCAGCCTGAGAAATCGTTCCACAAAATAACTTAGTGAAGGTACTTGCCTTCCTGCAGCAGACCCCTTGGCATGGCATCCTTGTTCAGCATCACAATTTCCATTCATAACATCTCAGCAGGACTTTTGTCAACAGCAACAAAACTATTTCTACCCTCCTTTAATCACACCGCACAACCCAGAGCTGTTGTGTTTCAGTGTCCCTGGAACAACTGAGAAGGTTATCTGCTATATTATATTACATCAGGATATATAATAAGATCTTTATTTTTGTAGAAGCAAAACAAGTGTTTCAATAAAATTGTATTCCCTTCCTCCATCCTCCCACTGCAATAAATACTTTTAACCTCAATCTCATGTTTATATGGATTTTATAACCACATAATTTTCTTAACCAATGTCTCACTTATTCCAGTTTATACTCCTGGTCATACCTTTTCATGTTTTCACTTTTAGAAGTCAATATACTGTGTTATCAGATTTCACTATCAAGGAAGGACACATTCTGAAATTGAAGATTACAGTCACCTTCCTGTTTACTTCTGTAATTACTACTCTGTCAAGTGTCAACCCACTTTTAGTTTCAACAAGTGTTCAAATGTAGCACACGTAGTCATTTGCCAGGTTGTTTTCCTGCCCTTGGTTTCTTTTTTAGTATGACATCTACATTTGCATCTGTCGGCCTGACATCCTTTTATCTGCATCTTCAAGTGTTAGACATAGAAGAGAAGCCACACAAATACTAAAGCCCATTTTACTTGCAATGACAACCTACTCAGTTGTTCTCACCAGTAACTGTCCACTCTAGCTCTGATGTCTTGTGTTGTGGGTTTGCTTCTGGGAGATGGTTCCAACTTCTTTCCTCAGTCTGTGAGCACACCACTGTCTGAAACGATGGTGATAATTTCCTTAGCTGAGACAGAGTATCTCTATGGCTTTCAGGCTTTTGCTTTACTGCTCTTTCCACAGAGAGACTTCAGGTCCAATCAAGAAGCTAGAGATAGTACTAATATGTATCAGTTAAACAATACATTCTTTACACAAAACACACTATTTTCTCTTTCTAAAATTAAACAGAAAGTTACTTTAGCAGGCATTTAAATATTTGGTGATCCTTATTTAATTTATTCTGTTAATAGAAGCTGACTACAGTTCACTTAATACAGGTCCACCGACTTCTTTGCTGAAAATCTGTTTCCATACAACAGGCACCAGAAAACACATCTTATGTATATTAGGGGAAAACTTACGTCTAAACCTGGTCAGTCTATAAAAGCTATCCTTTGTATGGAAAGGAATATTTCCACAAGCATCTCAACTGAAAAATTAATCATGGCCCCCAAAGAGTATTTCAGTGGAAAGTCTCAGGCATTTTTTTAACAAGTTTTAACTCACAAAATCCAAGTGATATAAAAATATCTGCTGGACAACAACAACAACAAAGTTATTGAAATCCAGTGCTCCATTAAAAATATATGCACATAAAAAATATTAATTTTAGCCAGCACCAACTCTGACAAATTATATGAAGAAACACCTCCACCTACCTTAATAAATTACCATCTTACAAGTTACTTTCTACATGTCGTAAATTGTAGTTTGGGCTTGTAGACGTGCCTGCAATTTAGGTTGCCCAACATTTCCTATTACAATAACCTGTTTTCAATTGCTTTTAAATTTCCCAAATGGTAACTGCTTGAGCTGAAACACTCCGTGTTGAATATACCCTCCAAGCTGCTTTTGAAGATTTGATGAAATTTTCAGATTAATTACTTTGACTGTTTCTGAAATCAAAGCAAAGTATTACAAATTATTATTTCAATAATTAAAAACTTCTGGTGGCCATGCATTAGAGTAATATCTGAAATTTGCAAAGAACAAAAAAATTTGTTTTGAAGTGTCTTTTGTGCTATTCTGAAGAAGACACAACTATGTTTACACGTTATAGACATGTAAGAACATGCTGTAAAGACTCGCTGCAGTTACATATCTAAAAAGCTCTGAAACCTCTTCAACTGCCTGAATCTCTCACAGCTTTGAGTAGGCTCAATTGTAAATGAGCCATTTTATCCCATACCAGAGTTCCTTCCAGGCCTTGACCACAGGGCTGCAGTTGGGCAGACAATAACAGCTGCTAATCATCTCAGGTTATAGCAACATAAGCCATCAGAACTGTCGAAGTGCCCTCGCTGATCAATTTCCTGGCAACAAATAAGGAGGTTGGAGGGACTTCCCTGATGCTAATGCAGAAAGAACAATCTGCAAATGGACTGACTGAAAATTTTTTATAGATCTTAAACCTATGACATAAACTGTAGTTTAGCAGTAGATTGTGAGCTACAGTAAGCTGTTGCACATAAATTGGCATTGTAGAAAAGTATAGATAGTATCTCATTAGTTTCTTTACATTCTCAGTGGACTGCACACTTTAGTTACATTACTTTAATGTAAGCCAAAATGTATTTCCCTGTATTTCCTAGTATACACATTGTGTCCTTGTGTGAATCTGAAAGAGATACTATTTTGTCCTTGTTATGGACCTTTTGTTTTCCCCACAAAAAAAACAAACTGGTGTGTAGTCACTCGCTGGCAACCACAACAGCACCAGCACCTAAGATAAGTGAAACTAACAGCAATGGTCTGCAATGACCAGGAAAAACGGTCTCAACTCTCACCACCCAAGCTCATCAGCATCTTTGTGGTTAAAAAAAAATCAGTGCCAAAAGCAAGACTTAGAATTTAAGGTTCTTTAATCAGCAGAAAATTTGCTCAAGTGCTCTCAAAGTAGAGGCAGACTTGACCACACTGGCATGCATGCTAAATCAGGCAGATGGTGTGTCCAGTAAATAATTTTCATAACAATTCCTTTTGGGCATTTTAGTCATTGAAATTGTACTGGTCAGCATAAAATAATCTGAAATATTTTCACTTCACCAATAAGAAAATTCCTCCAGTACTTTATATGCCTCATTTCATAACAGATACCAGATATTGGTCCTTAATTTTATCTTTTTGTCAAAATGATAACTGATGCATTCGTATTTGTGTTTTCTGGTGAAAAGTTACAGCTCTGCAGTTCTTTCACTGAAGTGAAATTTTATCATCATGTTAGTGATCTTTCTCTATTTGTACTCATACCTCCTGCAGTCATAGCAAGTATCTTCACTTTTCTGGCTAAATATTACTTTACTTTTTTCCAAAACCTTGAATACCAAGTTTTCTAATGAAAATGGAGATGTCATCACCCCAAATAAATATTGCATAAGATGATGCCAAAATATTCACCTTCTCTAGGTCTCAATTTTTTATATATAGTAAGGGATATTCTTATCCTTGCTATGTATTCTGTAAAATAGTTTAGACAAAAAAAGAGTTAGAATCATAGAATCATAGAATGGTAAGGTTGGAAGGGACCTCAAGGATCATCTAGTTCCAACCCCCTGCCATAGGCAGGGACACCTCCCACTAGTACAGGTTACTCAAGGCCTCATCCAATCTGGCCTTGAACACCTCCAGGGAGGGAGCAGCCACAACCTCCCTGGGCAACCTGTTCCAGTGCCTCACCACCCTCACTGTAAAGAACTTCCTCCTAACATCCAGTCTAAATCTCCCCTCTGCCAGTTCAAACCCATTGCCCCTTGTCCTGTCATTGCAAGACCTTGTAAATAATCCCTCCCCAGCCTTCCTGTAGGCCCCCTTCAGATACTGGAAGGCTACTATCAGGTCCCCTCGAAGCCTTCTCTTCTCCAGGCTGAAGAGCCCCAACTCCCTCAGCCTGTCCTCATAGGAGAGCTGCTCCAGCCCTCTGATCATCTTTGTGGCCCTCCTCTGGACCCGCTCCAACACTTCCATGTCCTTCCTGTGCTGAGGGTTCCAGAACTGCACACAGTACTCCAGGTGGGGTCTGACGAGAGCAGAGTAAAGGGGCAGAATCCCCTCCCTTGCCCTGCTGGCCACGCTTCTCTTGATGCAGCCTAGGACTCGGTTGGCTGTCTGGGCTGCATGTGCACACTGCAGGCTCATGTTGAGCTTTTCATCAACCCAGACTCCAAGGTCCTTTTCCTCAGGGCTGCTCTCCAGCCATTCACCACCCAGCCTGTATTTGTGCTTGGGATTGTGCCTACCCAGGTGCAGGACCTTACACTTGGCCTTATTGAATTTCATCAGGTTGGCCTGGGCCCAACTCTCCAGCCTGTCCAGGTCCCTCTGGATGGCATCCCTGCCCTCTAGCAAGTCAACTGTGCCACACAGCTTGGTGTCATCTGCAAACTTGCTGAGGGTACACTCCATTCCTCTGTCCATGTCACTGACAAAGATGTTAAACAGCACTGGTCCCAGCACTGACCCCTGAGGGACACCACTTGTCACTGGTCTCCAGGTGGACATTGTGCCGTTGATCACCACTCTCTGGGTTCGACCATCCAGCCAATTCCTTATCCAGCAGTGCTCCACCCATTAAGTCCATGTTTTTCCAGTTTGGTGACCAGGATGTCATGTGGGACAGAGTCAAATGCCTTACTCAGGTCCAGGTAGATGACATCAGCTGCCCTTCCCTTGTCCACTGTCGCTGTGACTTCATCATAAAAAGCCACTAAATTTGTCAGGCAAGATCTGCCCTTGGTGAAGCCATTGCTGGTTCCCACCAATCACCTCTGGTTTGTTTTCCATTTGCCTTAGCAGGACTTTCAGCAGGAGTTAGTAAAAGCTGGATAAAAATGTTTAGATGCTAGGCAAATTACCCTACTAAGATTTTCCATCTCACTTAACAATGTTTCCTACTGAGCTCAGTAATTCCTCATTCTCTGAAAATCTCTTTCACTTAAAATAACTAACTTTGGGCTCTCATTTTAACATGTAAACTGTAGCCACTAAATGCTGTTAATAAACGCAGATTACATGTACAGGAGATATACTCTGTGCCTGAGGAAAAATCAAGTGGTTATTTAGATTCACTGAATGAGCAAAGCACTTAGAAACGACACATTTCAAGGTGGAAGTAGTGGCAACACAGGTGAAGAGGCTTTGCAGAAGTGTAACTGCTACCAGACGACAAGGCACCGCCAGTGTTTTTACACAGACGTGAGAGGAACTCGTAAACCTTCATGCTCAACAGGTATTGGCAATTTAACAAGAGCCAGGTTCTCTAATAACAATTTGATTAAAAGTGAGTACAGAAATGTTACTTCAAGCTGTTCTCTGTTCTGAAGGCTCTTTCAGATGTATCAGAGACCTATCAAGAGAATCCTGTATTATTCAAAGCTTTGTTGTTGCATACACCGAAGTCACACAAAATTTTAAAACACTGAATTCAGTGTTTTAAGAACCAATTCAGAATTCACTAGCCTGAACTTCTTTTGGAATCATTAACAAAATTGTGCAGACAAATCTAATTAAATATCAAGAACAAAAAAACCCAAACGAACAAAAAAAACCCCAACACTTTTTTGCTTTGAAATCTAGTGACAGATTTTGAGGAGGGACTATTTACAAGGTCTTATAATGATAGACCGAGGAGTAATGGGTTTAAACTGGAAGAAGTGAGTTTTAGATTACATGTTAGGAAGAAGTTCTTTACAGTGAGAGTGGTCAAACACTGGAACAGGTTGCCCAGAGAGGTTGTGGATGCTCTCTCTTCAATGCTAGGCTGGATGAGGCCTTGAGTGACCTGTACTAGTGGGAGGTGTCCCTGCCTATGACAGGGGGTTGGAACTAGATGTTCTTTGAGGTCCCTTCCAACCTAAATCATTTTATGACTCTATGACTCTAGTGTATCTGCTCCTGTCCAGGAGAGAGTTCATGAGACATGGCTGTGTGACTAAATTGACTATATTTTTCTCTGGTGCGCAGATAAACCTCTCCCATTAATGAAGACCTCTTTCATTGTGATCCTAGATCAAGTTTTGGAATTCATTACCCATTTCTCTGTGTTTTCTCAGTGATCATTTCTGTATCAAATATACAATCACCACACTCATTAAAAAATGTTTGAAGGTGTGTTTTGTTTTGGTTCTTTCTTTATTGAGAGATATTATCTTTGAAGAGGTTCTGAATGGTGTTTTTGTGGACCTCTGAGGGAACAACCACTTTAGTAACATGTCATTCCTTCACTACTGCAAGCTTCCCCTTGTATACCAACTTAGCTAAGCAAGAGTATCATTCTCTTTAAGTTTTCTCCTAAGAAGCTGACTCACTGCCTTTTAACCCAGCCATAGTATTATTTTTCTATTTAGGCTGAAGAGATAACATAGGGAGAACTCTTTGCTTTCTGTCTTCTCGGTAGGCATGTTCCTAGGTACAACTCTACTGAGAACTTAACCACATTAGATAGCAGATGGCATGACAGGTGTGCTAAAATGATCTGTGATCTAAGCAATTTGCAACAAAACTCAAGAAGACTCACTGTCATGCCTAGGAAACGAGAGATGTAATCCAGCCACCTTAGACTTCATCCATGCTTTTACCAATACTACCTGTAAGGGCCATCCCAGGTCACAAGTTTGTCCTTCAGGTTAAGGAGTATGGCTGAATGTCTCTAGTATAGAGTAAGTGTGCATCGAAAAACATTTAGGTCTGACAGATATTTTCTTCACTATTCTTCTGATTGCCACCCTCTACTTTACAGAAACTTCCTGATGATGAAAAGTGTTTCCTGTATTTAAATGCCATTTGTTGGCTTCTCCAAGACTAGAACTTGTTCAGTCTTATTTTAAACCCAAATAAACCTATTGCCTCTACAATATCCTCGGCAGGGAGGTCTACAGCCAAGGATATCACAGAGGCAAAAGGTTTACATTACCCTATTCTACATACACAACCACTTATGTTTATTTGTGATAAAAAGTTCTACTAGCTTTAGTTAAAAGTCAGGACACAAAAAATGCATGCAATTGCCTGTTCTGCAAGCAGAACTAGCATCAATAACCTGCTCTTCTGCAATATTCTTGTACTTATCCGTGATGGGACTGCTCAATTACTTTTGCTGTGGTCTCATAACAATTGAGATTCAATTCTACTATAACCAGCCACCAGATACTTTAAGAATCCTCACCAGCACTAGTGCTTTCTAGAATATCAAGTTTTGGTTTTATCCTACATTCTTAGTTACTACAGCACTCACATCGCTGTAGCCTGTTCAATGGTAATTCTACACCAAGTACTCTCCTAGAGCAGTTAGCAGTTCTTAATCCATTCTTAACCCATTTTACTTATTCTCCAATGACATATACCCTATAGAGTAATTTCAAATGAAAAAAACAGAGTATTAAGTGAAATACCACTTATATAATTCTCTCTGCAACCATATGTATGAAGCTTGTAATAACCATAAGTGATTACATGAGGCTTGCCTGACAACTGTTTTTTCATAAAACCTCTTGCACTGTATGAATTACACTCATTGTTTAATTCTTCATCCACAGAATCTTATTTATGCTTTCTCACTATTTTGCTGATGACAGATTTTAAGCTATCTGACCAAGTCACTCATTTGCACTCTATGAACACTGGAACTCATCAGCAGTCTCCTAATACAATAGCATATGCTCAGTATCTCAAGATTAACAGCAAATTATCCCTTCCCCCCAATCCTTGCAGGTTTGTAAAGAAGCAAGTTATTCAATCTGCTGATGCAAGGTTTATTCACAGTAGATGTTGCTAAATATCCTCAGTAACAGACTGCACAGCACCCCATCGCTCTGGTACGATGCGATTACATCACATTGCTTGTTTCTAAATGCAGAAAAGAAACAGTAATTAAAAATTATCTTTTTTGTAATACTAGCATTTCCATGTACTAATGGGTCTTTAACATAAATAGTATCCATTAGTTCTTAATACATTGTTAGGCATCTTATTGGCTGTGGTTGTTCATTTTATTTTTTTCTTGACAGTCTTATCTTTATTATTTTTAAAATTTTACAATTCCTCCTTTTATAACAGTTTTCTATCTGACTTTTCACTTCTGGTTTGTGTGCTTTTAATTGCTGATTTTACTGGTAAGCAGATTGGTTATTAGTCAGAATTGCTCTCAAAAACTTTTTTAAGTTGCGAAATTGTGGGATTTTGGCCAACTGAATTTTAAAGACATAGCACTCTTCATTTGCAATTTTTCTTCCAGTAATTTTACTCATTGGCTCTCTCAGCACTAATATCTTTTTAATTCATCAGGAATATAGTGCAAGCAAGTGTTTCTGGTGTCTACCCTCTTTCAATCAATACTGAATAAAATTAGGTCATGATTGCTCATTTCTAAGCAACCACTGTCAATTAATTTTATTTATCTTTATCTATCCTAAATAGGCCTGAAATAGATCGATTGTTGTCTGGTACCATGTCTTTTATATAATCCACAATTTTTCAATAGCTAATGATAATTAGCTATACAGGATTGCCAGCATAGACCCCACAAACTGAACTTCCTCTACAACATCATACTTATTTCTTCCACTATGGGAAACTACTCTAAGTATAGAAACAAAGAAAATAGTGATGGAACAAAAATTTATCTCCAGATGTCAGGAAGTGGCACAAATATTCAAGCAGCAAGCTACTGCATAATCTCATGTTCTCTGGCATGCAAATAGAAAGACAATAAATCTATTCATAGACAAGCATCTCATTTGTAATTCATAAAACAATAAAGAGCATCCAAGAGTCTTTCATAAATCAGTATGAGTCTTCTTCAGTATGTCTTTTTCCTGCTATCTGCCTCTGACACCCCCTGCAACCCCTTCTACTACTATTAATTTCTACTTGGAAATTGCTTCATTTTTCAGACAGGAATCTGAGATCTCGATCTTGTGATTCACTTCTCGCTGCAGTAATTCTACTTATCCCATACAGTCATTAGAATTAGTTTCTACCTGATTATCTGTTAAAACAGGGTTTAACAAAGTTGTTTGTCAAAAGAGGTCAGAGGCTGAGTAACCCTGATTACTGATATAAATGAGAAGGTTTTATTCTGCAGTGTCGTTATATTAATGTACAACATTAGCGCACTATTTGTATAGGAACTGTAGTAGTAGCTCAAGTGACAGTCAATATTCCACCTATCTCTACAAACATGAACAGCCTATGTGTTTATGCTCTCTTTATTAACTCAGCATAACAACTAATAGCCATCAGAGCTCACAGAGTAAAGTTTAAACTTTTTCTTCAGTCTGCTTTTGCCATCTAGGTTTGATCACATGACTTGCAAGCAATCCAGAGACAGCCTAAATGCTAGACCTATGCCAGACAATTAGGAGGGGCTGCTAAGACAATCACCTAGTTATCTTGTGACCCATCTGCATTCTATTTTGTCCAGTGAAGCAGAAGAATGGGAAAACCATTGTCTATCATCCACTTACTAAGTGGTTACCACTACCTTCTTCCAAGGCTCCTATTTTGCATTTTCCCTTTAATCTGAAGCTGCTGTTGTGAAGCCAACATCCAATTTGAATTTCTGACAGGAAAAAAAACTAAACCTAAATATACTGAAATTCTAAGATACATCACTAATTGGGAAAGGCAGCTGTTTGATACAGACTGGGCTGGGTTATGCCTGGCTACATCTTGGCCCTTTGAACGTACATGTTTGCTTCTATGCAGTGTCAAGGCAATTAACTCATATTTCCAAAGCAGAAGTGTCCCTGTTTTCTTGGGGAACTTCAGGTTACAGCCTTGGAATACCATCAGAATAAATTGTTTCCTATACAGACAAAGTTTCATGCCTGTGATGGAGAGCTTCAATGCAAGAAAAACATATGTACCTTTCTTCAGTTTATCTTTTCTAATCCAAGATCAGGTCTTTAGAATAAGAAATCTGAACATGAATGTCACAGAACCATACAATCATTTTTGCTGGAAGGGACCCTTAAAAGTAATCTAGTCCAACCTAAATTTGATTGAGATTGACCCAATATAAAAGTCAGGAGACAAGTTTGATATGCTATCATATGAAGATGTTTCAGAAGCACTTCAGAACATACCCATTAGTCTTCTGTGCTGAGCGTAGTCTTAGCCATAAGATGATCTGCTTTAATTATTGCCTGATGCAGACTGAGGCTTCTACAAAAACAAATTATGGAAAGTCTTGTTCTCTGGGATGGGTACAGTACGTAACTCTCTGATTTGTGGTCACAAAGTGGTTTAGGTTTTTCTTCTCCCTCCACATACAGATATCTAGCTGACATAACTGTACAATCATGCAGGCTTTTTCATATACTGGGTCCCTCAATTTAAGAAAGATGAGATGCTCAAATGTGCGCTGAGAAGGGCAAGAAGGCTGGTGAGAGGGATGGAGCACAAGCCCTAAGAGAAGTGCCTGAGGGAGCTGGGGTTGTTCAGCTTGGAGAAGAGGAGGCTCTGGGGAGACCTTACTGCTCGCTACAATTATCTGAATGGATGGTGTAGCTGGGGCAGGGTGTGGTGGGGGAATTGGCCTCTTCTCCCAA
>VWZE01001536.1:18464-39719 GCA_013396675.1 Eubucco bourcierii | reverse complement strand
TGTGGGGGGGTGGGTAACTCCCAAACCTTCACATCTAGTTTGAATATATCCACCTTTAGTTCAAGATCATGAGTGCTCAACCTGCCATAACAACCCCTGCTAGAAAGCCCCTATCTTTCTTAAAAGTCCTTTTTAAGTCCACCAAGACTAAAGTAATGTTGTGAGAGACTGGTCCTCTCTCTCTTGTTCAAATCAACAAAGATAAAGACTGCCTTTGTTATTCCTACCACAGAGCTCAGGGATGCTAATCAATAGAGTTAGAGTGTCTGTGGCCAACCTGGCTGGAATGCCCAGAATATGGACACCTCACACCAGCTACCCCATAGAGAAAAGGCTTATGTGTATTTGGGGTACGGACAGGTAAGCAGCGCAGGGAGGGAGTGGACGCCCTCCCTGGTACTGCGACCAACCCCTGCAAACATGATAATACACAGGAAGATTTCCTGAGGAGCTGCGCCTGGACAGCATCCTAAAAAGCTGTATAAAAAGGCATAAGCAATGCCTGCAAAAATGTGCACCTCCACCAGAGCACCTCTCTGTATACCTCCACTGTACACCTCCACTAGACCATCACGACTGAGGCACCTCCACCAGAAGAACCCGAGGAACAACTCCACAGAAAAACACCCCTATACCAGACACACCTCTCTCTCCCCCATCTGTGGCTGATGGCAATATAATCCCTGTTCTTTTCCTTCCCTGCTCTTCTCTATTTCTCTGTTGGTCTCTCTCCCCTCTTCCCTCTCTCCCTCTGTTTTGTTCAACTTTATCCTTTAATAAATAGTTTTGTGGTGATGTCTGGTCTCATTTGCACCTTAATTTCACAACATGGAAAACTGAAAGAACAAATCTTGCTCCTCTGGACAGAGATATTGTTAATCTCTGTTCTCTGGACTTTGACAAATATCTTCTAATCTCGTATTTAAATCTTGGTCCTTACCAACAAGGTTGGTGCTTAAGGAAGCAAACACCAAAAACCCCTCTGTAGAATCTGAGTCCAATAATAATGCAGGTGAGGAACATCACAGAGTATGGCCCAAGAAACTAATCCCTTAAAAAGAATTTAGTTGGAGTTAAAGACTGAGAAATATGGAAACGTTTTTCTTTAATAAATAAGGTAAACTCACGTTCAATCATGTTAAACCTGGGCAAATGTAAAATTCATACTATATTAATCTCTTGAGAAAGTTTTCTTCTACTCAGACATCAGTGAAAATGAGAAATTCACTAAGGCAAATGAGACTATACGTCTCTGCTATTGGTTTTACCAAGCAGAGTGACCCTGTCGCTGCTCTTCTTCGCGGTGAGTTGCTTTACCAGATGGCAGCCCAGTGAGAGATGGAAGATTACACTGCAGTAGATCATACCACAGTTTCTCAAACCTGTCATACTTAGATTTGGCTGATGAACCAGAACACCATGCAGTGATACCGTAGGAAGGTGTCTATGAGCAACACTATTCCAACATTTACTAATTTGATAAAGGTTTTAAATGTATAATACTTACATACTTTTAATTTTATACCTTTGAGAACTAGAATAGGGTTTGCTGTGATAGGACTTTGAGAAATTACAGAAATAAAAATGACAAAATAAAAATATTTTAGCTTAGTTCTCAGAACAGAGTTGGTGATGCAGTAAAGGAGTGCCTACATCTACACACACATAAGATGTAATATTTACTTCTGCTGTAGTGTTATTACTATGTACTCACGCTATATTTCTTAGGGCTACGAAAGATACATTATGTTGTTAGCTCAGATGCTGCCTCAGAAGCTGCAAAAAACCCTAAAAATATACCTTTTAATTTCCATAATGGCAGTGTAATACTGTCTGCATTGCCTTCTATCCATTTTGCTGTATATACTGGTATTATTTGTTGTCTTTTTGACTGGTGCTTTGCATAAAGCAGAAGTTTTCATTGTTATAACTGAATGACACTCGTTTCTTTCTTCACAGAGGTCACAATGTGCTTACCTCAGCATTTATTCTATAAATAGAATAAATTTTTGTAATGAGAGCACATATCAGAAAATATCAGTCCATTCAGCCAAATTTTAAGCACAAATAAATAAACACTTAACAAACCACAAGTCACACAGATGAATCAACACTGTGGTCACAGTAGGCATCACCTCACACCTCTGGACAAAGATGATCTAAAGATATAATTGTGGCTGTTTGAGTTAGATTCCTACCTCAGACATAAAAAAATTCAGAACAGAGAAACTTAGAAGTGAAAACTTTGAGTGGAGAGGTGACCATTCTAGGGATAGGCCATATAGTGGCAACAATGGGTAAGTTAATATAATTTCATTGGAGGATCAAGAGCTTTATGTCTGGAAGCACAACTTGTACTTTCCCCTTGCTGCTTTTGCTGCTTTGCCACCACTTGACCCCTTCCCCATCTTTATTCTACCCTGGGAGGGATCCGCCCTAACCCAGTACAGTAATACATATCTAAGGTCATCCAGTCATGCTGCACATGGATCAAGGAAGTTCAGAGAAAACTTGATAGGTTCTGAGACCTTTCCTGTTCATGCTGACTGTAGTCTGTAGCTAGCAGTTGCAAGGCCATATTTACTGGATTATAAACAAATGTTTCTAGATTATTGATTTCAAAGTTGCTTTTTCTTTGGAACTGATATGTCTTATGAGAATACATTGTAACATTTACTTCAATTAATAATCTCCTGATTATATAAATTTTGATTATAGGGTATTTAAACATAATTGTCTAAGATTATTATTCTGGTTTCTAGAACCTTCATACATAATTGACCACAGTCCCTGAGCAGCTAATGCAGTTTCCTATAAAATTCACATTTAATTTTTGTTTCTACTTAGATTTAATAGTAAATGCATTACCAGTTCTAAAGCTCTTAAATATTATACTGATCACGGCCAATTGTAGTTCTAGGGACACATTTACATAACAGGGGGAGAGATTCCTGGGCTTGTTTTATATGCTATGGCCAAAAGCAAATTCAACTTTAATCTTCAGTCTGTAAAAGCAATGCAAAAAGTCTTATGTCCTCCTTGGACATAATTAAACCACTGAAAGGTTTAAAGACCTCTTAGATAAAAGAGGAATTTGAAATGAGCCCAGGAGATGCATGGAATAAGAGTAATCCTAGTACAATATGTAACTATAAAAATGCTTTGAGAAGAATGAAAAGATCTTTGGAGTTCGCACTTAAAGAAGGATAAGTTTGGTAAAGAATTGAATCCCCTTGTGTTGTAGCCACTCCTCAGAGATTAGAGGGCCTAGGGATGGCTGGAGTTATCTCTTAATAGCTATACCATTTTAATGTATTATAGACCTATAGGTAAGCAGAGAAAAGGCTATAAAGCACTTAATAAAACTTTAGACAACTTTCAGATCAAAGGTATATTTGGATTTTTTTTCTTTCATGTTTTTTCTCTTTGGATCAATATGTCTCTTTTATTTTCATTTCAATAACGCTTTTAATTTGTACATTTACTTTCCTGTATGTAGGCAGCCCTTAAAACACTTTCCATGAGAAACAGAACTTGACATTTTGGTAGCCAAAAAAAGTGGAATGATGACAACACAAGCTCTACAGCTCTCAGTGTCCCTTTCAAATCACAGACAATGTTTTCATGTTGTTTGGCCTCAAGATATTTTTTTATTAATGAGGTGATACACAAGGATTCACTATTAATTTCAGAGGTTCAAAACATAGGTATGGAAGCCTGAATTGATTACTGTCACCTCCTACTCTAACCAATCAACAAATTAGACATTTCTAGAAAGTGATTTATCAAAATTAGACATTATATGTCAAAAGTTAAAAAGATTATATATGTAGGTATTTCTTTCATTCTGAAAAATGAAAAAAAGGGATTCTAGGGATTTTTAGTTGCCTAAAAATACCAAAGTAAATAATGTTAAACAGCTCTTCTTTCTAATAGACCAAGTTTGAGATCTGATTTGTCGTGTATTTCAGGTTCACTTGCACACCTCCAATGTTTATCCCAAAGCAGAAAGCACTTTTCTGAATCACTGCTAGTGACTGGTCTGCTTCTGGTTCCAGAAAACCTGTGTCCAGGCTGCCTATAGAAATTAGCCTATCTACAGTCACTCCCAAGCCACAAATGGGAATTTTCTGGATCGATCATGTACCCAGTCAACCATACCAAGTAGCTCTCATACAAGTCATCAGAAGCCTCTCTCTGACATTTTATCTTCTTTGAATCTCAGGTATTGTAGACTTCTCTCTGGTCCTGTGTCAGACATCATCTCCTTTCTCTTCCTCTCTGGAGTCCCTAGATGGGCCCTGGACTTGATTTGTCCATTGCTGTGACTTTGACTGTTAACAGACCCCACTGCTGTTTCAGAGTTTAGACTCTGTGGAAGTGGCACCACCTGTGTTGAGGTCACCCATGATTTCTGGTTTATCCTTGTGGGTACAGCAACACTGTAATTGCTATTGCTATTGCCTGAGATTTGGTATCTCTATCAGCCTGACTGCTGTGAAAAAGGAATGAATAACTAGGACCGATCTTGACATGATGAACTAGTCCTATTAAGGTTCAAACCTTCTCAGACATAAAATCTGGGATTTATTATTTTTCTTCAAACAGTAGATCTTGTATACGCCTACAGTGATAGTTTTTATGTTCTATTTGTCCACATACCAAGAGTACTGATACATTCAAAGTGTATCAGTATTTTGATGAGTATGTAAACTGTTCATATGACAATATAAAGCTGTTTTGCTTCAAGTGAATCCTTTCATAGATAACTGAGCTGTTTTAGAGCAAACATAAATGACTGAGGAACTCTTACATCCTTGAAGTTTACTTAGTTTTTCTGGCAAAATTTGCTCCAAATCAAAAACTAGTTTAGTTTTGCATTCCTATGTATTTCTTATGACCACAGGAGAATGCGCTGCTTTGAGTCAGAAGAGTGTACTGCCAGCACCATCTCAAATATAAGGACTGCTTTACATTCAAATTCCATAGACAATAGCAGCGTTTGCAAGGGAGGTAGTCTCAAGTATTTACACTGCATTCTTTTATTTTAGAAATAGTTTTTTTGTTTTTTTTTTTTTTTTTTTAATTATAGAAAGTTCTCATTTTGTTTCAACAAAAAGACAACATGAGTATGGTAACTTCATGACCTCTTCAAAGAGATGCTTCTTCAGCCCAAAGACTGTTAGATGTAACCTAGAGAAATAAAAAGAGAGAAGTTTTCCTATACTTACATCATAAGAAAACCTGAACCATATGATTTGTTTTCCTTTGGTACTTTCACATTTCTGAACACAGAACATTTCTAAAGATTGTTAGTCAGAATAGAGAGAGTTTGTTGATGTCTTTAACCTAATCCATCATTTTGACAGCATTTAGCATGTCTGCCAATCACACTTTACAAAAGTCAGAATACAGTACTCAAGGGAAAAAGTAGTAATATAAACACCAACTTGTATAAGAAGCTTTGACTCACCTTATATTTTTATATTTATCTATTGATTAATGTGGAAATGATTTGAATGTTACTTTTTTCCAAACTTTCATGATAGGTCCTTTTGTCTTAACTTCCTAAAGAACAGTCATATTTGCCTATCGATGTTATAAGACTGTATTTCCAATAGTAACCAATGTTTTCATGTGTAAGTACCAACGAAAGACAAGCCAGACACTTCTCTCTTGCAATAGTCTGGAATGCTGTCATGGTAGGCCTAAGCAGGCCAAAATAAGCTTATACATGTCCTGACTTGCCCAGACATATTTTTCTGCTCTCTCTCCCTCTGTTTTGGAGAGAAGCAACCACGGGAAAGAGGACAAGTAACCTGGAGTAACTGAGTCCAAGCACAACTCCAGGCTGGGTGGTGAATGGCTGGAGAGCAGCCCTGAGGAAAAGGACCTCCGAGTCTGGGTTGATGAAAAGCTCAACATGAGCCTGCAGTGTGCACATGCAGCCCAGACAGCCAACCGAGTCCTAGGCTGCATCAAGAGCAGCATGGCCAGCAGGGCAAGGGAGGGGNGGGCCTACAGGAAGGCTGGGGAAGGATTCTTGACAAGGTCCTGCAATGACAGGACAAGGGGCAATGGGCTTAAACTGGCAGAGGGGAGATTTAGACTAGATGTTAGGAGGAAGTTCTTTCCAGTGAGGGTGGTGAGGCACTGGAACAGGTTGCCCAGGGAGGTTGTGGCTGCTCCCTCCCTGGATGTGTTCAAGGCCAGATTGGATGAGGCCTTGAGTGAGCTGTACTAGTGGGAGATGTCCCTGCCTATGGCAGGGGGTTGGAACTAGATGATGCTTGAGGTCCCTTCCAACCTTACCATTCTACGATTCTATGATTCTATGAGTCTAACTTGCCCAGACTTGTTTTACATCCTGTGGTAAACAAGATACACATGATTGCCTTGTGCAAGGCCTGTGTTCTGCCCAAATTTGGGTAGAGCAAGCCCTGGCTTCAGCTAATATGGTCAAGCTTGGCTGCATACCATCCTGATTGGTTAATCCATGGCCAATGGACCATTAGTTTTGGGCTTTACTGATAAACAGAGTTGAACAGCTAATGGAACGTGCTCTGTGTCGTGTGCTGCTGCTGCCTTATTGCATCCTGAGCTTCATGGAACTCCACTACCAGAAACAGGCTCTAAATGCCTGCAGGTGATTGGCCTGCATAACCAGCGTGACATCTGCGTCAAGACTGCACATGGTATTACATCCTGCCTGCCCCTCTTCAAGGCTTCTGCTGAATCAGGAATCAAGAGGAACCAGGTCAGAGACTCTGCCAGACTCCCAGCTGCCTGAGAAAAGAGACTGGGAAAACTCTAAAGTCTCTAATGGCTTTGAGACCACTGACAACAACCCCTCCATGTGCTTTGGGTTCTGTCCAATAATATTTTGTGAGTAAATACTTGGGTAAAGCCTCTTGTAATTCACTAATTGCCTTCTGCCGTAAGCAGAGAGGAGCTTCCTGCGTCCATCAAGTGGATAAGCAGGATGATTAACCACAAGCAGTATACAGACCACTAAAATCTTCTCTTCCAATAAAATGTTTGCATCTGCTAATTACGTCTTAAAGTGTTCCAGTTTTGCCTGTTCCCTGTGTGTATAAATTCCCAAACCGTGTGTTTCAAACCTTGTAAATAAGTTTTCTGGTGAGATTTAATGCTAAAAAACTATTTTCATAGTTATTAACAGTCTTTACCTGGATATCAAAATTAATATCGATTATTAATTTGGCATTCGTAACAAATGCTATAATTTGAATTAAATATAACATAAAAACTTACATGTACAGTCATGGATAGCTCAGCATGTCTGAGCATGTCAGTGCAGAATAGGAAGACATGCAGAAAGTTTACTTCCCACAAGGCACATATTGTCATGTATTGTTCTACTCAAACAGTATGATTTCAAGTTTAGAGATTACACAAGTGCTGTATCTATCTTATATCTTATATCTATAGGATTTCAGACTGTACTTGCTTTCCCGAAGCTGGAAGGTTGTACAATATTCCCAAATAATGTGTTACATTTAAATTAAGTTTATTTCTAATTGGTAAATTTCTGTTGTAGGACTTCTTTTCCTAGTCTTTTGTTACTTTAATTGTTGGCTTTATTTATGTCTGATTATTATTTTTCTAATTTTCTCTATATCGTTGTTTAAATCAGATTTTAAAAAAAATAAAAGAAAAAAAAGGGAAAAAAAATCAGATGACAACTTCATATTACCTTGAGGAAGGATTTTCCGAAAGTAATTTTATTGCATGTATGAGATGGAAAATTGTGCAAGATTATAACAGAGACAGCATACAACATTTGAAAAACTATTATCTGAAAAATGCTCTTATTTTATAAAATTTTCTTTTCCTTATCTGAATGAAACAATGTTACTACATGATTTTATTAAGCTCTTGACTTGTGTTCCGGTTTCTGAGAAAAATGCGGGTTTTTTCTTTCTGGTTTTTATTTTCTGTTGTATTTGAGTACAAAAAGTTAACATAGTCTTAAAAGTTATAGCAATTTTTTTTTGCACTCATACTTGAAATACATGCTGATATTGTGAATATAATATTATTAAGATTCATTATGAAGTCATCATGACAATTAAAGTTGTCTGTGAAACACCAGTTCAAGAGTAACTCTATCACTTAAGAATAATATCATTAGTCCTTGTCATGTAGAGAAATGTAATTACCGTAAATTTAATTTGCATATTCCCTGTTTAATTTCTTTTTTCCTTTTAATCTCATAATTACTGCAAGTAATTTTTCAAACAAGTGACCTTAATAAGTGATTAACGCTCTTCTTAAACTCAACCTAACAATTGTTACTTTATCTTTGTTAACATTGCTGTAAACAAACAAAAACTTAATTCCAAAAAGATATGCTCGAAAAGCAGAGAACCTTCAGATAATGGTGAAAGATGTATTATTTTATTTGGAAAGGTTGAGATAACAATAAACACATTAAAATATGCATAAAAAAATACAACCACACAATTTATGATTACCATGACTCTCCTTAAACTGTTCTTATTGACCAATGATTACTATTATACTTCCTTAGATATTTTTTCTAAGCAAGCAGAAAACTCTGATTAATTATATGTAATAGGCATATGGTCTAATTTATCTTCTTTCTTCTCTATGAATTATTCACAGTTCTGTTTCTCAAATACAGTAATTATTCAAAGACTGTTTTCTGCGGACACTGGTGAAAAACAGGTTCGCAAAATATTTATTGTGAAGTCGTGTTATGAATGATGCAAAATTTAAAAAAAAATATTCATTTTGATATCAAATTGAAGATTGTTAATAACTATGAAAACTGTTTTTCAACATTAAATCTCACCAGAAAACTTATTTACAAGGTTCAAAACACACAGCTTGGAAATTTACACACACATGAAACAGGCAAAACTGAAACACTTTGAGAGGTAACTAGCAAACACAAACATTATACTGGAAGAGAAGGTTCTTGCAGTCAACATACTGCTTGTGGTTGCAGGGTGCAATGAGGCAGCAGCTACACACATGAATACAACAGCAGAGGGCAAGTTGTGTTACCTGTTCATCCGTTTTTCTCAATACAACCTGAGATAATGGGCCTTCGGACATAGATTAGTCAATCAGGATGGCACTTTGCCAAGCTTGACTATATTAGGTAAAGCCAGGGGTTTTATTTTCCTTTCCCCTGGTTGCTTCCCCCAACACAGAAGCAGGGGGAGCAAGGGAACCTTTGGGCAAGCTAGAGTCCTTAGACTCAGTGCCTCCAGGTTTTTTGTCCTCTTTCCTTCAGTTGCTTCTCCCCATAGCAGAAGGAGGGTGGAGCAGGGGAACATGTCTGGGCAAGTCAGGACATGTATAAGCCTATTTTGGCCTGCTTAGACCTACCACGACAGGGTGTTTTAAAGAAAAAATCGCATTTCTATTCTAATTTCCAAGGGTACAAATCCACAGAAATAAGTCATGTATCAGTGAGTATAAGACCAGAGCAACTGAAGCAATTGGGACACATCAAATTCTTTGACAGGCAAAGAATTGCCAGAGCCAGAGAAGCCCAGAATTTAATGTATAAATATTTAAGTTGCTAAATTCATTATTAATTTTATTTGAATATTCTGTGATTACTATAGAAAATTATTCTCTTTGTCACATCTTCCTCCCAATAACTCGTTTGCTAAAATATTCACAAAATGGCTAACATAAAGCATGGAGTACAAGTGAAAGGATTCATTTAAAAGTGAATATTTACAGGGTGTTATGTACCCATCTGGCAGAAATAACTGCGTTAGATAGAAGTCCATTCACGTTTTAGGATGGTTTGTCTAAGATGCAGACAAGTAAGGAGTCTTTCTTTAGGCGCATGTTTACACCAGAAGTTACAAAGAGAATACCAATATCAACGCAGTACATAAGACCCCAAACCATTCATTCCACCCATAGAAAATATACTGCTTTATTGTCAAACTGAAAAAAAACCATGGTAACAAAATTCTATCCATTACAGACAGAATAAGTAGGCTCTTATCCATCACTTCGCTGGCCAGGTTACCTGCTGAAAGACCAAGGAATTTCTGTACCTTACAAAAGATTCTAGTTCCCACTTTGCCTGCCCTTCACTTTCATTTAAGGTATCCATACTATGCTACTATTTGCCTGAATTTGACTGTTTAAATGTCCTGTCATACAATAGCCTAACATCTTTGCACAAGAATTTTTGCATCTGCCATGCCTTTACCTTGTTTTTCATAGAATCGGTAATGCCTTTGCCTTACACCATTTCCTTAAAGTTCTAGAAAGCAGGTCTATACATTCATGCTATATCTCATATTCCAATTCAAATGTTAGCAGATAGACATTTGAAGCTGATGATTCTTGACTGAAAATTCAGAAATTCCTTCAGCACTAATTACAGGGAGATTAATATTATTCCTACTGTCCCTCTCTTGGAACAAGGTCTGTTGATGCCGATATAGGCACATTATTTTGTCTCCTGAGTATTATTTATACAGTGATTTGTCACTCCTGATAGTTCATTTAATGGAAGTGTTAGCAGATAGTTCATTTAATGGAAATGTTAGCGGATTCAATATAAGAAAAAGAGTATTTCCAAGAAATTCAGACATGATGTAGAAGACCATGGCATAAAAACCTAAAGGGAGCTGAGTCTACAAAATGTATATTAAGATATCATTTATCATTTCCCTTGTTCTTCATTTTACATTATAACTTCTATTACTATTTCAGGCTGTGGCCACGTTCCTGAATTCCTAATGGTATATACCAACTTTTGTTTGCATTTTCAGGCAGTTATTTTTGGGTGATTAATTTGAGTGTCAAAACCCAAACTGCTGTCTTCCAGACACATCAGATTAACTGTGTCATTATCCACAGGTATGAGATGTTTCAATTTTACCCCATTGCTCAGGCTAGATAATTAAGTTGTCACTCCTTTAAGCAATTTATTACAATATAGTATGCAATTGGTTTATTATACATGAAAGCCTGTGACATGTAGGTTCCCATCAGTGTTTTGCAACTTAGTTATATGCATAATTGTCAAAACAATAAAATAAAATATGTGTCTCTTTGAAAATTAATGGAAAGGAAAACTTAGAAAACAATGATTTATAACATTTCTAAGGTGTTTTTCTTTAATGTTTTCACAGAATTATGTCCTCTTCAGCTAATCCAATTTACAGAAATTAGTTAATTATAAATAATAATAATAAGCTTAATAAATTAACACATGCTGATTAAATAAGAAATTAATAAGAATATTCAAACCCATATCTATTTGTATTGAGACTGCCTTCATGCAAATAATGGTTCATGAAAGAAGAAAGAGACAAAAGGAAGGAAAATGTTTTCATGACAGAAATCACTGAATGTGATGAATTCAAGAATTTAAGATTTTTTCAGTATGTCACTAGTCTGCAGGTACATGTAATTCCATTTGAATGTACCTTTCTCATCTTCTTCAGCCAGCAGTATTTTAGCATAAGCAGGATATTTTTCTAGATGACTTTCTGGGAGATCATTTTATAGCTGCCTGTTTCAGAGATTTTTACCTTTAGAGCAGGTGCCTGTTGTCATGTCTGCAGTTACTATGTTATCCACGTTAATGTTAATGTCTTTGCTTTTTAAAGTTATGTTAAAGATGTTTTTTGATTGACTGGATGAGTTAGTGGGTAGGTGGGCTCTTCTGTGCAAAACTGCAAGTTATTTTGTTTATTCCAAGAAACATTAAAGAGTGTTTTATTGTGTCTTGGAATTCAACAAAATGACAGTTCAATGGATTACATTAAGACCTATCACAAAGGCGTATTTGTCTACATTAGGTTGTTTGCTCAGTTTCCTGGCATTACCACCCACATAATGGGAGATATTCTTCTATATCACATCAGGAGTTGATTTCCATCCTATATAATGTTTTCAACACCTATACAGCTTTTCAACAGAAGGTAACACCAAGGCTAAAATCTGTACACTACTTCACTGACCTAAGTACTCCACTACCTCTGCTGGGAATAGATGTATATGTTTTGAATAAATATTTGGTACAAAAATATAAAACTGTGTACATATGGCACTGTGCATGTGTATGACAGAGATAAAAATGTGCAATATTTGTCATAGCAGTCACATAGATCTGTGCCCTTTGGATGGTCTCCAGAGTCTTGAAAGGCTTTGAAGTCACTAAGGAGTCATAGAAAAGTGAAACAGTGAGTGTATTAGAAAAGAGCACAGTGAAAACAAAATCAAAAGAGGCCAGGAATGAAAACAGGTTAAAAATACCATGAGTCCAAACTAAGCAACAAAGTTAGTACCATATTAGAACTATGAAGAAAAATAAAATGGCTTAGTACTACTATTTTTTTCTGAGGAAAAAGTAAACATAACGGGTGATTGAGGGAAGGCTGAATTAATCAATGCTGCCTTACTTTATTCTCTGGGGGGAAAAAAAAAAAAGCGTACATAGATCAGATACATTCAAATCCAAGGGCTCAGATAAAATTGTGCCCAGAGTACGTAAGGAAATAATTCATCTTGTAATTATTAGTCATTCTATTTGACAAATTACTGAGCATGGCACAAGTCTCAGGTTATTGAAAGAGGCCAAACTTAGGTGAAAAGAAGAAATAGGAATTTGCAGGTATCTGTCTGATTTTAGGTGGAAAGAGTCTGAGTTTTTGTTAAACCAAACATTTTGTAAGCTCTCAGGAAACAGTAAGATTTGAAACACATGGCCTGCATAGTTATGTCCAAAAATATAGAATTTTCTTCTTTCTATCAAAGTGGCTGCTGTGATGGACAGTGGGAAATACTTTGTTGCATTTTATATATATAGATCATATAGGATATTCATAGAAGAAAATGAAGATATTACATTTCAAGTGAAAAAGAAGTATTTCTGGGGGAAAAAAAAATAAAACCCCATTTTCCCCTATTTTTTTAATTAAAAGCAGGTTAATCCAAGAGTCATCTTATGTTAGATCAAAGAGTATGCGAATGAAAAATGTGAGTCACCCCAAAATGAGACAAATTGCAAATATCATTGGAATGAGAATCAGATCTCAGTATAACCTTTACAAATTATAGCTATAGCAAAAATTGTCATGAAGCAATTCACTGAAGAAATTTCATAGTACCATTAGCAAAATTCAAAATATCAAATTTATGAGTGCAGCATTGATACAAATTCTCTCTACTCCTCTCTAGTGAGACCTCACCTCAAATGTGGTGTCTATCTCTGGAGTCCACAGCACAAGACATAAACCTCGTTGCAGTTGGTCCAGAGAAAGGTTGCAAGAATGAACAGAGAGATGAAACATCTCTCCTATGAATATCCTATGAAAAAAAGGTTGGGATATTTGGGATTGTTCAGCTTGGAGAAAAGAAGGCTCCTCAGAAAACTTGTGGCATTTCAGGACTTAAAGAGGGCTTATGATGGAGATAGGCTTTTCAAGAAGGCCTGTAGATATAGAACAAGGGTAATAGTTTAAAAACAAAAGGGGATAGATTCAGTCTATGGTTCCTGCATGCAGATTTGCAATAAAAATTGTCATGCATCTGAGGTTGCATATTCTTAATTGCATAACAAGACATATGAAGCTAGAACCCTTTTTCTTCTTTTCCCATGTTCTTTCAGTGCTAAACTAGAGGTTTTGCACATGATAATTGTAATGAATTCTGACGTACACCATTAACCTTCATTGATTATATTAATTACACTTGAACAGCTTACTGGCAATAGCAGAATGATCATACTATCATACTACTTTTTTTTTTTTTTTTCCCCTTAGAAAGTGGAGGGAAAATTCAAACATAAAAATATGCAGATAATCATGGAAAAATGCTCTATTAATAATTTATTCAATAAATAACTTGTCTTAACTTGCACAACACAGATTTAACCATAACATTTACAGTGTCCCACTGGTCTTGAAAAACTCCAATGCATAACATGCTTTTGTCTTGAAGAAAATAATGTCATTCATGGATCAGCCCCATAGAGTTTTTTGCTGTGCCCTCTGAATCTTGTCATTCCAGAAAACTAATGTAATGTTTTCAGAAGCCTTTGACTGAAAGATATGAAGAGAGTTACAGAAATAAAGTTCATGCTACTTAACCAAAACAGGGCTGTAATGTTTTTCATAAGAGCTTTGAAGCCTTATAAGCACCCATGGGCAAAGCTGCACTTAAAGAGAATGCTAATTTTTTTTATTATTACAGAGGATATTAGGGAGGTTAAGGCAACATTCCAGAACAGTCTGTTTATGCTTCCACACAAAATCAGGAAAAAAATTAATGTTCCCAAATAAATAGATTTGAAAACACTTGTTATCTAAAAGCAAAGCTGCTTTTCTGTAAAAACAAATCATCTTTAAATAGTCTTTAAAAATTTTACAGATCCTTTACATCCTTAGAGGTAAAACAATTGTCTTCCACAACTACTCTTGTTAATTCTTCTGCATGTTTATTGTACTGCTGTAAAGATACTTAATGTGTTATTTACTTGTTAAGTTTACTGCATCTTTTATCTTGCATATATGGAGGACATAGACGCAGGGATTAAACTTAGCTGCTTGAAGTCTGAATTTGTTTTTACTAGGCCTGTCTTTTTATACTTTTCCTTTAGTATCATCTTGACAGTCTTCTAATAAACAGACTATTTTAAAATACACTTTTGAAGCATTCATGACCAGGCACCTCATACACCTATATGTTAATGTAGGAAATGATAATAAAAATTAATTTCCTTGAACATGAAACTAGACTTATTTAAAAAATCATTAGGAAAATGTGTGCAATAATTTTAATTTGATTTGTAGTTTTCATTTTTTAAAGTACACATACAAATGTTTGGTTTTATCAGAAAATGGTATTTTTTTCAAACTGAGCATCCAACTTAAAATATTTTTTCTGACACACTATTTCTCTTTTGAGAAATTCAGCTGGTTTACCATTTATATTTTCATTTGAGAAATTCTGTTCTCAGCTTTGAAACAATGTAAATGAGATCAGAATGTGACCTAGTGAAAATGGTTTGCCTTCAAAGGATTCATGCATCAAGCTGTGTTATGTAGCTTTCCAAAAGTGACATCTGGCCTCTTGGCAGGTTCTTCAGGCAGCTGTGCCAGTGGCTTAGAAATTGCTGATGGGTTTGCTATATACAGTACCTATAGTTTGGCTGCTTCAAGCTTGCTCAAAT
Source organism: Eubucco bourcierii (assembly GCA_013396675.1). Classification (NCBI taxonomy): domain Eukaryota; kingdom Metazoa; phylum Chordata; class Aves; order Piciformes; family Ramphastidae; genus Eubucco; species Eubucco bourcierii. The sequence continues at coordinate 24,514 of VWZE01001536.1, read as the reverse complement.
TTGTTGCCCTCTGAATAAAATTTGCTTGAAATTATATTTTATCTGTAAGTATTGGCATACTATTATTTTTTTTATATAAGCTTTGTTGTTGTTGTTGTTGTTTTTGTGGGTTTTTTGATCAGAGATGTGGTCAGAAAGGAGGATTCCAACTTCTCCTATATTGGCTTAGCTAGGGAAAAACATTCTGTTATCTAAGAATATCCCCATGCTGCCAGCTGCTATTAAACAGTTATCCAGAACCTGACCAACAGGTCTAAATCATTCACCTAGTTCTCTTGATTGTCTGGATGAACCTGTCTCACTGTACAGTCCATACAGCTCTACCGTAGCCTGGAGTCTGATAATTAAGTTTCCTATAATAGAATTTGACACTTCATGAAACTTTGAAAGTGATGAAATGTCTATAATTTAGTTGGGGCAATTAATGAGGCAGGAGTTATAAAATATGTAGTTATTTTTATTTCCAAAAGCCACACCCACAAACTATATACAAACTAGTTAAATTTGGGTTCTAATTCAGTCAGGAAAATCTTCACAAGTATGCTTATGGGCAATTTGTTCATTTAGGAGAATCAGAAAATTGAAAAAGTTTATCTACAAAATGGCTTTGCCTCATTTACAAACAAAAGGCAGCCCAGAACCCTAAGGAATGTCTGTGCTACTCACAGTGGTGGAGTAGGAATTTCAAGATAGTCCCTGGCTCCTTCGTGGCAGTGTTGGAACTGCTCAGCGTCTTGATAACCGTTGAAAGGCTTCTAGATCTTCCCAGGTTCTAGCAGGGTGCTGGGAAAGAGGCAGACAATCTCTGACCTGATCCTGGTTCCTCTTGGCATGGAGATTTGCACAGGTGCAGGCAGGATCTCTTGTAGATGTTCAGAGAGCACAATGTCACTGGCAGTTCTCACCACACTGTGAGGCACTTAATGCCTTCTCTTGGTAAAATTGAGGCATTTAAGTTTCCAGGTAGTTCAAGCCCAAAACATCAGGGCTAAGCTGGTCTGAAGCATGAGGCAGAGTAGAACATAGAGCAGAGCATCACACACTGAGGCAGCCCCACGAGGCAGAGGCAGCCCCACAAGGCAGAGGCAGCACAACTGCTTGCAACTCAGCTCGATTTATAGTATTTGTCTGAGCATAACAGCTCCTTTGGCCACAGAGATTCACCAATCCAAATAGCATTTGCAAAGCTGGCCATATTAGGTGAAACCAGGACTTGCTTACCCTTACTTGGGAAAAACACTAACAAGTATCTAAACACCTGTGTGTACCTGTTTATCACTTTGGAAGGGGAAATAATGGTCCAAACCATTATGTTTTCCTCCTGCACTTGCTTCCCACATCAGCGAAACGGTGGGGGCAAGCCAGCACATCTAATAGGCCTATTAGCCTTCCATGACAGTCTATAACCCTGACACTATTTATAAACATGGGTTGCATCCAGGGAATATTTGGTTGCTTAGAATGTTAATAAGGTGAAAAATGGGACAAAATTTCCAAAGACTGACAGGCATGAGACCACAGAAAGACCTTTATATTCCTGAAAGGATGCTTTAAAGAATCTGTCTGCACATTTGTGTATAGAAACATTATTTAACAGTCATAATCCTTTAACACCTAGAGACCCATGCTTACAATAAGATATCAACTGTGTTAAAGTCTACACCCTCATAAAAGTGAATAATAACAGCAGTACCTGGCAACACTTTGCTGTATGTTAATTCCCTCTCCCCTTCTGCTCTGCTCAATGCCATGCCCAGATCAACACTGCAGACATGCAGGAAGTAATATATATCTGCTTTACAGGGGTTCTCAAAGTCAGTAGCATAAACTCTGAAATAATCTTTCCAATAATTAAGTTCTTGGAAGATTTTGATCATTATTACACAGCTAGAAGTAAATGTATTAAGGACAAAAGCAGAGAGAGGGGAGTTCTGAAAAATTACTTTCAAGTCAGCATGTACCCAGGCATAATCGTTTTTATAAATACCCCTAAAGCAGAGTAGGTAAGCACACATCAGTCAGGAAGAAGCAAAATTAGCATCATATATGAAATATAAGCTCTGTTACTCTGAATGAGTGCAATGTGGTAGACTGACCTTGGCTGTCAGGGTCCTCATTCATTCACTCACTCACTCTCTAGTAGGATAAGGAGGGAGTTGAAAGAAAGACAAACACATCTAGTAGGATGAGGAGGGAGTTGAAAGCAAGACAAACACATGGATTGAGATAAAAACTGTTTAATAAATAAAGGAGGTTAAAAAAAGAAAATGAGAGATACAATGACAATCACTTAACTGATTGTCTGATGGTGTCCCACCATCAGGCTGATACCCATCCAATTTCAAAATAATGGAAATGTTAGCAGAAATTTACAATGCCCAAATAATTTCTGACTGGATGTCATCGACATCCTGTTTGACTCTTTCTTGGAGCAATGGGTAGGCACAGAGTCATTTCTTGAAACAATTTAACTCTTTCCACACCTTCTGAGGCCCTTCTGTAAGGCTGTCACAACTCAAGGAGATGTTGAAAGTTACTGTGTAGTAAAGTAAAACAACCATCAAGAACTCAGTGGATTGAAAGGGAGATACCTCTTATTTTAACCTTAAAGATCACCTAGGTCCATATTCCCTGCCATGGGCAGGGACACAATCCTTCCATTAGATGAGACTGGTTGGAGTTCCACTCAACCTATCCTTGAACATTTCAAGGGAGGGGACATCTATAGTTTCTCTGGGCAACCTGTTCCAATGTCTCACGATGTTTGCAGTAAAGGATCTCTTCTAAATATCCAATCTAATTCTAACCATAAAACAATTACCCCTCATTGTATCACTACACTCCCTGATAGAGTCCCTCCTCATCTTTCCTGCAGGTCCCTAGGATTTGGTTGTTTTTCTCCTAGTTTCTGTTGTAGTAAAACTCACCAGTAGAGACTGAACATCGTTTTGATAGTTTTGGTGTGATCATTTCAAGTAATCACTGGTAGGTCCACCTCAACAAGCTGAATGTCACTGGGTTCCTCTATATCATAACAGAAGTATAATGACTGTTTGAGGTTTTGAGGGTGGTTTGAGGCTAATTGGAGTATTTTAATGGAATTGGAATATTTTAATGAGAGAAAATAGATCATTGGCTGTGCAAAAGAAAGTAACAGTGATGTCTGCGTCATTCATTGGTTCTGGTGAGGGACATAAAAGCAAGAAACATGAACAAAGTCAGTCAATCTATGCTGCTGCTGGCCGTATTTACTATCTTTGCCTGAACCTGTGTAACCTGATCTAATTATTCTTCTTCTAACTCCTTACCTGGCAATCTCACTCCTGCACTTAAGCCTTCTAAAATAAGGGAGGGGGTGGGAAAAAAAGAGGGGAGTTAGTTTGGAACCCTCCTGGGCAGTTTCTTCTGTTTGGGAGGGGTTTAGAATTTTTGCATTATTTTTAACTTGTATATAACTGTATATAGTTGTAAATATCTGTATATATTGTGTGCATGTGCTTGTAAATTTGTGCTATGCTGTAAAGCATAGCTTCATTCCTTAACTTCCAGCTGAGTTAGTCTGGTGAATTGGGGGGGGTGGGGGGGAACTCGCAAACTACCACAATGACTTACAATATTTTTCACTCCAGTACGCTCATAAGTGTCAGTTACAGAGAACTTGAGTCTTGCTTTCTGCTCCTGTAATTGTGCAAGGGAATTATTTCTAATAAAATGTTCCTCTAGAAAACAACTATGAGATTGCCTGTGCCAGGAGTATAGTTAGGAGAGAGAATAGAGTGTTTTCTGGAAACTGAGAGTGAAGTTTTCCTGTAGTTGCACTGCTTCAATCCACTTGCCCATTACCTTACTAGTCTTGCCAGGAATGAAACTGCATCAAAGTTTGTTATTTACTTTCATGTACCCAAGGACATAATTTTTTGGTAAAGGCCTCTGAGTATTTAAGTTTACTTTTCCTGTTTGCAGTGATGTGTTATACAGTTTTTTCCCCTTTTTGTTCATGTTGCAGCTTTCTTTTATTGTCCCTCCCACTGTAAGTGAAGATAAGGTCCATAGTCATTTGAGGAACCTGGGGACATAAGGGTCCATGGGACCAAAATACATCCCAGAGTCCTGAGGGAATTAGCTGATGCAGTTGCCAAGCCACTTTCCATGATATTTGAAAGTCCTGGCAGTCAGGTGAGGACTGAGGAGACTGTAAGAAAGGAAACATTACACCCATTTTCAAAAAGCCTACAAAGGAGGACCCTGGGAACTACCAACATGTCAGCCTCACATCTGTGCCCAGGAAGATCATGGAAGAGATCCTCCTAGTTGCCACGCTAAGGCACATGAAGGACAAGGAGGTGATTCAAGACAACCAGCATGGCTTTACTAAGGGAAAACCCTGCTTGACTGCCCTAGTAGCTTTCTATGACAAAGTGACTACATCAGTGGATAAGGGATGACCTATGGATGAGATCCATCTGGACTTTTGCAAGACCATTGACAAAGTCCCCCAAAACATCCTGTATGCCAGGTTGGAGAGATATTGGTTTGATGGGTGGATTCTTCGTTCTGTGATTCTGTAACATACTTGTAATGAATGAGTAATATGAACAAAACAGGAAAAGGAGTTTGGGAATGACTAGCAATAATGATACATTCAAAACCAAAACAACACAAAACAAAGAATTACAAAACCACCAAAGTCTGACTTAATTAATATCAGGAAGTACTGGATAGGTGCCTACAAGATGGTGATGCCAGGGTGCTCAATTTGTTGGTCCAGCATCCCGTCATCCTGTTAACTTTGTCTTCTTGACAACAGAAGCAAGATCTTCTCATGGAGTATGAGAACAAGCTTGGGATTTTTGCCCTCATTTAGGCTTCATTGATTAAGAAGAAGGTTATCCAACATGTCCTCCAAAGAGCACCAGTCATGCAATTTAGGTTTCTTACTACCTCTTTCATAGTTTCTTGACCTTGGTTTTCACCATCCTTTTCTTCTCCTGATTGCTTCCCAGTTTTACACTTGCTCCAAAATTTGATTATTTCTGTTCTCATTGCCTTCTATAATATAATACAATATCACTGATACTGTTATCTAGATTGAGTTGGTCTTGCAAGATTTTATTTTTAAAAAAACATCTGATATTCCCCTTCAATTATCCACCAAGTTTGGCTATTTATTACATAACTTCTGGTTAACCACCCAGTAGTCTTGTTAACCACCCAGTAGCTAATTTTCTACTAGCTTAACCTCAGACCAGGTCCTAATCATAGGCCTGAACCTTTGCTTGGAGCCTGGACAGTTACTAGGAGAATAGGAAGTATCTTCCAGGACACATTGAAGATGTTTAAACTCCACTGCGATGCTGCAATTAACTTTGACAAGTTATGATGCTTCTCCAACAGAAAGAGTTGACCTGAAAAAAACTGACGGTGGGTAAATAACAGTGATCAAGCCAGGATTTGGAAGAGAAGTAGCATGAATAATACTCAGAGAGAGCTTCATATTATACATCATACATCTGAAGAGACATTGGTTATCCACAACTGAAAAAGGCATTGATTATTCAGAGAAGGCATTGCCTTTCCTAGGACTGCTTTAAATGAGAAAAGGACATTATGTGATCTAGAAACTGTAAACAATGAATTCTTGAAGTGTACATTTGTGGCAAGTTCACTTTTCTAAACATTGTCCATTCTCATTAATAACACATTAATTATCCAAAATAGATCTCACTCAGGATGTGCATGCACACATAAAGACTTCTACAGTACCTGACTGCCTCTTTTCAGCCTAATTTTAGGAAAAGAAATGTACTGCAAAGTTTACGCTCAGTGAAAAGGAAATTAAAAAACCTAGCAACATATTAGATCAAAAAGAGTGTTTCTAACTTCTATGAATGGATATATAGAGAGGCCCAAGGAGACACTGATTTCATGAGAAAGATTAATTTCTGTAGCTTCCAATAACTTCTGAGAAATTAATATTCCTAAATATAGAAGTATGAACATCAAAGAAGAATCATGGTTTCACTTGTGAGGGGGGAAGGGAAGGGGAGGGA
>VWZE01001536.1:0-18229 GCA_013396675.1 Eubucco bourcierii | reverse complement strand
GAAGGGAAGGGAAGGGAAGGGAAGGGAAGGGAAGGGAAGAAATTTGAGTATCAGGAAAAGAAGTAAATATTTACAGTGTATGAACCCTCTTCTATGTTTGATATACCAGTGCTTTCAGATACATGCAAAATTCTACTTTTAATAAAGATGTTCATAATTACATTAACTGGGAGATTTAGTTTCTAAGATTTGTACAGTATTGCAACAACAAACTGTTAGACAAACTCTGAAAACGTTGTGGTAACTACTTTAATCTTGATTTAAAGCATGTAAGTATCTGAAATTTTGATTTGCAATCAAAAAAAAAGGCAGTAACTGAGCTCTGTTGAACATTTACACAGAAATATACAACAGCAGAATTATCATAGTGCCAGGTCACTTATTTTGCTTACCCAGTGGCTATTTCAGTTGCTACAAGCAGGAGACTGAGGGAATGCTCAAGCTGCACAGTAAAAGTGAATGGAATCTGCCCCTACAATTTTGCTCTCACAACTGCATAAACAGAAAGCTTAGTTTATGAAAGGATCTTCCAGTTCTTCCTCTCACTCATGCTTCTTCCCTTCTCCTTTCATTCTCACTGCCTCAAGAAGAGGAAGATCTAGTCCCTGAGAGTGACTCCAGGTCCCAGGATGAAAAATGAAGTTGCTGACTTGGAGATGAGAGGCAGGAGGCAATCAATAAAGTTGTCAGAAACTGCTGTCTATCCCTCGATCTCCAAATGTCCTCACTACAACCAGCAGAGAAAACCCTCCATGGATTTTAATCACCAGTCTGCAGAAGTATTTGAGTTCAAAGCTCACCTTCTATGCAAGTGCAACAATCATAACTTTTTACTCAGAAAAGTGTAACAGCAAAACTACTCATTTTACTTCTTGTAGAGTGCATGACCCTCTGTAACAGGGATTCCCTCTAAGATGATGACCTCTCGCTGAAGAGTGGTCTTCTCCTGAAGCCACAGCTTCCTCTATGATCAATATAGTCCAACTGCCAGCATCTGAGAAAATTAAGATTTTAAGTGGGCTGAATATTCTTCTGAAGGTGCTAAGCTTTTTTTGTTGAATGTGTGAGGACACTAGAAAGTATATGTTTATATATTAAGTCACTACAGTTAAGTATGTAAGCTACTGTGGCATGAATCTAGACTTAACACTACAGATTTTAGGTAGGGGAAAAAAACCCAAACCAAACAATGCCTCTGGCTTCCAAAAGCATTCTATTAATTTTATCCATTTTAGAGTATTAGTTAAAACATATAAACTACCTAAAATGCAAATAAAATAACTTAGACTAGACTTCTTTGCCATTTATATTAGTGCTTTTACTGTCAGATGGTCAGTGTTTAGACGATGAATGTGAAATTTGTCTAGTTACATTTCGCATCACTACCTTTTTTTGGCTTTTTTAATGCTTGTTGAAGATATATCATAACACAGTTCAAGTAAGGTTCAAAATATGGCAAGAATAACATCTTCTAAATTACCCCTATCTATAGTATTAAGCAATTTGAACCAACCCAGTGATAAATATTATTTTTAAAAATAGCAACTGTGATGCAAAGGCAGAATGAAGAATGAAGAGTTTTCCTGTTTGAGGAAAGTTGCTGGAGAGTATAGATACTGTAGCACAAGCACTACCTGTGTATAATTATTACATTTATTGCATTATTATTTGTGGTTTGTTTGAAACTGGTAACACAGTGTTTACAGACTTTAAGTTTTCTTTAGGCTTATTTTCATACGTCTTCAGAGAAGCATAAGAAATATGATAAAAATTTGCCATGAAAAATCTAAGTCACTAAATATTTTGACACACAAGAAAACACTTCTGCATGTTCAGATCCTAAATTGCAAAAAATAAATATTTAAAAATTAAGAAGAAATGTTATGTTTGGAATGGCTTAATGTAGCAAAAGATAGACTGACTGCAAGTTGAATGAGTTTTCACCAATAGGAAGGCCAGCTAGAAGACTCAATATGTTTTAAAACATTTGAAATTTTTACAGGTCATTTATGGTTTCTCCTGATCAATATAGAATGGAATAGAGTGCACATAGAGGGTCAATAGTGTTGCTCTCAAAATAAGTTTGCTTCTGATGGGTCCCTAGTGGAAGTCACAGATTGAGAAACCAGCAAGACAGACACAGCCTCTGTGTCAGGCTCTCAGCAATTACATGCTGATACATGCACAGTACATGCTTAGAGCCAGCAACAAACGTGCACCTGCTTGCTGGCAAATATGAAATATACACCCATGGAGCTAGGACCATACAGCCACACAGAAATTAAACGCCAGTACTCTCTTCTTTACAACAGGACTGATCACTAGCACTGACATACACAATAGATCAACCACAAGGCTTTCTTTTTGCTGCACCTTAAAGACCAATGGTCTGTGAATTTATTGTTATTTTTTTCAAATGAAGATATATACATTATTTAAAGTTAAGTTTTTTTCTCTTAATATTTAACATTTGTTTCTCTATATCTTTTTTTCATTTTATTTCCTTCTTGGAGAAAGTGGAGATCCCTGAAAAAAAGAAAAAGAAGGGGTTTTATTTAGTTCTCAGTAGCTCACATTTAATTCTTCCAGGATAGTCATATTACAGTAGAGTAATCACAGTGTAAACGTCAACAAAGAGACTGCTTAAACATGTCAAGATCAAAGATACGTTTTAATTTGGAGGACAAGGACAAAGGTGTACAATTACCAAGGATTTGCAAAGATTCAGCAAAAGATCTAGCACAGTTAAAAGTATACAACGAAACATGAAAATACTGCTTAAAAAAAAAAATTTGATTCCAATTCAAACAAGAAGAATACAAATTGCTGTGAAAATTAGGACAAGTGAAATATTAAAAAAAATGCAAAAATTTTTTTAAAAGAAACTAAAAGCAAGTAACTACACAGTACATTTTTAGAACAAAATGATTAAGCCACAAAAGGAGATCTTAAGAAAAAGTAATTAATATGTCCTCTGTTTAGTCTCTTGTGTGAAGTGTTTGCAAATGGTCATTCTTGTATACGGAAAAAATTAACTAAACTGACCTATAGTCAAGTCTATTGTGGTCAGTTTTGAATCTTAGAATTGATTTATATCAATATGAGGCAAAGTTCACATCCTGGAAAAGCTACATCTGTTTCTCATTTGAATCAAGAAACACAAAGGAAGCAGATGGAAATCTCACAATGTATATATTATTTTACTTATTTATATACATGTGTATATGTATATATATATATATATATATATATATACACACACACATTTATGTGTTCACTGAAGCTCTTACCTCTTCTGCTAAACAGGGATAATACAGAATATCTCCAGTAAAACAGCATCATTTTCTTGATACACTGCAACGCTCAGGACTCTGTTTCAGTCTCTTCTTGTGAAAAGCTAGATGCTAAAATTCAGTTTTGTTTCTTTTTTATTTTTATTTTAGCTATGGAAACAGCTAATCGCATCATGATTCATTGCTAAAATAATGTGTACTTATTTACACTGAGACAAATTTGTTGAGGTTAAATATGTCATATCAAAATGTCGTTATACAGCTTGCATTCAGAAATGTTTTCCATACAGATCTTGTGCTCTCATAATGCTAGGATGTTAGAAAGGTGTACTGGAAGCTAAGTTTAGAAACTCTGATACAAATGAGGTGCTACCTAGTTATGTTTCTCATATCTTATTTTCAATGAAATTGATTGAGGTTGTCCAGTATTTGCAAGGACAGCACTGGTTCTTGGGGCTGACATAGATATCAAGTGCTTTGATCACAATAGATGTCTGTAATACAGTTAGTGAAGCCAAAGGAAACCTTGAAGTTTTAAGAGACTGATACAAGGACCTTCCAGCATCAGCGCTTTCACATTTTTGTCATTTCTGTTTGAAGCAATTGAATGTTGTATGTCAACTATTTTCTTTGTCAGTATTTTCCTCACGGAGGTTTCTGTCCTCCAGAGAGGAAAATGTGTTTGAGATTTAAACAAAGCTGTGCTGTAACAATTCAGATAAGATGTGCTAGCATGTTTCTGTCTTCTAAACACCAGTGATTTCAAGCCCCTATTCGAGTAACAGGGAACGAATGCACAGAAACTTTCACCTGTATTTTCACTGCATTTTTTACCACATACTGCAAATCCTGGGAAGACAGATGAAGTGAATTTATACATCTGCATGTTTGTATACATGTATGCATGTGTATTTGATTCTGTAAGTAATTTGCTTATATAGATCACAGTTATTATTTTTCTCACTTTGACATCCTAATCACAAAAAGGCACTTCCATTTATTTAGTGTTAAGCAGGCACTTTGGTAGGATCACTCCCAAAAGTGCTCCAAGACAAACCTTTTATGGTTGTTTATACAGGAACTTTCACAAAGTCACAGCTACCTAATACAATTGTCCCTTTTATCTAGAACATATTCATGGAATATGACTCAACAGGGTGTTCGGTGACCTGCACCATTGTAGCACCATTGCGCTCGTAAGCACAATTGTGAGCACCGTTGTGCTCATAAGACCGCTCTCATATGCCTAAGACCGTAACTCCCTTTCTCATCTGTGTTTTAATTTACATGCTAACATAACAAAACAATACAAAATTAAAAAAAAAAAACACAAACAAAGAAAAAAACCACAAACAAACAAACAAGAAGACAGCTCAAACATGGTACATGAAAGAAACAATCTTATTCTACAGCTTGTAGAGAATCTTCCCAGATATTCCAAACTAGGTATTGAGATCATGAGAATGAACTAATATGTAAGGAAAAAAGCCTTGCTTTGAAATGTGAGGCTTGAGTATTTGAACTATGACATTGAGGAATGCAAGCTCAAAGTAACAAAATAGGCTTAAGGACTGATTTTCAAGGTGACAACTTGAACATAACCTTTCTTTCAGGGGTGTTCTATCATTGAAGCTTCCAAATGTTCTTACTTGAATCATAACAAAAGAAAATAAAAGTAATGAAAAAGTAATGAAAGTAATTGCCATTTTCATGCATAAGATGGCTTTAATCTGATGGTTTATGCTTTAAAATTTAAAGGAAGTACAAAATAAAACTTCTGACCAGGTCAGAGTTTTTAACATGGAAGGCAATGAAAACTAACAATATGAATAGAAGCAAGATGTGAAACAATCACTTTCAGATAGGAAGCTGAAGAAATAGAAGTGTATATAAACACCTGAAAAAGAAATCAAAATCTGCAGTGACATTATGTAGAGGTTGAAAAGAATGAGAGTGCTATAGAGCCTTCCCTGAATTCCTGTCACAAAAGGATTGCCTGATAAGGCTGGAGCAAGGAGATAAGTGCATAAAGCTGAATAAGACATGGTAGTGACCGAAAAGAAGGAACTAGAATGTTAACAGTTAATACTTGAGGGACAGTACAATGCCTGTTTGGAAAATTATCTGAAAAGAAAGAATGAGTCACTATGCAGACAACCCAAAGCAGGCTGTAACAAAGAAGGGAAGATGAGAAGATAGTGAAGTACTGGCCAGCTTTGTAAAAGAGGGTTCTCTGTGTAAGCAAGTTTCAAGGTAGTGAACAAATTTAATGTTGTGATAGCCTAATTCTCTATTGTCTCAAAATAGTGTCGGGCTAGTAGTCCTTAATGGCTCTATTGTCTGAAACAATATGTGACATACCTAGTCTGGATAGACAGAATGATGGGTTTGATGATCTTTAATAGCTTACAGAGTAACTTTCAGCCTGGCAGATTTTTTTGACAATGAAAAGAGATAATTTCTGCAGATGCGGGAATTTCCTCTTTCCTTATTTTAAAATCACAGCAACAGTGATGTGGAAAAGCAATGTACAACAGTGTCCTGCGACAGCCGTTGCACTGTGGAAGCCTGGTGCACATCTCTCTCTGGAGAGACCATTTCAGCCCCCCAACACAAGGGTATAAAAGGACCGCAACTTCCAAGATCCATGTGCAGCATCTGCTGCAGAAGACCAGGCTGAAATGTACACCTGCCACTGAAGGACTTGGACTGTGCCTGTGAAAACATCACTGGATCCAAAGGATGGTAGTATCTTTCTCTGACTTCGTAACTCTCTCTCATTTTTTCAACTCACCTTTTTCTTCCCATTTTCCATCTGCTCTGGTCCAACCAAACATTCTTAGAGTAAAATTGACCGGGAATTTTACTTGGATGTGATAAGCATAAGTCAGCACCCTTTTGGTGTCAGTTCACCCTAATTTACTCCAAAGGGAGTCACTGAATCTAAACACAGCCCCACTGCTGCCCATGGTTGGCTCGGGATACCAGGTCATTACAAATGTGTACAAAATGCTATTGTGTGGGTTTTGTTCCACTTCTTTGTGAAGTGCCCAGCAAAGATTTTTTTTTCGTTGTATTCATTATGTTAATCTATTCCTTGTGTGGTACTATGTGGAAGTAAATATCAACACAAACCTCTACGTGGCAGAAGCAAGCAGCTGATTGTTAATAGAATCACATCAGTAGCTGATCTGTAATGAGAAGTTCCCTAGAGTACCCACTTCCCAACACTGTAAATGTAGACATTTGCATGTTACTCAATTAACATGTCATTCCTTATTTGTGTTTGGAGTCTCTGCTTATTTTACACCCATAACTGATGATGTAGATACAACAGCACAATAAACACTCTTGAAATACCAGATGGGTGGGTGGATGATGTTAGATTATTGTTGCTGTCATTGCCATCACAGATCAAACAGATATGGTCTGATCAAACAAGAAATCCACTTCCACTTAACTAGCATATCCTCGCCGTACTATAGTTTATTAGGAGGTATTTTGTGTCCCTTGGCACAGTTTATTAAGGTGAAATGCTATGATGAAACACTGTGAGTGCAGACCTAATCTAGTCTTCTCTTAGTATGCTTCCTAGGACACTTTGATAGGCAACATTGCTGGGTTTTCATCCCCAGAGAGTCTATGTCTGAACCAAAAAGCCATCATCTGATGGCTTCCATAAATACAAACCAGCTCCAAAACACCCCCAAATCCCTCATCAACCCAAACACTATATAGAAAAACAAACTCTAGTTTCATCCAAGACACTTAGACATGTAAAAAGCCTCTCAGCTCGTTAGAAGACTTGAACATTTAAATTGTGTAGAATTTTGGAAGGGAAACTCCTCATGATTTGCACAAATGTGCTAGACAGCATGTTAAATCTTTCTGCTTGTTTGGTGTTTGTTTGTCTATTTGCATGCATTTTGGGGGGTGGTTCTGCAAAGAAACCAGTCATTTCAGTGTCTGTAGTTTTTTAGTATAAGGTAACAATCTTCTGCTGACTTCCTGGATGACTAACCAGGTTAGAGGAGATGATGATATTAACACACAATGCTGTGTATAAAATATTTAATAAAATCATATCAGGTTGTAATGCTAGGTTATGTCATGCTTGTTAATCTAAATCTTGGCAAATGTTCTAAACAAAGGACTATAATCATAGAATCATAGAATGGTAAGGTTGGAAGGGACCTTGAAAACATCCCTGAAATCTTTTCTAGAGTTATTAGAAGGTAACACATGCTGCATGTAGGTAATAGAATTACCTCACTGTCCCCTCTAACTCCTACTTCTGGAGAGAATCCTTTGATGAGATGTTGTAGTGGAAGGGGTAATTAATTACTGTGAGATGTATTTTTAAAATATTAATAGAATTTATTAATATTAAATATTCAGAACTCACGGCACCCCAATCACCAAAATAATAATAGTAACAGGTTCTTGCATCATTATGGAAACTATATACAGCTTATAATAGGATCTGAAAATAATGTTTAAATATATACATTAACTGAACTCGACTAAACTGGTAGAGAAAGCTTTGCGGTCAGTGTACCACTTGCGGTCAATACACCGCTTGCTCACTAGATGGATGCAAGGAGCAACTTTCTGCTTATGGCAGAAGGCAATTAATGATTATTAGAGGCTTTTGGTATTTACTCATAAAAAATATTATCTGACAGTACCCAAAGCTCATGGCAGGGTTGCTGTCACCTCTCTAGCTGTTAGAGGCTTTAGAGTTTCCCCAGGCTTCTGGGTGCTGGAGAAAGGAGACAGACGATCTTTGACCTATTCTTGGCTTTCTGGATGATTTGTGTTACCTCCAGGGCTTCCGTCTGGGCAGAAGGCTTTCAGGTGCAGGCAGATGTCTTGCGGTGTGCAGTCTGGGCACGGTGTCACGCCGGCTGTGCAGGCCAAATACGTGACAGGTATCAGAGCCTCAGCTCAGGATCAGTGAGGCAGCAGGTAGGGATGCAATAGCAGACACACCTTGTAATGGCAAAACTCGCACTGTGCTCCCTGTTGATCTCCCTTTATCCAATACAGACTGAGACTAACGGGCCTTTGGCCACAGGATAGCAAATCAAATGGCAGTTATCCAAGATGTGACCATATTGGGTGAAGCCATAGCCTTACTTTACCCTTTTTTGGGCAGAACACAGTCTTGCACAAGGCAACTGTGTGCACCTTGTTTACCGCAGTTGCTGGGCAGGCCACAGACACCAGACTTAGTGGCTCCAGATTCTTTGTCCTTTTTCCCACGATTGCTCTCCCCAGAACAGAAGGAGGGAGAGCAGAAAAATGTGCCTGGGCAAGCCAGGACATGTACAAACCTAATATGGCCTGCTTAGGCCTACCACAACAGATGTTACAAGTTTGGCTTCAAACAGAAGATTCCTAAGTTTTGCTGGGAGTAAAATCTACTAATTTTGAACATAAGGTGATGAAAGCAATGTGTGTAATTGCATTTACTTTGAATATTATAGATGTGCTATTACAACAGTACTGAATTTGAAATCCACTACTCTGTCAAAAGTTTTGTGAGAATGATTATAAGAGTTATGTTGGGGTTTTTAATACACACACTTTTTCTGAATTGTGTGGAGTATTGAATTAATTCTTTAGCAGTACATTTCTCATCCTCATTTCACACTGCATTTATATGTTTTCACCCTATAAAAAGATGAACAGCTGAAAACTCCTGTCCTTATTTGCAGTCCAGAAAGATCCAAAACATTCTGAATCCTTATAGTTTCTTTTGAGATAAATGCCTTTAAACCATCTTCAACATCACAATAGAAGAGCAGTGCAAGGGGATAGACCAAAGCACTTCTACTGCAGTTTGTGCCCAATTCCTAGGGGCAGAGCACTAAATCTGAGGCTGGAGAATGGGGTGGTTCAACATGAATAATGACATTGGACCCAGGTTATGATTTTACTATCTTGACCCCCCCAGCATAAGTGATCATGGAACACTACTACAAGTGGCAGCCTTTAAATGTCTGTAAAACTGTTTGAAGATAAGTGTTCACCACAGCTGTGTTCTACTGATTGCAAGAGTTCTATTAAATCACAGAGATTGAGAACAATTCAAGTGTTACTGCCCCTGGTCAAACAGTGTCACAATGCTAAGAAGAGATATGTCTAATGTCTTCAAAATATTAGCCTGGAAGTAATAGCACTTCTGCTAACTTTATTTCTTTTTGCTAGTTGAGTGTGGGCTTTTACCAGCTTAGTACAACAGATTTTTTTCTGCATAGTGTTTAAAATAAAGATTTCTCATGTGAAGAACTGTTTTGGGGGTGGGTTTTTGTTTGTTTGGTTGTTTTTTTGGGGGTTTGGGGGGCTTCTTTTTGTTTTTGTGTGGTGGGTTTTTTGGTTTGTTTGGGTTGGGGTTTTTTTTTTGTTTGTTTGGGTTTTTTGGTGTTTTTGTTTTGGGGGTTTTTTTGTTTGTTTGTTTGGGTTTTTTGGTGGTTTTGTTTGGGTTTGGGGTTTTTTTGGTTGGAAATCTCTCCAACACTCTATGAACATATTCCTCTCATCTTTTCACTTTTCCACGTATTTCATTTGCTAGAAGTCAAAGATTCTCAGCAGCAGCACTTGAGCAACATGCTGCTTTAATATCTTGCCACTACCTAAACTACTCCTCCTTCTCCCTTTTCTCCTTCCTTTTCTTCTTTCTGTTCCACAAATCTGCTTTTGTTTTATGGGTCTGGTGTTTGTCAGAATCTCCAGAGACTATCTGTTGAAAAAGAGAAAGGAAGAGATTAATCCAGCCATGGGGTCTTCTAATATTTTCAAACTTTATTTCAAGGAGGTGACAGGACATTATGAATGGGTCTTGGTGTGCAGGAAGGAAAGATAGGCTGAACAGATGGGCACAGTCCAATGCCATGAGTTTTAATAAGTCCAAGTGCCAGGTTCTGCACTTTGACCACAACAACCCCATGCAGTACTACAAACTGGGGACAGAGTGGCTGGAGAGCAGCCAGGCAGAGAGGGACCTGGGGGTACTGGACAACAGGAGACTGAACATGAGCCATCAGTGTGCCCAGGTGGCCCAGAAGGTCAATGGCATCCTGAACTGTATCAGGAATAGTGTGGCCAGCAGAACCAGGGAAGTCATTCTGCCCCTGTACTCAGCACTGGTTAGGCCACACCTTGAGGTGCTTGAACATGTCCAGGGAAGGGCAACAAGGCCGGTGAGGGGGCTGGAGCACAGCCCTATGGGAAGCGGCTGAGGGAGCTGGGATTGTTCAACCTGGAGAAGAGGAGGCTCAGAGGAGACCACATTGCTCTCTACATCTACCTGAAAGGAGGCTGTAGCCAGGTGGGGGTTGGTCTCTTCACCCAGGCACCCAGATACCGAACAAGAGGGCACAGTCTCAAACTGCTTTAAAGGAAGTTAAACCGGACTTTAGGAAGAAGTTTTACATGGAAAGAGTGATTTGCATTGGAATGGGCTACCCAGGGAGGTGGTGGAGTCACCATCCCTGGAGGTGTTTAAGAGGAGGCTGGATGAGACACTTAGTGCCATGGTTTAGTTAATTAGAAGGGTTAGGTGATAAATTTGACTTGATGATCCTAGAGGCCTATTTCTAATCTGGTTAATTCTGTGACTTGTGAAGAGAAAAGATGCAAAATCATCCCTCTTGGTGGAAAAGTTATGAAGTTGTTCTGGCTGCTCATGAAAATGCAGCTTTTGATTTATATGACCCATTTCTGTGATCTGACAGTAGCTTACAGCCTAGAAGTCAGTTGAAAGTCAGTTGCACATGGTTTCTTGACTGCTTTTCTGTACTTTGGTAAACAAAAGAAATAACTGACATTATTATGTAGTTGTTAGTAAGGTATGACTAAAATCTGGACTCCAAGATTTAGTTCCTGGCTAGCACACTTACTTTGTATGAGATGTTTACTTTAGTTCAATTTGTGTAAGCTTAAAACAAGATAATCATAGTTCTCAGGACATGGTGCTTCAGAATATACTTTCAAGACCTAACTAATTAACATGTGTGTGTTGTGTTACATTCCTTAAAAGTGTACAATATACTGTTAATGTGATATATTATTGTTCTACTGTGGGGTTCTGTGGACAGATGGTCATACGCACAACCATGGAGAACTCTTCAAAACAATGTCTCTTCTGAGCAATTGGGCAGCAGCAGTGATAATTTTTTTTTCCCTTATCTGCACTTGGCCAAATAATGGTGCATTTTTCTTTTGCATGTAGATCCAGTCATTATGATTGAGACCTTTGTTGTGTTTAGAGGGGATGGCCCCAGTAGCAATTGACTTAGGGTGACACATAGCAATCAAATAATTGGTATTACAATAGGCAAAGTCAGAACTGTGGTGTTCGACATGTAGGAGAGCAGAGACTGATTCTGAGGAAGTTGAAGTTGTTCCCTGAAATATAGTTAAGAATATTAAGATCAAGTACAAAAATACAGGTATGGGAATATTTCAAAAAATTTTAAGCACTCCTGAATACTCTTTGCCTGGAACAGTGGCAGATTACTGGTGCAGTTTCTTATGCAGCAAGTTCTGTCTATTTGATGTTTTGCAAAAGAGGACTGTTGACACAGACCTTTTTCGAAGCCCCATACTGATCTTTTGGTGAATGAATGTTCTTAGAGTCTAAATATACAACAATACCCTAAATAATAGTCTCCAAAAAAATAACCTATTTGCTGCACAGCGGAGAGAAGGGTTGCAATATCCCAGAGGTTATCAGGTGTTTTGACTCATATAGGATTAATTCCAAACAGATTTATTTGTGGAACAGAGACTTTGAAGTTAAATAATAATTCCTATATAACAACTCCTATTCTGTAACAACTCCTTATTACGCACACAACGATTTTGATCTTTTAGCTGTCTTTAATGAGGCAGTATGTGGCATCATTAGTTAGCAATATGTGGTGATGACAGACTTCTGGATCAAACCAGTATTTGGGGTCTTATGTTTTGGGTGTATATTAGGATGTACAATCTAGTGACATGTATGTAGATATCGTGACACATACATATTCACATATTGCCAGATTAATTTGACTGAATTTTCACATATTGTCCCTCATTGAAATTTTACACATGCAGACAGTCTATTACTTTTTAAAAATGTGCTTCATTCTGTGGTGTAATGCCTATTAATACCACCCTAATATTACCATTCAGTAGCAATTTGCTTGTAATTTTCTACGTTATAATGTTACGCTAAATGTGGCCCTTCATAGCCCAATCAGGGAGACCACCTCAATTTTCAACACAGGTGCCCTTTTATTAATCTATCTCATATTTCACTTGTAGAGCAGAAATATAAAAAGAAAAAGAATCTCTATTACAATTACAACTATGCACAGACAGGTTTGAAGTCACAGTGGCCAGAAACAAAAGAATTCCAAGACCTTTAATTATTCATAGTCTATACTAAAGCAGTTAATATGACCTATATGAAATGGTAACCTCTTCCAGTGTAAACTGACTCCTGGAACAAAAATAAGATTCCTCTTCAAAAGACAGAAAAGTGCAATATAAACCCCATTCCCAGTTTGCACCAGACAGACAGAGAAGTGACATAAGCCAGCACAGCTGAAGCCAGCACTTAGGAGTTGAAGACAAACTCTGACAGTAGCTGAAGCTAGCAGCAACAGCAGCAGCAGCAGTGATGATCCAGGTTCATCTGGGATGCTATGCTCTCTCCACAGATGTTACTCATAGCCAAAAGCAGTGGCTTGTTGACAAATGAATCTGAAAATTATTTTCCTTCCACTGCTTTCTTACATATGCCACTTCCTATTTCACCTTCTTGATTAGCCTCTCTCTTCCTTAGGATGGTCTTTGAGTTGCTCCCTACTCCATGTATAATTAGTTACGATTCACAAAACATTCATAAGACACTCTACTCTTACCTAAGAGATAAAACCATTTCTGCACTAGAGGTACAGTTCTGTCATATATCTTGTTGCAAAGAAAACAACAGCATTTATTTGCAGCTGTAGTCGAGACTAATTGTATTTGTAGGTCTGGGACCCATTTGGGACTTACATGCTCATTTCATAGCATCTCCACTCTGAGGAAGTCTTTCCAGTCATGGTGCATCTGGTGAATCTGTACCTACTCCATGGGTAGAATTGTGCTTCCCTGTGTGCACCAATTACTATGTGTTCTAGCAACTTCTGGTTTTGTCAGTAAAACTCCTAGTACACATGCACATAATTTAAAGTCTGATCACTATCTGTTCATCACATTATCTCATCTTCTGTCTTTTGCCCTCTTTATTTACATGTTATATTGGAACTTTTTAGTATTATGTTTATGTGCTTAATAGCCAGAATTGTAGGCGAGGTTTCTCAGCACTACCAAACTAAAAGTGAAAATGAAAGGAATATTCTACAATCCTCTACAGAAACTTTTAAGTTCTTTAAGATTCATCCCAATTGGATGTGTTTTTTTAGACACATCAAGAAATTATTGTCTTAAAGTATTTCTGGATCACAGAAGCTTGCCTAGTAAGCAGTTAAATGTACACCTGGAGGAGGCTGTTGATAAGAAATTGGCAATTAAACCAGGTGAAGCAAAATGATTCTGTAAAACATTTAGTGGCTCACCAGACATTCGAGCTAATGTGTATAATTTGCATTAAACCCCATAGTTATAATAGTTTTAGCTTCAAGTCCCAAACTAATTTTACCTTGAAATATTTGCTGGCAATATTCCGACCGTGTTTTTAAGTTAATGTGCTTGTGTCAAAGGAATGAAAGGGAAAAGAAAAAAAAAAAAAAGAAAAAAGAAAAGGCAATTGGATAGCAATCTATAGAGCAGTTTTACACAGGAACTTAGCAAAGTGCTGGATCATAGTGTTTCTTCCTTAGAATTGCTAAGTACTTTCCTCTTTCAGGCAATATTGTTGCGTAATGGTTGAGATAAGGCAATAATTTTAATGGAAAAGATGCTCAAACCTCTCTGTACTTGTCCTGGCTACTTCCCAGCAGGCTCCATTCAGACACTATTGTAGTAATATCTTAATGATATCTCAAGCTCTTTGTGATTTAAATTTTGTATCTAAATTACAGGAGCATTTTAGACTGAGAAAGTCTCCTATTATCCTTTGCTGAACATATATAAGTGATGAAGAAGTTGATCTTTGATGGAAAAAATACTGGAACCTCTTCTTTCAATAACGTTATTGGTATACAAACTCTGATGAATAATACAGTACATTAAACAAAAGAAACCAATATAATCTGCAACAAAAGAAACCAATATAATCTACCTCAGCAGGAAAATACTGAAATGCACCTAAAATCCATAATTAGAGAATAGAAAGTAAAGAGAAAAAATGTTGCTCTTCTTTCTCATGATCCTGCATAAAGCAATGGAAGGACTGGGGTCATAATTTGGTTTAATTCTAAAAGTTTTGAAAGGTCAGTGTTAGAACTCCATGACAAAGTGCAAAGCTGAGTATTTTTCTTGTAGTACTATTTTTCTGTAAGGTTGAACTTGAACCAGGTCCTGCTACTGTAAGCAGTACAACAGGGGGGAATGCTCCAGGAGAATATTTCCATATCAGATCCTGGAGTTTCATCAAAGACATTGCACAGAATCTATACTGCTATTTTGCTTCATTGTACATCTAAATGGCCTAAAAAAGAGTGAGTAAACTTCAATTTACAGAGATCAAGTCTTGCAGACAATTGCCCATTCTTTCCTCCTAGCACTAGTAGAGGATTTGAAGAGATAATGCTTGAGGTAAATATGGAGTCTCCTTCTTTTTGCATTCCTTTCTGATATCTGTTCTGCCATCCCATGGCTACCTCTACGCATCAGCAAAGATATGTTACCTGCCTCAGTGAGAGCTATATAGAGTTCCAGTTAACCAAAAAGAGAAATCCAAACTGGAGTAAACATAATGTAGATTTATCTGGATAAAATAGTTATCAAGGGACTGAAAAGCCTTCTGAGGAGAGTCGAGGTAATAGGTGTGTTTATCTAAGCCAAATACAGAGACACATTAGCTACTTTATGCACATTAGAGTGTAATCATCAGGCAAGTTAAACAACAGTGTTGAAAGCTAGAAACAGAATGACCATATGCAATTTAAAAGAAAGGTTATAAACCTCACAGGAAAGAGGATTTTTTTCCTGAAACAACCTAATAGTAATAGCAGTGGGAACAAAAACAAACAAGAAAACATTCCTGGATTTTAAATTGGAGTTTATAACTAGGTCTTTAAAATGCCTCTGATACTAAGAGAGTTTTGCCAGCTCCAATCTACAACTCTGCCTCACATTTCACTTATCCAAAAGGAAAAGGTGTTTCACAGTGACTGGAGGAGACCACAATGCAAACAGCTGCTCTCACTACAGCCAGAAAATCTACCTGGCACCATCACTGTTATGAAGAAGAAAAGCGCTGGTGGCACTGGAGAACTGCCCAGCTGAGGTGAGCATATATGCTCAGATAATCAGTAATAATGGGTGACATAGTTGAAGTGCTTCCCTACCTTAGCCTGTAAATCTCTGTCTACCAGATTTTAGGCTTCATGACATTTTTGAGAAGCAACAAGCAATTCCAGTCACTTAACATTTCATCAAATAAAGAGAGACATTTTTTTAAGGAGATATATTTTCAAAGTACTGACTGTGTATAATTGTCCATAAATCAGAAGCAGCAGCTTGTTAGGACAGCCAATGGAAGACTAATCATTCACCAGTAACAAGGAAAAACAAAAGTCCTCCAGACAGATGTTTCATGAGAAGACTTAGTAAACAATCAATAAAGACAGATGAAAAATAGACAGTAACTGTTAAGTATCAGCACATGTAAACAGGAAGTCTTTTGCTTTAAAAATCTCTCATCAAATATACATTTCTACTGGCTAAGAGGCATGAGTCTTAAGGGATAATCAGACTTACATGAGATCCAGATTCCCAGTAAAGTAGACAGTAGATATTTCTGATTATTCCTACAGGGAAGGTCTAAGGGAGAGGTTTCTTTTGCAGAAATTGCATTTTTTCACACTCTCCATAATTTTCCCTTACTAGTCACTCTCAGCTGTGGGTAGGTAGACAAAGCGGAATCAAGTATCAATCTGTACAGATCAGTTGCATGAGTTATTATATAAAAGGGCATACCATTAATACATTTTTAAAATTATGCATTTCCTGAAGCATCCTGGACATTCAGAAGTATATTTAATATGTTCTTTTTTTCTGTAGTTTTCTGAACACAGATGTTACATATTTTTAGTTAAAGGCCAAGTCAATTCCATCTTCTAAATCAGCATTTACCTATATTTCTCAGCCTCTACTCACTACCATCTTATTATTCTCTGTTTTATACTGATAATTCTGTTTTGAAACTTATCTTTGTCTGCATTTAATGTGTCTGCACTGCAGGGGATGTGCTGTTTCATTTAGGTCCCTTAATGATCACTGTTCTGTTTATAATCATTCAAATCAATGCCAAAGTCTGAAAGATTCAGGGAAATACAAATATACCCTTGAATTTGTTGGTTTGGGCATTTTTTTGACAATTGAAACAAAAAAAAATATCTTGTGGATGCAAACATGCACGAATTAGAATAAAACATTTGTAGTTCTCAAGCAGATAATAGAAGTCTAAATTCAGTCTTGAATTAGAGACTAGGAAGGACTGCATAGCTTTAGACTTTTCCCTACAGCTGAGAGATATAAGTCATCCTTTGGCTAAACCTGCTGACTGACTAGTTCATGTGGAAAAAAATTCAATTAAGATCGTTTTATTCTCACCCTAGTGGGTCCACTTACCCTACCAAGTGCTACCCTACCAAGTGCTTTTACTGAAATATGAAATAAATATTTATTTTGAAAAATAACATAACTTTTTGAAAATTAACATTTCTGAATAGAAAAAGAGATTAATTAAATGTTTCTAAAAACATATCCAGATATGATACAATCAAACAAGTTGTTTAGAGTAAGAGTGGAAGTTGGGATGGAAGACTGGACCAAGACATAATGTACAAAAAATGAAACACAAAACTTTTTTAACTTTCAATTTTCCTCACAATGTAACATAATTAAGTTCTGCGGGACTTTCCAGGCTATAGTCTACTGAGTTGTCATCTGCCACTTCCTGAAGTATTTCTTTCAATAGAAGCATTTCAAGAAAGATATGTCAATAAATAAATAAAATTTGTCAATTAAAATTTAAAATAACAACACCAGGACATGTAATGAGTTGCACACATAACAAATGTCAACAATGCCTGTCAAATTATGCAGCATTATTTATTTTCTAAGTCCTGTAGCTAACTTGACAGACTGGTGTCCCTGATCATGTGTGCTAGTGTTCTCAGGCTCTTTGGATGCAGCAGCACAAAATTCTGTATCACTTGATTCAGCTTACAGTACATGGTTTGGCAGTGTGAGCACCCAAGCAGCATATTAGAGCATTGTTTATACAAACCATTTCCTTCCTGGTAAGTAACCCTGCACTGTGGAAAAAAAAAAAAAAAAAAACACAGCTCTGAGGAGAGCATCATTTGAGAGTGTCTCATATGGCAGCCTCTTTGCCTTGGACTGCAGTGTACCCAAAGTTTTTAGCTGTTCTGTAGGTTATCATTGGTTAGGTCTTTTCCACCACTTGATTGTTTTTTCTTTGGGCTTTTTGCCATTGCTTTGCAAATGCCTCTTCTGGGAGAACTAGTAAAAACTGTATCTCGGATCCCCAGCCAAGATTGGTGAGGCACTGGGACAGGTTACCCAGGCAGGTTGTGGTTGCTCCCTCCCTGGAGGTGTTCAAGGCCAAGTTGGATGAGGCCTTGAGTGACCTGTGTTAGTGGGAGGTGTCCTGACCTCCAGCAGGGGGTTGGAACTAGTTGATCCTTGAGGTCCCTCCAAACCCTACCATACCTCCTGCAAATGGTAGAGGAACCCACAAGAAA
>VWZE01001535.1:110968-124975 GCA_013396675.1 Eubucco bourcierii | reverse complement strand
GATTTTATTTTCTGGTGGTTCACATCTTGTTCTGGCTACACTTAGAGTTGTTCCAGTGTGTCTGCAGGCACTGATTTTGATGCTTTAAGAGACAAATACAGTTCTCAATTTTTACAATTTCATACATTCATTTTCATGATGCTACAGTAAACATAATGGCTCCATTAAAAACATATATATATATATATATAGGGTTTGGTGACAAACACTCCTATCTCCCTGGTATTGCTATCAGAGAGCTGTCAGCCTGCTGTGGGATCTTGTAACTTCTCAGCATTATCTAATGAAAAGATTAATCAGAACACCAGAATATTTAATAGATTTTTGTTGTTTGGAGATGCCCATAATTGCTTTGTGTGGGAAAAATGCACACCATATTCCAGCTCTACTCTCCAGAGACCTAGAGCACCAATTCCACTTGCTAACCTCTGGCTACGTTTCTCCAGTTGCTGGCTCTTTTGTCTTCGATAACCCCATCCACTCATTCACTTTTGCAGATTTTTATGTAGTGCAACAGTTACAAACTCTTCAATTTCGCATTTTTTTGGTCAGTAAAACCCTCCAGCTGGCCAGATTCCTCCTGTGCAAACATTCTGACACATTTAGAAGATATATCAGCATGTGCAAGGCAGAGGCCAATGAAACCTCCTTTCTCTCTGTTTGACAGGGAATCATCTGAAAGGCTGAAAAGGAAGCATCAAAGAGAAGGGAACATCTTTGGCCTCTACACATAACAAACAGGGCATATTAACTCATTAATACTAAATGTCATATTGCTTTGTTTACAACTGGGGGTCTCAAGTGTTCCATCACCTACAGGGAGTATTAAATATAGAGTAAACAGTTCAGTATAAACTGCACATCCATTTTTCTATCAGAATAGTGGGTGGGTCTATTAAGTTAATTTATTGACAGTGAAACTCAAGTCACAGAACCTCAAATGAAACTCCAGGCCATAACTCATAATTTTATAGTTTTCTAATCCAGATTATTCCCTCCTCCCCAAACCTTAAACATAACTCTTTTATTCTCCCCTACAAAAAAAAATAAGCTCTCTTCCTTGTTTCTGTCTTTTAACCCTTCATCCAGACTTGCTGTTGATTCTGTTTTTCCCTCGCTTCCCTTGCAGAGTTTTTACCAGCTTGTCTCTCTCCATCTTATTCCCTTCTTGTACTGTGCTAACACATGTTCATTCCTTCTTGTTATTCTAACACTCAGGATTTGTTCTTCCCATTTCTCATATTATCTTTTATTACAGCTTTCCTTTCTTCAATGTTAGGATGACTCTTTATAGGGTACCAAGCCATTAAATATTTTGGTCTGTGTTCTTCCCATTTGTCCACTGGAAAATGTTTTACAGTGTTGCTTTTCACTTTAAATCACCAAAGGAATAAAAATATCCTCAGCTTTGTTTGCTTGAGCATTTCATCTCCCACCAGAACTCACAGTTGGAAAGTATTTCCTCTATCCCATCCTCATTTTTCTTCTTTGGTTTCAAAACATGAAGGAGTGAAGGCAGGTTGCTACTATCCAGATTTATTAACAAAAGGCAGAGTATTTCACTGAATTCGTATGTGATTTAGAAGTCTGTCTGTATCTATACAGCCAACACAGCAGTATGCCTTACTGTCACATTCACCCTATTTTCCTTTGCCAGCTTCCACCACATGCTATTCTCACTTATGTCTCCTCTCCTATCTCCAGTATGATTGATTAGAGCAAGGACCTGCTGTGTCTGGATAGAGTATAGCAGTTCACCTTCCTACAATTTAAAGCAGTTAGGTGTTATTACAAACACCAAAGAACAAAGATCCCACTGCCCTGATTTGTGGTCTCCTGTGTTAACCTAAACTCTTCCTATCCTTCTTTCATGCTTACAGTGTCAAATATGGGTGCACAGACATCTGTCCAAACTATAAATCCTATTTTTCATTTCCCAGTGATACTCCTTGTAGGAGCAATATCCTTAGTTCTTGATCTGTCAGACTGTTTCATAAAAACAGCTCCAAGAGGTACGGTTGTTTTGTATGTAGAAGAGATGCTCTGTCATGGTTTCAGTATTAGGAGACAAACAGAATGGCCATGCACTTCCCCCCGCCCCTTCAAAACGTATATGCTCTCTTTTGGTTCCCCAGGAACATCAGATCAAATTCTTTATGCAAACAGAAAAGCTGTTCAAGTCTGAATTTAGTTTACATAAATAAGCCTAATCTCCTAATACACAAAGGAAAGAAAAACATTAGCTCACAACTTCTTAGGTTCTGAGACTTGCTTGGGTTGGATGATTTTAGGGACATTTTTAAAATGACCATAGAGAGCTGTTGGATTTGTGTATATAGAGTAAGGAGGCCCTAAATAGCTTTAAGATACAAATTGTTCCTCATCAGAACTGCTCATACTTCCTGATTCTTGAATGTTTAAAATAAGACTGGGACAAGATAAGAGCAGATGGGAACAAGAGATTTATATGGTGAATGCTATGCCCATACAGGTGTTGGCAGATGTGGAGGATAAGCGGTCAGGTCAGGACCACTAATGTGCATTGCATAAGAACTAGTCACGACCTGACCTGCTACGAACAGGCCAGAATTAAAATCTTGAGTATTAAGAAACAGTGAATTGAAAATTTTAGTAATGTGACTTCTTCCATTGGTACATGTTTCTCCCTTCTCATTCCCCCCACCATCTATTTCAGCCCACAGAATGTTCCAGGACCTTGTGAGAATTTACCATGACAAAAAATGGACATAAGTTACCAAAGCAGCAGCAATTAACAGTCTGCTTGATACCCTAAACCAAACGCTCCAGCAAAACCTATCCTGTGACTGACCCTGTGATGTCAGCAGCCACTCCATGTGTTCAGGGGTACTCAGCTCTAACACTTGTTTGATCACAGGCCAGGCCTGCTGATTACTGAATGTCAAAGAAAACAAGAAAAATTGAGCAGATAACACAAAATTATGCCGAGGAGGGACTGTTGCTGGGAGAGTTCAAAAAGAATTATTTTGGAAGAGAGTCAAGAAAAAGTTGAGATTATTTGGAAAAGAGTGCAAGGCAGAAGGATATGCCAGGGAAAAGGTCAAAAAGGAAGTTTCAGGCAAAAACAACTTGTCTTAGATATTTGAGAACCCTGAATTAGCATACTAAAAGTTGATATTGTTGCAAGGAACCAGCAGCTTTCTCACTCAAATCCTACCAGGCTGCCATGTTTACACATGGTATGACTAACACCTTCTGAAGTGAGATGCAGCAGGTCTTCATCAAAACCTGTGCAAGATCCCACAAGGTAGTTCTTAGTGAACTGCATCAGAGGAATAAAATAGGTGTAACTAGACACCAAATGTAGTATGTGTGACCATTTGTGCTCTAGTGCAATCATTATATACATTTGAGTAAATCATTACTTAACTTCATAAAGTTCCAGGGCAAGACGAGTGGTCAATAAAGGGTTGTGTTTTGTAATACCACCGTGCATTTATTTGGCCTTTTAAAGCTCTTCCAAGCGGTCAGGAACCCCTTTTAACAGCAGCTACTAACCTTCTGTTTTTCATAAACGTGTCTGCATGCTTACTATACACAGAAAACAAACCTAGACCAGCAGTCTGAACTGAACCTCCTGAAAAGAGAATTTTTAGGGTTTGTTTAAAGCTCCATGCTATCACTGCTAGATGGTGTTGGCACCCAGAAGGAAACTTTGTAACTTGCTGGGCTTTAAACATCAAACTGCATTCCACATGGGTAATGGCAAGGATGGACAGTTCCAGTTAACTGACTGAAGACAAAGCATTCACTCAGAATAACCCTAGAAAGTGGTCATTCAAGGCAATGCTTTTCAGTTGTGCTCTTTGGAAAAAGATTTCAGCACACATCTTACTTTTATTATGCAATGGTGTGTAAAAAAATCAATCCAGCACGTCTGAAGGCAACAAAAGAAATTCCTTTGAAGAGACTCTGTCAGTCTAGAGATCAACTCTACAAGTTTGGGAGTAATTAATCATATTAAATAAGACTTCCCCCCTTCCAACTGCACCTCTAAATTTGTGCTCTAAAACATCAATTTCTGTAACTCATTATTTCTTTGGAGATGCAAGCCTTGGGCCTTATTTTTTCACCACTTAAGTAATAGCGTGCTGTGCCCTTGTGAAGAAAATGAAATTGGGGGTTTTAATTTTTGCCTGATTCCTGTATTTCCTCAGCAACAAGTCTAGAATGGCAATGCTGTAACTGACTGCTGCAAATAGGAAAGGTCTACAGTTTAGCTTGGCCTGATTTGGCATTGCTGAAATAATAAACCCTTCTACAGAAGAAATCATCCAGATGGGAAGTGATCTACTGGAAAGCAGCCTTGTGGAGAAGAACCTGGGAGTGCTGGTGGACAAGGAGCTATCCATGGGATAGCAACGAGCCCTTGTGGTCAAGAAGGCCAACGGGATCCTGGGGGGGGCATAAAGAGTAGTGTGGCCAGCAGATGGAGGGAGGTTCTCCGCCTCCCTCTACGCTACCCTGGTGAGACCTCACCTGGAATACTGCATTCGGTTTTAGGCTCCCCAGTTCAGGAGGGACAGGGATCTGCTGGAGAGAGTCCAAGGGAGGGCTATGAAGATGCCCAAGGGGCTGGAGCACTGCCCTGTGAGGAGAGGCTGAGGGACCTGGGGCTGTTTGGTGTGGTGAAGAGAAGACTCTGAGGGGATCTAATATATGTTTATTGATATCTGAGGGCTGGGGGTCAAGAAGGAGGGAACAAACTCTTCTCAGTTGTGCCCTGGGATAGGACAAAGGGCAATGTGTATCAACTACAGCACAGGAGGTTCCACCTCAAAATGAGGAAGAACTTCTTGACTGTAAGGGTGACAGAGCAGTGGCACAGCCTGCCCAGAGATGTTATGGAGTCTCCTTCTCTGGAGACTTTCCAGCCTTGTCTGGATGTGTTCCTGTGTGACCTGAGCTAGACTCTATGGTCCTGCTCTGGCAGGGGGATTGGATTTGATGAGCTCTGGAGGTCACTTCCAACCCTTAACAGCCTGGCATCCTGGGGTTCTGTGAGCTCAGCTGCCTGTTGGTGTATTTAGTATGACTCTGGTGGTTAGGGAGTTTAAAAGTAAAGCAAGTCTCAAGCTGTGCCAGGGGAAGTTTAGGCTGGCAGTGAGGAGAAAGTTCTTGCCTGAGGGAGTCATTGACTGCTGGAATGGGCTGCCCATGGAGGTGGTGGATTGACTGTCCCTGGAGGTGTTCAAGGCACGTTTGGGTGTAGCACTTGGTGCTATGGTCTAGTCTTGAGGTCTGTGGTAAGGGGTTGGACTTGATGATCTCTGAGGTCTCTTCCAACCTCTGTGATACTGTGATACAAATAGAATATAAAACTAGAAATGGAAGACACTTCTATCCCTATCTGTATGGGACTCTGAATCATCTGTCTCACAAGGTTATGCCCCATACACTATCATTGCAACTCAGTAAAGGTGCTGCTGTAGAAGCTGTATAACTTTTTGCAAGATACCTATATGTGCACTGAACTATTAGTTTCTGAGCAAACCAGTTCCTGCTCCAATGATTCTTTGAAATCTTGGTGGGTAAGTGTTTCAACAGGGGGCAAGGGAGATCTAGAACATGATCAAAAATAGCAGTTGGAGTGTTCCCTTAAGAAGCGAAATGCCCCCTGGGAAATGTAGCAAGAGGGAAAGCAGATGATAATTGAGTATTGTAGTCCTTTGTGAGACCACCACAACCTTCTTCATTTTGCTCATCTACCCCTAAAAAGTTTCCACGTGAAGCAAAACCATGCAGCAGAAACAGTCAGGATGACCATAACATTACTATATTAGCAGTCTGTTCTGCAGGACTGAGCTGTGAATAATTCTTAGTGAAGAGAGAGACATACATCAGTAACTGCTATGGGACCTCCAAATTTCTCAGTGCTGCACCAGAAAAAAGCTCAGAAGAAAAAAAAAAAAAAAATCTACATGAATGTAATGTAATGGGTTTCTACTGGTTCTGAATAAAGTGAAACTCAGGCATGGTTAATATGCAAGAGCTCAAATGCAGTGCAGAAAAAGATTGATTACCTAACATTAAATGCTACCATTTCCCAAGATACTTGCCCACACAGAATTGTATACAGAAGATACAATTGCTAGAGCCACAGCTTTGCTCTGTCAAACACTCCTTCAAAATTCCCCTTCTTGCAGGTACAATGGAATGGTACCACACCTCCCTTCCCAGTCTAGGAACTTCAGATTGACTTGATCTGGAAAAAATCATGGTAAAATACGACTTAAACCAACCTAACTGCTTCACTTCAGTATGATTTGATCAGCTCTTCTGGGTAGAAGGCAACAACGGTAGAAATTCTCTGCTAAACAGACACTTAAAAAAAAAAAAGCTTTGATTGTGGGAATGTATCACAGCTGTGAACAGACTCTACTGCCTTATTTCCACCACCCAGCTGAATTCAATGTGAACTTCAACATTTGTTTAATAACATAGCAAACTGCCTCAAGCACATGAGTAAGAGACGAGCTGACATATTCAATTCTGTAAGGGATTCAAAACAAGCAACTACCTAAAAAATCAGCAGTCCTGTTTCAGACTGAGACAAAGTGTGAGAGACTCCAAAGCATCCTCCATACCAGATTTTACAACTACAGGAGAAAGGAAAAAGACCAAAACCAAAACCATTATGGCACTGCTAGAGTTCCTTTTAACAGTTGCAACTAATCATAAGTGAGTCTTTCTAAACAGAGGCCAATTTGCGTCTTCCTTGCTGCTCACAGATAAGTCAGTAACAACGCCCTATTCATTTAAGCTGCTCTAAATATAGAAAAGGCAAACTTCACTTTGCTTTTTGGAAGGAAAACCATTAGGTAATTACAGAAATGGTTAACAAGTTTAACAAGTTTTCATTAGAGTGGGCATTCTTAGCACACACATTTGCATCACATATTAGCAATATACCCAAAAGCTACTTTTTAAAACAAGTATCCATTAGAGTGTGCATTCTTAGCATACACATTTGTATCATATATTAGTACTATACCCAAAAGCTACTCACTTGAACGTTTCCATTAGAGTGTACATTCTTAGCACACACATTAGTGTCATATATTAGCAACATACCCAAAAGCTACTCACTTTAACAAGTTTCCATTAGAGTGTGCATTCTTAACACACACATTAGTGTCATATATTAGCAACATACCCAAAAGCTACTCACTTTAACAAGTTTCCATTAGAGTGTGCATTCTTAGCACACACATTTGTATCATACAGTAGTAATATACCCAAAAGCTACTCACTTAAGTAAGTTTCCATCAGAATCTGCATTCTTAGCATACACATTTTTATCATATACTAATAACATACCCAAAAGCTACTCACCTTTAGCTATGTGTCTGCAGCACCTCTGAATACAAGAAAGAACACCTGCTCTGACTGGGCTCTTTTAAAGCCCATTTATAGTGCTTCCTGTGTAACAGCACAGCTGACTCCTCTCAGTCACTGCCTCCCCTTCTACTGTTTCCAGCAGAAATCTCTTCTCCTTTCCACTTCCCAGCAGCACCTTAGCCTGGTCCATTCACCCTTATTTTCTTTCAGAGGAGTGAGTCAGATGCTCTCCTTTCTAACACCAGTGACTGGGACTAAGGCTGTAACTAAGAGGGGAAGATGATCTTTTGTTAGGATAGTAAGAAAAATTTTCTTGACAAGATACAAGATTTTGATTTTATGTGGCCTAGCTTCTGTAAACTGACTTTAGCAAAAGCAGAAATGCACTTCAGTGCTGTGCTCATAGTGCATGGATTGGAGAAAAAGGTGACAGCAGAAGCAGTGTAAGCCTGCAAACTGGAACCAATCTGGGCCCTAAGAACACCAGAAAGGAAAGAGTTACAGTGTGAGAAAACAGGAATCCCCAAGCTTCTTACATAAACATCCAAGTTATTATTAATTTGTTGAGCCGTACCTCTTGATTTTATTCCATCACTGTTTTTGTATCTCCTGGAAGAAGGCTGTTGTATAGAAAAAGCTATTTTTTTAATATAAAAAACGTACTTTACTTGCTAAGAGTGATTTATGTGCACAGTATGGTGATGGGGTGGACTTCAGCCATGTTATCTTTGAACATTTAATTCCTCAAAGGGATGAAATATTGTTGAGCTTTCTGATCAGGTATCAGAAGATGATTACAATGCGCAGTAAAAGGTGAGTTATCTAAACTTGTAGGAATAAAATATGACTCTGTCACATAAGTACCATAAGAAAAGGAAGTTAAATGAGTAAATTAAAATAGTAAAGCCAATGCTTTGGACAGGGCAACAATAATAACACAGTTATCTGGGACTGTGCATGTTTTTCCATTCACGAAAGCTGTTTTCTTTGACTTTCAGCCTTTGAAGAAATGAATTTTTAATTTTTTATGAAGCAATTCCTATGTTGGAACTGTGAAAGAAATGAGGTAATGGCACTATTTCCTATTCAGGGGTGATTTTGATGTAGAGTTTTTATTTGAAGGCTGAAAATTAGTATTTCAGTTAAGATTTCTATGATGAGCTCATCAGTGACTTGGGTAAATTAAAGAAAAAGCAGTTGTGATGCTGAGAATATTCCTAGATTTTACATTACTGAATGTTCTGGAAAAACATCATAGGCCACATGACAGGACAGGGATGAATTAATTTCAGAAATGGAGTCTGCTTTTGTCTAAAAAAATTAGGGAACATCCTTCCTCAGAAGAATTACAGAGTCATAGGAGTAAAGAGATAGAGAAAAATTGCCTTTCATCCATGCAGTACCCTACTGACACAAAACCATTAGTGGGAGTCACTGCAGTACAGTGCCAATTTGGCTAAGAGAATCCTGGAAATAGGAAGAGATCCACAGCTTTCTACTAGAATCTTGTTGAGTCTACTTCTAAACTGGTGATCAGAGCCTGCATCATGATTTTGTGATGTGTTTGCTGACTGAAATACAGACTGGACTTTTCAGGATGGGTAGCAGGTTCTTGAAGAATGAGTATTAACATCCGTAAGTATTAACAGAAGCTGGACTCAGAGGAAGGGATGTGATTTTTTTGCCCTCCTGCTTTGCTTCAGTTGTCATTCTCTGCCCGTACTCATTCTTTCCCTGTGGTTGTCTTAGCTACAATATGAACAGTACTTTCAATCCCATTTTGGGGCACTCCTTCAATAGCAGGACCTTTTACTTCCACATCTCCCTGTCTCAAACCAGGTGGTCCTACACTGGATATTTGGGTGACAGCATTCTGCTTCCCAGCTGTGATAATAAACAAGGGGCAGAAGATCTGGCACTTGTAAACTGTTTTATTTTGGAAGCTTCTGAGCAACATCTGGATGAAATTATTAAAGAAAAACATACTCCTCCAAATGAAATATTTTGATCTAAACAATGGTATGTGGCAAGCATGCAGATAAACTGATGTTAGTCAAATACATTGATTAACAGCAGCAACATGAAAATGGAACTACCTCACCCCATCGGTTTGATAAGAGTGCATGGCCTGAAGTCCTTATATAAGTTTAAACTAATGCCTATCATTTGTACATTATCCTTGTGCAGGTATTTTGATGAGCTTGAGATGCTTTAGTATCACAGTATCACTGTGTCACCAGGGTTGGAAGAGACCTCAAAGTTCATCAAGTCCAACCCGTCACCACAGACCTCAAGACCAGACCATGGCACCAAGTGCCACGTCCAAACCCGCCTTGAACACCTCCAGGGACGGTGACTCCACCACCTCCCTGGGCAGCCCATTCCAGCAGTCAATGACTCTCTCAGTGAAGAACTTCCTCACCTCCAGCCTAAACTTCCCCTGGCACAGCTTGAGACTGTGTCCTCTTGTTCTGGTGCTACTTGCCTGAGAGAAGGTAACCTCCTCCTGGCTACAGCCACCTTTCAGGTAGTTGTAGAATGCAATAAGGTCCCCCCTGAGCCTCCTCTTCTCCAGGCTAACCAATCCCAGCTCTCTCAGCCTCTCCTCATAGGGCTGTGCTCGAGGCCTCTCCCCAGCCTCATTGCCCTTCTCTGGACACACTCAAGCACCTCAATGTCCTTCTTCAATTGAGGGGCCCAGAACTGGACACAGGACTCAAGGTGTGGCCTAAGCAGTGCAGAGTCCAGGGGGAGAATGACCTCCCTGTTCCTGCTGGCCACACTCTTGCTGATGCAGGCCAGGATGCCATTGGCCTTCTTGGCCACCTGGGCACACTGCTGGCTCAGTAACACAGGCAATAATAAAACAGTGAGTCAGATACCTCAAGTCTTGGTATCTAGTGTTGTTTTAAGTGCTATAAAGTATCTCATCTGGTTTCCAGCTGCTGCTCTAGAAGGGCAGCTCTTCCAGCTCTTCTGTTTGTCATGTGTCAGGCCGAGCCAGGCAAAATCTCTGGGTGCCCTAAGGTATCCAAAATGCCCCTGGTTGCCTCTCTTTAAAGCACGTGGATTGTTCCAGTGTCTCTTGCCAGCACTGCTGGCTATTCAGCAAGTCTGTGGAAGAGGATTGTAAGTAAAGATTTATTTTTTTTTTGTTAGCTGAGCTTCCTACTATGATTGGAAAGTCGAATCCCAAATACAGTACGGATGGCTTTGGCAGCATGTCTGGGCAATAACCTGAAGCACTTGTACATATTTTCATACATGCTGCAAAGCTGACTTGGCCCAATTGAAATAAACTGGGAAAAAAAAAAAAAAATCAAATCCGAGAAACAGTTGAAATTGAAGTTCCATTTATAAATAGTCTTTTAATGTCTGTTACATGGCTGCCAGATGGATTCCTGTTCTTTTATAACTTATGACACTGTATGTTGTACTTCTGCACTTTCTTATTATGCTGAATTCTCAGCAAGTGATTCTGCTGAGAGAGCTATAAATAGGATGTAAGCCAAGCAAATATTTTTTCAAATATTCCTGGTTTATACTTTGCTTTTCATTTGTTCAAAGTCTGAATTCTTTCTGCAGTGAGGGTGGTGAGGCACTGGAACAGATTGCCCAGGGAGGTTGTGGCTGCTCCCTACCTGGAAGTGTTCAAGGCCAGGTTGGAGGAGGCTTTGAGTGACCTGTACTAGTGGGAGGTGTCCCTGTTTATGGCAGAGGGTTGGAACTAGATGATCCTTGAGGCCTCTTCCAACCTTACCATTCTATGATTCTATGATTCAGTATCAGAGTTTTGGTTAGGCATAAAAAGGGCTTCACCATCATATCTTGATACAGAAAGAGGAACATAGTTCCCATACACTGTTTTTTATCTAAGGAGTCTATGAAAAGCTCTTTTTGATCATTTTGACCATCCTTTAACATATTCTGAATATTTCCATTTTCTTTATTGATGCATTTAAAGATAAGATATATATAAACCTGTGCCTCTGATTGATATCTACCTTTCACCATCTGGTGTGAGGGAAATAATGTGTTATAATTTCATGGATTGGTCTTGAAGTTAGAGATTTTTGGTGATCAAGTCATGCTTAAATTGGTAAATGCACCTACCATTTATTAATTATTTCCTTCTGAAAACCATGTACATGTTTTTTCTTGGTGCCAGTGTATGGAATTGGCTACCTTCCTGTTGTGCTTTGTCTCTCCAATGAAGTGATTGGATTGCAGCTTACTTAAGTTTTCATTAGATTTTGTTTTTCTCCCATAACAGAAAAAAATTTTGGGGGGAAGTTAATACTAGACTGCTTTTGTCTTTGCTGTTTTGTTGAGTTAGTGCTTGAGTCATGTCATCACCACAGTCTAAAGCTTAAAAGTCTGTATTGCTATATAACTGAATGTTTATATTGTGTATCTATATTTTCTAATACTGAAGTTAATGGTAATACCAACCATGATAGCTTGGAGAATACATCATTATTTAATACTAGCCTGTATCATTAACCATCCTTCCAAGCCTATGTTTAACTATACAAGCCCCCCTGTAATGAAGGCAGTAACTTCTCTTAGAATCCAGTAACAGTTCAAGATGTTCGATTGTGCTTTGTGATAGAAGCTTTCCATGTGCTGGGGAAATCTATGAAGTTTTTTTGCTGAGTGGTAAATGGTATTTGATGCTCTCTTTGATGATAGCACTTAGGATAAAAATCTGGCCAACACATGAAATGTGGCTTGTTGTTTTGCTTTACTTGGGCTCTAAAATTGGGGGGAAAAAAGGGGGAAAAAAAAAAGAAAGAAAGATGTGCTTAAAATGACTTTACTTAGGTCAGTAGTTTTGCTCCTCTCAATCCCTCTACACTGCCACACTCATGTAAGACACTTTTCTCAGTATCTCAGTTTCGAGTGTTGTTATACTAAAGGTTTTTCTTGGTCCCATGTCATTCCCTCACTACCTTCACTTTCACAGATCTTAACTGTTTGTAGGTCTTCCAGTCTTCACATTGTGATGTGACATGTTTAATGTTTAGCTCTGGGGATGTGGTTTCTTTGTTGAAGTGTTGTGTGATGCTAGTAGAGGTAATCCTTGGAAAGTGACACTTTTTGGTTTTTTCTCTGTGTTAAAGGTGGGTTTTCCCCTGTTTATCCTTGACAAGCTTTCCAGATACTGTAAAGTGCCTAGCTGGGACCTTGTTGAGCTGATAAAGTGATTTACTATTACTGCTTTCAGCAATCACTTCAACTTCTTTGGTAATATTATCTACATGCTTCCTCTTGCCTTTTTACCTCCAGTTTTTACTGCCCTGCTCTTTCTTTTATGCACACTCCCCCCACCTCCTTCCTCTGTTTTTTATTCAGGAGAAAAGCCATCTCCAAAAGTGTTTTTGATGTGCTGATGCTTGCTTTGGCATGCTTCCTTTCTTTCACATAGTTGCACAGAGCATCTCTTAGCAGGTCTTTAGGTTTATTTGTCTGGGAGCCAGCTGCAGTTATATCACGCCTATGATACTGTCACGCAAAAGAGACAATGACATATTCATGGAGCCTTCTTGTGATGGACTCAGGTCATATAATATCTGAAATCTGCTTTCCAGTTCAATTTGAAATTGCTGCTCCAATGTTTATTTCAACTTTAGGACAGTGATTTTTGGTGGAATGGCTTTTCATGAGTTAAGAAACCTAAAACCAAGCATGGTTTTGTCAGGCTTTCCACACTCTGATTTCCAGACTGGCCAAATTTGTCTGTAGCACTCAACTTCATTGTCCATATCCCCACCCTTTATTCAAAAGTAGGTTACAGTATGCACAGAATTTCACAACTGAAAGAATAGTTTATTAACTGTCTTGATCAAAGTTACTGCACTGAGAGGACAGCCACAGTCTTGGGTTGTGTTCCCACAAAAGGCTGTGGCAGAGAATCTTTTCTAGAATACTGGAAGCACTTTTGTGGTCATGGTTGTTACTATTGTTTGTTTAATTGGAATTAAGATGACTGCAATTTGAGAGTTTGATCTACAAGCCAAGGGAAAAAAAACCCACAACTTTTTAGTAAGTTTTAGACAAATTATTTGTCTGGTACGAAATACAAAGGGCTGGAGAAAGAGGAGACAATCTGGTGCTTGACCTTGCTGCAGCAAATGCTCTGTGGAGTAAAGATGCCTGAGGCTTGCAGGGGACAGGCCTGGGATTCTCTTCTGCATGGAACTTGGCAAGTGGCTGTAAGCCACCAGTTTGAGTTAACGTGTTTTCATTTGGAGTTTGTTTTAGAATGTTGGGTGAGACTTCAGGGATGTGGAGAGACATCACCTGGAAGATTGCTTTTCCCTGTTTTCTTAAAAGCTGTTACTTGGCTATTAGCTACACTCCAGCTTGCAGAGAAAGCAAAAATTTCTGTACTGTGCTTGTCACTCATTCTACAACAGACACTCTGAGTAAAACACTGACCATTGTCTGGGTGACACTTTCCGTGGGCAGTACTAAAGATTACAAGTGAGCAACCTGTGTTCATCACTGCATATGACACCAAGCTGTGTGGCACAGTTGACTTGCTAGAGGACAGGGATGCCATCCAGAGGGACCTGGACAGGCTGCAGAGGTGTGCCCAGGCTAACATCATGAAATTCAACAAGG
>VWZE01001535.1:68995-104189 GCA_013396675.1 Eubucco bourcierii | reverse complement strand
GGAGGTTGTGGCTGCTCCCTCCCTGGAGGTGTCCAAGGTCAGATTGGATGAGGCCTTGAGTGACCTGTACTAGTGGGAGGTGTCCCTGCCTATGGCAGGGGGTTGGAACTAGATGATCCTTGAGGTCCCTTCCAACCTTACCACTCTATGATTCTAAAAGCTACACCTAATATTGCTTGAGAGGCAAAGATGACTCTTTTGCATAATACTTCTTTAAGTATTTCTACAGGGAGTTAGTAAAGAAGTTCCATTTCTGTAGGAAAATAAAGAACATGTTCAAACAGAAAAGTAAATGTCCATGTGTGCTGCTGCTTTTGCTTATCACTGTGTTCTACTTAGAGAAGTAAAGCAATCCCAGGCTGTGTGAACCATCAGAGTTCTGGATTGCTTTTGAAGAGTCATTTAGGCTGACACTGGAAAGCTGCATATTGTCCTTTCATTTCTGTATACTTATCCTTGCCTTCTCATCTTTTTTCCACATAATTTAAATGGTTGCAACAACTTTTATGCACATTTGCTTTGCTTGAGCTCCAGTCATATTTTTTCCAAGGATACAGAGTCTCTGTTCCCTTTTAACATGTGCTTGAACCGATGTGAAGTTAGGATTAGGAATTCCATCTCTGTTTCTTCAAGTTTCTCATCCACCGGAAAATTAATTTATTCAGTGTCCCTGATTCCTTTCTCCATGTTGGACCACTTGACTGACATAAAATGAACAGAACCACACAGAACTGACTCAACACAGTAACTCAACATTTTGAAAGTGTTTTTTTTTCCCTTTTTGCAAAGCTATCTATGTGAAAGACATATCTCCAGGAGGTAATGAAGTACAAACAATTTGCACAAGCACATAAGCATAGGGAAGTGTAACAGGGTACTTAAGTGTGTTAGCACTCACTTCACACCCAAATGCAAAGTATTAGCCTGTAGCCATAACTAATGGCCTGAATGTCTTCCTTTCTCTGACCATCTTTAATTTTATAGTCTCATTTGTCCATCCTTGTCTGCATTGACAAAGCACTGTGGCAGGAACCCACAGAGGGACATTACATGGCTCCAGGCTGGCAGCCAAGGTGGATCAGTTATTTCCAATTAGAGGTTCAGTTTTCCCATCTCCACAGGTAACAACCAGAAGGGTAAGCTCCCTGCCATGTGGCACATCCAAGATACACAGAGGCACCTGAGCTGATGGCAGAGCCAGTGATATAAATTCACCCTACTCCAGAATATGGTAGCTTCTGCATTTTAAGTCTAAGTCTGCAGGCTAAATATAACATTTTTTTTTTTTCGGGCTAAATTGCTGGGTTAGAGACAAAGCAGTTTTGTTTACTCCTGGAGAATGCTTATATCACAGTACTAATTTGTTAAAAAAAAAAAAGAATGTATTTCTGAAAGGTTCTTGCTCCACTTGTGTTAAGCAGAGTTGTTTGTCAACAGAGACAGTCACAATTTATTTGGGTAGTCAGTTATTTATTTTTTGTGAACTAGAAACCAGTGAAATGTCTGCATAAAACAATATCCCCAAGAGCACATGGATCCAGCAATAAAACTGTTTCTAATCAGGCAGCAGAGCACATGGCACAAGCCAAAATTCTACTTCAGCAACTATTTGCAACCTCTCTAACACTCATGAGACTGCTGCTATGTTCCAGCCTCTATTTCCTGGTAATATGATCCATGGAATGCAAATCAGAAAATTAAAAGACAAAATTACACTGCAGCACCTATATAAAAACTCTGATTGCTTAGGCCAAGGGGCTGTGTCAGGAGTTTGGAACCTGCCTGATCTCCATGGGGGATTAGTTTTAGTAATCAGACTGGAAGGCAGAGAAAGTGGCTTTGGGTACTAAAGGATGCTACTGAATTTAAGTGGTAGAATGAAGCTACAAACCAAGTGGCAGAAGAGATGTGTGCTGTGTGAAATGATTAGATCTCTGTGTCAGCAAAATTCTGAAGGTTGTTCTGCAAAACAGTCGTCACTGTGGCTGAAATCTACTGAAGAAGGTAGATTTGATTTAGGAGCAGGGTTCCTGGAGCATAGCCTGTATGTGCCTTCTCTCTGTATTTCACTCTCTAAAGTCTCAGTCTGCCTCCATTAACATCAACTGAATAT
Source organism: Eubucco bourcierii (assembly GCA_013396675.1). Classification (NCBI taxonomy): domain Eukaryota; kingdom Metazoa; phylum Chordata; class Aves; order Piciformes; family Ramphastidae; genus Eubucco; species Eubucco bourcierii. The sequence continues at coordinate 102,076 of VWZE01001535.1, read as the reverse complement.
CAATGAGACTCTGCTCATTTAATTAAACTGAGGCTATGACCCTTTTTTGCTCTCTCCATCAAACTGCTAGCTCAGTTCCTATAGTATTTCAAATGCTCTTTTCTCCTTGTGCCCTTTTTTGCTCCCTGCCCTGCAAAGCACTGACTGCTGTGAATCAGAGTGTCTGAAGATCTAACAGTTGGTGTGCACCAAGGAAGAAACTTCAAGATTTTTCCTTCTCTGGGCACTATAAATAGTACAACACTGTAAAGAGTAATTATTCATATGTATTATTAAAATGCCTCCTAAAGGATTGCTATTTTGTTCAATTTATAAAGAGAAGTAAAAGGAGTAAATGGTTTCTGCTTATTTCTATGTGAAGCATCATTCAGGCTTCCATATGCCAGTATGGGAGTTTAATTTGATACTTCAGTAGGGAGAAAGTTTGTCATTAGGTAGACAGAAAAAAACCAGTGTGATCAATCTGAACTTCCTTAGGAATGTTATTTTCTTTAATTTTTGGGGAATGGCTGTTTTAAGAAGTTAATGGAAGTTGCAAGTATCCTGAAGTATAATTCAGCCCTAAAATGGAACCATTCATCCAAACTGTAGAAATTGTAGTGCTATAATTGAGAAAAACACTTCTTCTGGTGTGATCTATGTGTCTAAACTTCTAAAACATTACAGAAACTTTTGCTTTTTTTGTAATTAAACTCTGTGCTCATTTACTCAATTTTTGAAGATGCCTTTACTAGCTATAGAAAATTTTGCACCTGAAGATCAAGTGAGAACAGAAAGAATCTTTTACAACAGTTTGGATTAGAAGCAGTCTGTATTTGAAGTAGTTATCATGACAATACTAAACCTCTGTATTTGTATTGGACACACTCTCCTCTTTAGTTTAATCTTCCTGTCTCCACATAATAGCCCTTTCTACTCTCTGTAGCTTTTCTTGATCTCACATCAGCCAGGACATGAAAGATATTTTCTCCTATTGTTCAATGAACATTTTAGTTACTCTCGATCACAAAGAAAGAACTAGTTCAGAATTGATGGCCCCACCAGTTGGTGAAAATAGCAACTTCTAAGTCAATCTAAGGAGAACAGTAACTGGAAAGTTGAATCAGTTGTGGGGATTAACAAGGCAGGAATTATAAAATATACACTTATTTTATTTTCAGGAAGCCCCACCCACAACATTACATAAAATTAATTAGATGGGGTTGAGAAATTCAGTCGGGAAAATCTTCCACAAGGATGCTTCTACAAGGAATGTAATAATTGAGAGAAATCAAGAAGCTTGGAAAAGGGTCTGCTGTAAGAAATAGCTTTGCCACACTTAAGAACAAAGGCAGGCTGGAGCCCCAGGGAACAGAAAGGCTACTCACAGCAGTCTTCCGTGGCAGTGTTTTGAAATGCAGATCGTGGGGCTCTTTCTCAGCAGACTCAGGTCTCTTCAACTGGCAAGCAGGATCTGACGGTCCAACGCTGGCAGTTCTCTCCAAGTCCACCTCCTACTCCCTCTCCAAGTTCCTGGTAAAGTTCCACTGAGCAAAATCCAAGTAAAGTCCCTCTTCTGAGCTCCTCTAGAATCAGTGTCCTGTTGTCATATCTATCTATCTATCTATCTATATATGTAAAAATGTATATATACTGGGGCAATTTACTCTCCCCAGTTCAAACCCGTGGGGGTGGGGTAGGGTACTTAGTACCTACTCCTTCAACATTNGGCAGGCACTTGGGTGTGCCCCACCACAAAACTGAAAAAAGGGATCTTCACAGTTGTTGCTTTTTATACTGGTTGTGCTACACCCACCGCAGCTGTTAGCAGTTAGGAATCAGTCAGGGCAGCTGACCTGAGTTGGCCACAGGTGTATCCCATACCATGACCATCATGCTCAGTATAAAGAGGGAAATTGGGGGAAAAGGTTTCTTTTGTGCCTGCTTTTCTTTTTTATGCTCCTTTAGAGTATCCTCTGTGTAGACTTGATCTGTTGTTTTGCTCTTGAGGATTGCTGTTTTTTGTGGCCACCATGCTCACCATTGGATTGAGTGTATGTTTTATGCTTGTTTGTTAATGTTGTTTCTGTTGTTTTATTAAATCCTTTATTTTTGTTTCAGCCTGTCAGTATCCTTTCCTTTTTGTTTGATTGGAAAGGGGCCACTGGGTGATAGAAGTGCTGTAGTTTAGCTCAGGATATGAGCTAAATGTGTACACTTTGCTTTTAGGATGCTTTCAGATTACAAATTTATTTTCAGTTCATGAATTGGACATGCTGCTAGAGTCTGTGATATTTTAACACTTATTTTCTCTGATGTTAGTCTGGTACCATATGTTTCATGGTAATTTCCCCGTATTTGCTGCTTATTAGCAGCAAATATAATCAAGTTTAGAATAAACTCAAAGTTGCTTGACAGCCAGTGTCTTTTACTCAGCACTATGAAATAATTTGAAGTGAGCTCTGTAGAGACCATGCTGACAACACTGTAACCACCATCTTTGTTTTAACAGTTTTAACTGTTTTTTATTCTCAGAACATCTTTGTCTTTCTCCAATAAGTTGCACTTTAGATCTCAATGCATAAAGCACTTTGAGAGCTTGTATTTGAGTTGTGCCTTGTATAACATTCAGGCAAACTTTCTGGCTCTGGGCATCAATACATAAGTAGAACATTAGGCAGTGAACATTCCACAGTGAGCCTGTGGAAGCCTGCATAGTTTGACCTGCATATGATGGGTAAACTGGGTACAAAGATTGAGAGTGCTGAGTGCTTCTTGCTGTATTTCAACTCACTCAAATGTGTCATATACAGGTTAAGAAAGTCTGCTTGTACTGAAATGAAGCTGGAGGGAAACATTTATGTATGCAGACAGAAAGCTTGGTGGGGTGCTCTCGTGTTGATAAATAGATAAAGGAACTAAACTTTGCCTAAAAAGAGATCTAAAACCAATTTGGAACAGCCTAGAGAAGGTCAGAAAGCTTGTTATCTGTTGTCTTAACATGAAAGTAACAATCTCAATATGCTCAGAAAACACTTGGCTGAAGTGCAGGCAGAAGGGAAGAAATGCATCTCCTCTGGATGTGTAAACCACTTACTGAAGTTCTGAAATAGAAGTCAATGTTTTGTAATAACCAAAATGGAATTGACAAAGCTATAAACTTGGAAAATTCTCCCCAAAGTGATTGTAACTGGGATTAGATTTTAAGACTGAAATGAAAGCAACTTTTGCACTTGTGGAGTTTATTGTCTTGGCGTTTTAGAAATGGAAAGGCCTAACAATGTGTTGTGCAGTGTGTGATGTGAAACTAGCTGAAGAATGAGTTCTGTGGCTCTGAACTGCTACTTTGACTGTAATGAACTTCAAAAGACTAAATCTTTGCTCTACCTTTTTGTTTGAATTTCTCAGGCAGCTGAGAATTCTTTCTGGGGCTTTCTCAGAGATATAGATCAGGTCTGTTGCTCCTAGAGCACCTGGTTGTGGTCTCCTGACTCAGCAGCAGAGTGTAGAATCATAAAACCACCACTGTCTTGTGATCCTCACTAGCAGAAAGGCTTTTGAAATTGGAGCTGGCTTCAGGCTGCTTCACTTGCACTGGGGGGTAATTCCCTCTCTCCCCACAATGTACACATCTGTGCACTCCTGTTCTCCTTCAGTGCATTCAGAAGAGCTGGGACTCTCTAAAGGTCTTGTTCCATGTTACTAGCAGTCTGGAAAACTAATAGAGTGAATTTCCTGTACTATGCAGCCACAACAGGATGTTCAGCTCTGTAAATTCAAACTTGGTCTGCATTGCTCAAGCACATCTAGTTTAAAAATTGAATGAACCAATCAGAAATAGACTAGAAGGTTTTTAAAATTAAGTTATTTTAAAAGTAGCTTCTCTAAATCAAGGATGACCAGAACATTTGCCCAATAGTCAAATAATTGTGAACCTCAAATGAGCAGGAGCCCTATGGTCTTTGGAATGAAAACCAAGAGGGTTCATTTGCTGTCTGAGCTCTTGACTACGGTAGGTAAAGGCTGATGAAGTTGATTTGCAAAATGACATCAGCTGTGTGATTAGGTGCAGTGTTCCTGCAACAATACAGGCTTTTACAGCTACTGTGTTCTGATGTTGCCAGGTGCTAATGAAGTTCCATCTGTCTAACACCCGAATTCAGGAGTCTGGCTATAGTCTTCACATCTTGGGCCTCCCAGGAGTAAAGGCTTTTCCTTGCTTTCACAATTCTCTTGCACTGGGCTCAGCTCAGATAGGTTACCAGATTTATAGCATGCTTTTACACATTTTTCCAGCTGGTTTTACTGAGGCATAGGTAGGTCCAATAACTTGATGCAAGGTCATATGGAAAAGTTTCCTGGTGATTCAGGAAGGTTTAGGAATAATCCATGTAATAAGATAGTCCTGTGTTTTATTTTCTTCAGTAAATACTGATTTAAGCAAAAAATACTGAACTGCTGGTCTAAGATTTGTTGTCAGTGACTTGTTCTGCTAATGCTTAACACTCACAGTTCTGATATGCAAGCTGTTTATCCTGCTCTAGGTTGTTGAATATACATTGATAATGCTGCAAGAAAGTTTGTTACAATTTGTAGTCTTCAAGTATTTGATGTAACAGAACAAGAGAAGAAGCAAAAAAAAAGATGCGAGGGTGACGCTTCTGTTAGTATTTTGTTGCAGTTTGGGGAAGACTTCATTGATAGTGGAAGACCAAGACACCTAGAAATAGCTTTGTGAGAAGGAACTGGGTATGTGTGTTCAAGTCCAACCTGCTTCATGTCTTTACATAATCCAGGGAGAAAATACTTGCAGAGGCAGAGATTTAACTGAAAAGGTAGAAACAATGAAGCTCTTCCAATTGTTGTTGCCTGGGTTTGATTTAGATGTATGCTTGGGACTTAATTGTGGATGAGCAGCACTTCCTACACCAGATGGGTTTCTCAACTCTTCTGTGTCCCAAAGAGTGCCTTATGCAGTTGCTGGGTTTTTATGCGATCTGAAGAACACTCACTTTTGGCAACAGAGGAGGTGCCTAGTCAGAAAACAAGCAGATAAATGCAGAATTACATCCTTATGGACTCAGAATGATGATCTTGTATTGCCTACTAAAGCAGATTTAAAACCTCATTTGTCCAAGTAGCTGTATCTGTATGTATTTTGTGTATGTTTCTGATCATTCTACAACTAAGAAAATGTATCTGGAGGCTACTTCAGATGAATATAATATTCATATTATAATAGTTTAAATTTTCTCTTCAGAGTGTCACAAAGAACAATGATACAAGGTATTTTGAGTAGTTGTTAACAGTTAGAGGGAACAGGGAATTAGTCCTTTTCTCTTGATTAGCCTGAAATCTTTTCTAATGGTGAACACATTTCCTTTTGTTCTCTTACATTTCTTGGTACCTACTTTCAGAGTGAATGTTCTAGGTAGCCTCAAAGACTTTTGTGTCACACCACAGAGATGTTGTACACCTCTTCAGAGCAGCCCATTGCAACAACCTTTAGATATTTTCTCTGAACTGTGTTTTTGAAGAGTGTTTCCCCACCTAACCACTAACATAGAGTTGAGATGAAGAGAACATTATTCCTTCAAGTCCCCTGTTCTGGGACTTGAATTTGTTTGTTATTTTTAATCCTGCTGTTGGTGTCTCTTTCTTATGGTCAAGACAACAGTCTGAACTTCTGTTCCCCAATATGCCATGCAAGTGAAAGTCCTTTGGTACTGGAATGCTTCCTCTTGGAAAATCAAGTCAATGTAATGTGTAATGGTGTCCTGTCAGGTCAATTAAGCTGTATCTCAATCTCAGTCCTATCCAGATCCTTTTCAGAGAAAAGAGATTGAGTTGCTGACTTGGGATAAGTTACTGCAGCTTCCTGTTGCTGAGGAGAAGAAGAAACTGAGGGGGAGTCACTGCTGTTGCTGGAAGGGTCTGTTCCTTCTGTTAGGCAGGAGAGACTTGTGTACATATGTTCATCCACCCTTTGTCAGGCCACCAGCAATCAGCTGGTTCTCCAAGCTAAACAGAGCCACCACAGCTGTTTTGCTGTTGCTGTTAGTCAGCAACTCTCAGTATCTACAACTAGAATCAGACTTGGTTCATTTAGAAGCCAGTTAGCTAACATTTAGCAGAATCTGTTATGTAAGTGCCTCAGCATTCCTTTACAAAGCTTGCCTGGTCAGGTAGCAGTGTGCTGTACTCATTGTGCTGCCATCAGAAAAGTCTTTCCTTGGGGCAACCTAAGAAAGAGTTACAGGATACAATATCTAATACTACACTGATCTCACAATCCAGACTGAATATTCAAAGTCAGCAGGCACTGACATATTGGAAATCGGTCCTTGCCTTGCCACATCATAGCATCTGTTCCAGCAAAGGAAGGAAAAGCAGTAAAGATGTTTGCTAGCTAATGTGAATACATCCAGTTTTAGCAGCAGAAAGCACTTTGTACTAAGCAAGAAATAATACTTATTTTAAAGAAGCACTTTTCAAAGCAACCACAAGTGGTTTTCCCCCCTTTATTTCATTTAGTAATATGTTTTTCCTTCTGCTGACACAGATGAATTTCCCTGGGTGTGTTGACAGAGTTGTGTTAACCATTCACCATTCAGATGGTGATTTTTCAGTTGAAGAACAGGATGTTTTGGATTGCTATTATGATAACCAAGAATGTAAACCACTGTAAGACTTCCCAGGACCGAAAATGGAGTTGATGTTTCTCTGTCATGTATTATGTGCTAAGCAGAGATTGGTACTTGATTTTTGGTATGGGTTTTGGAGTGTGTTTAAGAAATTGTGTGAATTGCAACAGCTCAGATAATGCCAGAGGCAACCAAACTCACCCCTTGGTGGGTGTGACCCAGCATTGTTTTCTGTGGCTTGAAGCAGTGAAAGACATTCCCTTTTGCTCTTTTTTCCAGCCTGTTTCTGGGAAATCAGACCATGAAGTTTGCCTCAAGAAATAGGTTCGGTGTGGCTGAGACCCTTGTTTATGTGTTCTCAATTAAGGCCCCCTTAATAAGCCATTCCATTTGCACACAGTTTGTCCAGAGAGGGTATTTTTACTCTCTCTTGGAAACTTTGGCAGTAGGTAAAGCATAAAATGATTTGCTTATAGTTCAAGGGTAAAAATCCATTGGAATTGAAAGATCTGATATTCAGAAAATGTGTGCTCAACTCAAATTCTGCTTTGTTTAAAATGAGTTTCTTAGTCTCCCTGAGAAACAAGTGCCAGGGTTACTTTTGTTACTTTTGGACACATGAGAAAAAAGAAACTTGACTTTTGGGGGCTTAAGTATAATATGTTTGTGGCTAAGAAAGAGATCTGAAGTGTTGAGGATTTCTGCTGCAGTGCTCTTGGGAGTGGGCATTGAGTTAGTTGTCTCTGGTGTTATCTATTTACCCTTGATTCAGTTTTGTGATTTTATATTTCCTCCTTTATACCCTTAGTGTGCAGTGGTGACCTAGCAGCAGTTAGTCTACAGCTCAGCTTATCCTTTATCAGAATATTTTACTGTTCTGCTTGCAGTGGCATGAGTTACAAAGCAGATGTTGGTCCAGTCATGACTGGCAAGTTAGTAGAGCAAGGCATAAAAATATCCATCTGGGTTTGATTGCTTGCAGGATGTTCGTCATCTGAACAGGGGAACAAGCTCTCATTTTTAGTTAGGAATTGTCCTCTTAGTGCTCCAGGGGGAAGCTGCCATCCCTGAGTGAAAACTGGTGTCAGTCCAGCAGGAACCAAGAAAGAGATGAAGGATGGACAAATGGAAGGACTAAATCTTTCCTTCTTGCAGCACAGGGTGAAAATCTGCTAAGTTAAGTCAACCCAGTCTCTGTTGGACTCAGTGCAGAGCTGCTTTCCCGTTTAGCCATAAAGCTGCTGGAGCACATCTGAGATGAGGGTGATCTGAGCCTGAATCAGTGACAGTGACTGAAGGCCTTTGGACAGCATGGCCTGACATCTGGCCACTAGTAGAGAGGTACATATGTTGAACTCTGGGAGCAGGAGTTCCTGGAAGGAATTAGTTCCCTGTCTTGGCTGCAGCAGTATTAATTCTGGAAGTTTTCCTTCACTTCACAACTTGGTTACTTCTGCTCACTGTGGAGAGTTAATTATATCTCCTCCCTTCTGTGTTGTGCCAATGTGGTGTTTAGGTGACAAGACCGCGGTAGCTGCTGAGAAACTTATCTGAGCTGTGATACACACTTGAGTTGTTTGTGATGTCTGGAATTCATGGAGGTGAATCATGAGCTTCATTCTCTGGGCTTAAATAGTGTTACATGGGTGACTTCTGACAGTCTGGATCTATATATTTAATTGTCCAGCTCTTAAAAATATCTTTGTTATGAGAGAATTTAGGAATGTTAGCTTCATAGCTGTAGGGTCTCGGTGTAGAACAGTCTGGAAAGAAAGAAAAACAAACCCAGATGAACTTGGTAGTAACTTGTGAAACGAAGTCCCGGTGATGATGTAGGACCACGAGAGGGCACTCTGGCTCTTCGGTAGCCTGCGGATCTGACGGACACTAACCACTCGAACGAGGGTAATAAAACCTAACAGGAAAACAGTTATTGTGCAAGAAACTACAGATAGGCGTCTCTCTTCTGGTTTATCAATCCTCTTACCACAATCTTACCTATGCCTGAAGATACTATGCCACTGTTTTTCAAATGCATTTGGAATACATTCAAATGGGAAAGTGTCACAGGCATATTCCTTGACAGTTTTGGAGATGATTTGAAAGCACAAGGCTTCTCCAGGATATCTCATATTTATCTTGACACTAAGTCTGATAATTCTACCAAGTAAAACACACTTAAGCAACAGATTATTTTTCCTTTTCTGTTGTTTGAAGATGTCTACCAGTAAGGTTTCAGAATGACTTCATTCAAAAAGCACTCTGCCGTTTCCCCCATCCGATTGGACAGAGAATGGTGTTTAGGATTTGCCTGCATATGCGTTTGGCCATCTTATTTTAACAGTAGTAGTGTATTAAGTGACAGATGAGAAATGGTTGCATGCTCATCCATGTCGATGTAAGTTCCGATGAGGATGATTTTTGTCTCAGCTACTGCTGTGCCGAGCACTGATGGCAGTTAGCTGCTTCTAATAGAAAGGGTATTGTAATAATGAACTTTTTATGGCCTTTCTCCATTGGTCAGCCAGATGAATTGATGTGTCTGTAGACCTGCTGTGGACCCCTCTGTGGACATTCTGCTTAACAGTGTTTTTCTTCTGAGCACCAAACCTCCCCAGAGTCCCCAGCAATAAAACTTGAGTTTCAGTGCTGTTCTGTCATTGATATGAAGGTGATATGAAAAAAGTGTCCCCATTTCTCGTGTCTTTGGCCACTGTAACTTCAGAAGCTGTTTTAATAAGACCACCAGAATCTGGTAGCTCAGTCACTTAGTTGAAGAGGATGACCTTTTGCATGGTTGTTCCAGCCTTTAAGCAGAGCTTTCTCGATGTGACAGAGGTAGGCATGCTAACAACTCCCCCAGTCACTAGATGCAGACGGCTTCCCTTAGTGAGGCTCTGACAGGCAGAAGACTCTCAGGCAGTTTCTGACTCAGCCCCAGATCACATCTTTTGCAGATTATAGGCTCTCCTCCTGGCCAGTCACCAAGAAATCTTTCTCTGCAAGCCTGATTCTGATTACAGGGGGCCAGAACCTAGAGCACTTCCTTAACCCGTCCTTGACCAGTGTGTGGTTTGCACATTCCAACACCTTGGTTTATTTTCTTTCTGAACTTGTGATTCGAGTATGTGCATATCTGTCTTCATATGCATTGAATGGACACAGCCAAATGACAGGAAGCTTTCCTTGAACTGTTTTGAAAACACAGAGAATTGCAGTTTTGGACAGTGGCAGAAAGTTACAATAGCTCCTGTCGAAGAACTGGTTAAAATATGTTGTTAGTGCCTTCAATAAACCCCGAGTGGGAGCTGTGGGGCTAGGGGGAAGGAGTGTTTTCATGGTCTGTGGAAGGCTGGCAGTTTGAAGTTATTCCCTCTGCATAAATATGGCAACATTTGTAAGCTACTCCAGATCACTTACTGGAATGTGAAGTCAGCAAAATCCTGCACTTCAGAAAACGATTGTAGAGTGGGACCCCTGCAGAGAAAGCATTTTGTGCCTCTGTAGGACTGTATATTCAGGGATTTAGTTGCTTCAGTTGCCCCTTAAGGCATGAATTGTGGCATATTTCCCTGTTTGCTGTTCCTTGCTCACAGAGAAGTCCATTTCCTGAGCTGCTGCTTTTCCTCACGGCTGATCCATACAGTGTGGGGCACATAATTTCACAGGACGATTCAATGTCTTTACCATTTAGGAAACATTGTCCCTCTTCAAATGCACTCTCCTGCCCAGTGTTCACTAGCAACCAGGAGGTATGGGCAATTCTTGGATTGAGAACTCACCTGGAGATGGAAAGATCAGTGCTAACCTAACAGCTGGTATCTAAACTGGCATACAAAGCATGGAGCTGTACACTAGCATCCAAGGCAGCTACTGTGCAAAGCAAAAAACTGCTTGGAGCTAATATGGGGGAAAAAAAGTAGTATGAATGCTAGTTCTGGACCATCACAGCTCAATCTGGGCCTCAAAGAGGTTTTTCTCCACCCACTTGGGACCTTCACTCAGGACTGCTGTCTTCTGGGATGGTATTTGGGCTGTTTGTAGTTGGTTGGCCAGGATGTATGGAAACTGGTTCAGTTCCTTTCTCTGCCTGTGAGGATTCAAACTTCTCACCCACATGCATTAGTTCTTTTCCCTGTCCAGGTCCTGTTGCTGTCTTCTATCCAGTGACTGTTTTGTGTGAAATACAGAAGACCATCTGGCAACAAATGCAGTCCCTTCTTGAGCTCTGCTAATTGTGCCAGATGCCTTCCATGGATTCTCCAAACCACAGTAGTTTCAGTTCTGAAAATTCTGATGATACATAAAGATAGCAGAAAGCAATATAATGTGGTAAATTGCTTTTTGGAGTCATTTCATGGAATACGGAATACTTAAAGATATAAAATGTAATAAAAACATGTGTCAGACAAATGAGAACACAGGAAGTCTGAGGTAATTTCCCTTTGGGATACTGAAAATATTATGGGCTGTATGGCTGAAGTGCTTTTTCCCCAGGAGACTAGAGTGGCATTTCTGGAACTACTTCTTGGTGCTCTCAGTTCACATTGCTTTGTCATCTTCAGTGTTGGACTTCTTTTTTTTTTCCCCCCTCCAACACTAGGTGTAAGAAATCTGTGAAGCGTTCCAGGAGTCATTGTGCCCTGGACTAGAGTTGAAAGGTTGGCTGTAAGTGAAGGTCCAGTTGATATGCTTTTGACACACACTTGAGAACTTGGATGTTCTAGGCGCTAAGTCATTTTGGCATCAAACTTCTGAAATGGTGACAGTTCTTGTGGCTTCTCTGTTCGGTCTCACACTCAACAGCTTATGTCCTGCGTATACATGCCAAACATCTGTGCCTATTACTTTGTGTTGTTTTGAAAGTCTCCCAGTTCTTGACACTGGTGTGGCAGCAGGGAGTCTAGTGAGATCTGTTAGTATTCCAACTTCTAGCCCCAGGCACTGCTAGTTCAGGTTCATAAATATTGTAAGTACGGTGTTCTTCAAACTATTACGAAGTATAATCAATCTTATGTTTATAGCTAAACTACTGAAGTAAGCATCAAGTACTGAATGATGCTTTGAGGCTACTGAAGACTCTGTTGATTTTTAGCTTCTTCAGTTGCTGGTATAGGAGACACAGGGATAACCTGGGGTGAAGGTCACAAAGCAGCTGAATTAAATCTGTATATTCAGAGGATTATGCGAGATCAAAATGTTTAAATGAGACTTTCAAAGGCGCCTTTTGCACACTTCCTGAAGCTCTGTCCTTTCATCACAGGAAGAAAGGGATACAATCTTTGTCTGTAGTCAGAGCACAGTTGTTCTGACAATCTTGGGAGGTGGATGTGGCTCAGGACCTCTTGTAAAAAGAGTTGAAACCATGCATTACTCTGAGGAAGGGAAACAGTGTCAAGGCTCATCAGTGAAATGTGTAAGACTTCCAAATCTCAGTGAAATTGTTACACCCTGAATAATGGTAGATTCAGGCTTTGCCAAAAGGCAGCTGGGCAAATCTGTTACTTCCCATATGGAAAGCAACTGTTCAAGTAAGTTAAATAATTATACATTATAACATTGCTTCTGTCCAAAACCCGGGGCTGTTGCAGACATAAGCCAAGATAGTGTTTTTTTTTTTCCTTACTATAATGAGATTTTTGTTGTTGTTATTCAATTAAAGCCATAAGGGAGTAAACAACTCCATTCTTTTCTCTTTCCACCCTCACCATTCCCATATCAAATGCTTTACCATTCCTTAATCTGGAACATGAGTTGGCAGTTTTGGCCTTGCTGCTGTATGTTGGTTTTGAGGCAGATGAAACAAAGAACATTTTTCTGCTGTAGTAAACACTGATTTCCGTACCCCTCACTTCCAAATGTGGATTCTGAAGTTGGTACTTGTAGTTAAAGGAATTAATATAAATAAAATAAAACAACTTGGAAAAGTTCTCCTCATTTTGAATAAAAACCTGTAACTGCATCCAGCGCTCCACGGTTGGCTGCTGAGCCCTGTAGGTTACCTGATATAACAGAAGTACATGTTAAAGAGTGATACATCCACAAGTGAGGAAAAATGTCTGTTTTGAGAAGAATGGTGGCCCAATTAACAAGGAGTGGTACTAGATGAGGTAACCTGAGAAGGCAGTAAGCCCTGCAGGACCTACTCATTCTCTTGCCAAGATGTCTGCACGGCTTTTTAGATGGTGATGACTGACAGACCAAAGGACATCTGGATTCTATGTCAACAGATGACTTGCACTTCACCATAGCAGTTGTATGAAAACTTTGATCTGACATAATTTTGATCTGAGTTAAACCTAACCCAGCAAAAAGCTGTACAGGATTAACTGGTTTAACACAGGAAGCTTCATCTCAACATGAGGAGGAATTACTTGACTGTAAGGGTCACAGCGCAGTGGAACAGGCTGCCCAGAGAGGTTGTGGAGTCTCCTTCTCTGGAGACTTTCCAACCCTGTCTGGATGTGTTCCTGTGTGACCTGAGCTAGATTGTATGGTTCTGCTCTGGGAGGGGATTGGACTTGATCTATGGAGGTCCCTTCCAACCCCTAACATCTTGTGATACTGTGAACTGGGATCATAGGTATGTATGTGATGAGTACACTGAGTTGTGGTGCAGGCAGAAGACTTCTGCTGGCTTGATGGCACAGAAAGGGACTTGTTCTGTGGTAGATTCTCTTTGTGGTGTCTTGAAAATGCTTATGAACGTATAAATCAACTTATTAATTTCAGGTTAAGGCTTCTAGAATCTCATAGATAGTATGTGTTACACATTATCAAAAAGCTGTCTTTGGTGTAGAACCATAGCCCTGGCTCAGCAGTATTTTTGAGGTGGTGAAGAATTGTGCCATACTGCTGTTACATGGAAACTCTGCATTCTGCAACTCAGGGAAGCAGAAATCTCCCAGATGTTGTGATGGTTTGGGAGTTACCTGCCTGAAGTTACCTGCTGGAAGTTAAGGACTGAAGCTCTTTTTACAACTCAGCACAATGTACAAGCAGAGATATACACAATAGACAGGGATAGTTACAGAGATAGACAAGTTAAAGGTAATACAGAAACACAATCCCCCTCCCAGAAATCAGAGTCCCCAGGAGGACCTCTCAACCACCCTTCCACCTTCTTTCCACCTCTCTACCTTACCCCAGGGTCTGTCTTAAGTGTAAGGTGCGTTTGGAGGATGGGCAAGGGGGTTTAGAAGCAGAGTGGTTAGTTAGGTTACACAGCAGAGAGGAGAAGACACAGCAGCTCTCAAGAAGAGACAGAGACTCTCCCTGTGGTACATATATTTGTGTCCTTGTTTTTATACATCTCAGCAAGCCTATGAGTGAAGTAGACATCACCATTGTTTTGCTTTTCACAGCTTATAATCCAATTATTTTCATTAAAATATTCCCATTAGCCTCAAACCAGCACAGATATGTACATCAACATAAATTTATCCACATTGAACAGAAAAACATGTTCAGTGCTTATGGGTTGAAGCAATGCACTTCCTGCTGGCTCCTGGGTATATGCTTACAGATTATGCAATGCCTTAAGGACCCACAAAGTGCCTTGGAGGACTTGGTTTGTAAAAGGAATGTAGCTTCCACACTGTGGGATGTGCAAGGACAATACTTTCCCACTTAGTACTGAAATGCTCCTTTGCTACAAGGATAAGATCCTGTGGAGTTTTTCAGTTTCATGAGCAACTGACTACTCTGCAGACCTTCAAAGTTACTGTGTTTTTGATGCTTCCATGAGAAATAACAGATGGGGTACATGGTTGAGAGCAAACATGCTGAGTAGCCTGAGACGTTTTAGTGGCACACTGTGAATGCAAGGCACCAATGTTGCTGCAGGAAACACAGAAATGTGTTGTTTTATCTCTGACAGCATAATGGATTCAAGACATGGTATGGAATAGACTTGGAACATGCTGACAGGAAAAAAGAGCGGTTTTCTAAATGGAGTAAAGCAAATACAACTGCTGCAGCAGTGCAACCTCATTCACATCGAGTGAAGCATTGGGCTGTGGTGTAGATGTGCAAGTTACTTGGGGAGCTATATCAAGGAAGTGTGAGCAGTTAGATACAGCAATTGTTTTTGGCTGGAGGTGGACACAGTTAGTTTCTCCTGACAGAGACCTCACTGGACACATTTGTCCTGAACAGCTGTGGACAGCTGGAATTCCAAAGCTTCTGCTTAGAGATTTGGTGTCTCTGTTTGTCCCAGCGCTCATGTTAGGTCATTTACTCAAGTGCACAGCTTGTTCATGATATTAAAATATGGTGATTGCCCCTTCTCTGTGGATTTTTCCAGTCTTTGAGCAATCCAGTCTCAACTAGAAGGCCTGTGGGAGCTTCAGAGTGCCTGCCTGAAGGGACTCAATGGTCACCTTCCTGTCACCACCTTCCTGGATTTCTGGGGTATAGGAATGAGATACACTGAACCCTGAGTTCCTCTTAGTGGCTGAGAGATCAGGGACATGCTGCAGAACATATTGCAATGTGGCCTGAGGGTAGACAGGCAAACAGCCCTGGGACTGCCCCAGTGCTACCAAGTACACAGCTGGAGAAAACACCCATGAGGCACTGTGTAGTATTGTTTGCTCTTCCTGAGCCTCCACCCAGTAAAACCCAAATGGGTGAGTCTTAGGAGGAAGTAATGAATGGTTTAGGGCTGATTTATTTACTTTCAGAAATAGAGAAATGGATATGCTTAGGATTTCTATGAAGACTTCTGTCTTCTCAAATAAGCTTTTGGTTTCAACAATATTATTGAGTTTTGGTGAGACATAGTTTCCCTCAATTTTAAACCACTGTTTTTCATGGGAAATTTAGTTAAAAAACATGTATGTTGTAGTAAATGACAACCTGTCCTACAAAAACATTGGAGGTTTGCTGAACCCAGTGGTTGGCTGGTTCTGCCATTAGTGAAGGAAATGCTTTTGAGATCTTTCATCTTAGGAGAGTGCAACAGAACCAGGGCCTAGCGATGGGGTTCTAAAACAAATGTTAAGTGCTCATTTTCCAAGTTGAATCTAAATTTGACCAAGGCTGTTACATGGTGAAGCTGCCTGGGATTCAAAATGATCTGGCTGGATGTGTTTATGCTGTACATGTGTTCTTAGTAGGACCTCTGATTTCTGTAGAAGAGCTGCTGAGGCCATCACAGGTCTTGAGAGAAGGTGCTGGTGAGGGCATAGGAATGCTCAGCTGTGGGCAAAATAGGTGGGGGGACCTTTGGCTTAAGCTTGTCCTGGAGTGCTTCCTATCTTGACTTCAGTGCCAATGGTATCCTGGGATCTATTAGGAGGGGTGTGGTTTGTAGGTCAAGAGAAGTTCTCCTGCTGTGCTTTGCCCTAGTAAGGCCACATCTGGAATATTGTGTCTAGTTTTGGGCCCTTCAGGTCAAGAAGAACCTCAGGGAAATTTGAAAGAATACAGTGCAGAGCCACAGAGATGGAGTGGAACATCTCCCTTAGGAGGGAAGGCTAGGGGAGCTGGGCTCTTAAACCCCTCAGTCTTCTCTTCTCCAAGCTAACCTTACTCATGTTATGAAGATATGAAGGGGGAGCACCAGGAGGACACCAGGCTCTGCTGAGTGATAGGAGAAGGGGCAATGGGTGCAAGCTGGAGCAGAGGAGGTTCCACAAAAGGAAAAACTTGTTCACTGTGAGGGTGATACAGCACTGGAGCAGTCTACCTGGAGAGTTTGTGGAGTCTCCTTCACTGGAGACCTTCAAAACCCACCTGGATGCATTCCTGTGTGACCTATTCAAAGTGATCCTGCTCTGGCAGGGAGGTTGAACTTGATCTTTCATGGTCCCTTCCAACCTCAAATGTACTGTGATTATTACTGTATTATCTTATCAGTATTAGGGTGCCTTTGAATTTCTGTTATGGAAGGAGATGAGCTTCCATGTACTCAAACTGATATTTTTGTCTTCAACAATGCCTTTCATTGGTTTTTAAAGTAAAAGCCTTATTCTCTTAATAAAAACTTAATGATATTGGAAATAAAATATGTAAGTAATTGACTTCTCAGCTACTCAACAGTTGGGAGGGACAGTTCTAAAAAATACCTTTTCCAGTAGCCAAGATCATGAATGGTTCCTTTCTGAGCCTTGGAATTATTCTCTGAGCATTAATCACTTCTAATAAAAATCCAAATAAAACCTTTTTAATTGCTGGAACTACAGTTTTTAAGATCTATTCACTTAACAAGTGGAAGGGTCCCATGGCTTCCACTGTTGCTGGTCCTTATTTTTCTTTAAAGCAAGTTTCGACACTTAAAAAAGATTACTGTTTAATAAATGAAGATTAATTTTTTAATAAATGACTTAACAAAATAGTAAGTTCTCCTAATTTTTAAACCTGCTGTTGAAAAAGAGAGGTACTAGCAGAGAAAGAACCTGGTTTAGCACAGCAAACCAGCTAGTCATGCTGGTCTGGATGGGAACTGTTCGTACCATCAAGGCCTACTTAGAGAATTGTAGAATGGTTTAGGTTGGAAGTGACCTCAAAGCTCATCCAGTTCCAACCCCCTGCCATAGGCAGGGATACCTCCCACTAGAACAGGTGGCTCAAGACCTTGTCCAACCTGGCCTTAAACACCTCCCTGGGCAACCTATGCCAGTACCTCACCACCCTGACTGCAAATAACTTCTGCCTAACATCAAGTTTAAATCTTCCCTCTGTCAGTTAAAACCTGTTATTCCTTGTCCTGTCATTATAAGACCTTGTCAATCGTCCCTCCCCAGCCCTCCTGTAGCCCCCTTCAGATGCTGAAAGGCTACTCTAAGGTCTCCTGGAAGCTTTCTCTTCTCCAGGCTGCAGAGCCCCAACTGTCTCAACCTGTCCTCATAGCAGAGCTGCTGCAGCCCTCTGAGCATCATGACCTCCTCTGGACTGGCTGCAACAGTTCCATGTCCTTGTCTTGGGAGTTCCATGTACACTGTATTCCAGATGGGGTCTCTTGTTCCTCAAACTCCTTCCTGGAGTTCCTTTTTGCCGTTTGCCTCCTGTGGTGTCCATTCTGAATCTGTTTAGTCAAATGCAATTAATCTTCTGATATTTGTAATACCAAGACTTCCCTGTAACTGTCACAGTGTTACAGAACATGTTTAACATGGATGTTTTTCCCCATTCTTCTAGAAACTCATGGATCTTTCAACAAGTACTTGAAAACATCCTGATCATCATTTCATTTCTTTCTTCACACCAGGTTTTCCTGAAAACTTTTTTTCTTAACAGAGGCCCCAGTATTGTCCAGTACTGCATCTTCCTGGCAGTCCTGTTTGTATGACCTCCTGTTATGCATTCCTTCAGATTTTGTCAAGTTGAGGCTGGAGGTGAGGAGAAAGTTCTTGACTGAGACAGTCTTTGGCTACTGGAATGGGCTACCCAGGGAGGTGGTGGAGTCACTGTCCCGGGAGGTATTCAAGGCGTGTTTGGACGTGGCATTTGGTGCCATGGTCTGCTCTTGAGGTCTGTGTTGATGGGTTGGACTTGATGAGCTTTGAGGTCTCTTCCAACACTAGTGATACTGTGTGAAATTAGATACATTTATAGTTTTAAATAATTGTGTTGATTACTGAAATCACAGTATCACAGTATCGCAAGGGTTGGAAGAGACCTCAGAGATCATCAAGTCCAACCCATCACCACAGCCCTCAAGATTAGACCATGGCACTAAGTGCCATGTCCAAACGTGCCTTGAACGCCTCCAGGGACGGTGACTCCACCACCTCCCTGGGCAACCCATTCCAGTGACAAATTACTCTCTCAGGCAACAACTTTCTCCTCACCTCCAGCCTAAACTTCCCCTGGCACAGCTTGAGACTGTGTCCTCTTGTTCTGTCACTGGTTGCCTGAGAGAAGAAGGTAACCTCCTCCTGGCCACAACCACCCTTCAGGTAGTTGTAGACAGCAATAAGGTCCCCCCTGAGCCTTCTCCTCTCCAGGCTAAACAGTCCCAGTTCCCTCAGCCTCTCCTCATAGGGCTGTGCTCCAGGCCTCTCCCCAGCCTCGTTGCCCTTCTCTGGACACGTTCAAGCACCTCAATGTCCTTCTTAAATTGAGGGGCCCGGAACTGGACACAGTACTCAAGGTGATAATCTGCTAGGATAAATAATTGTTCTGCTGTAAACCTCAGTCTATAGTGGGATATGACTGGAATTGTCTGGAAATTAGTGCAGCTGACCAGAAGGGAGAATGCAACCCTATGGAAATAGTATATATGGAATGTGTGCAGTAGTGAAACAAAAACAAGAGGGGTTGAGAGCAAGGAAATGGGGAACCCAGAAGAAGAGACCTTACAGGAAGGAGTGTAGACACTGAAAAGCAGTTGGGGTGGTATTATCTACTATTTGTTTGTCTGTATTGTAAACAACTGTGTTTAAGTAACTGTTTTTCAGTTGCCTTAGCATTAGGCATTCTCTCCAACTATTGTTTCATGAAGCCTTGGTTATTAGCAGGGCAGAAATTGTGTAACAATTGTGCAGCTTTAGCATGATCAGAAATATGTGGTGCTCAACATAAATTCATCCTGAGGGTCCTGAACTACAGCATGTGATGAGAGATGAGATCTGTCTGGAGAATCCAAACCATGGAAAGAGAATAAGTAGAATGAAACTCCTGCAAACATGAGCAGCTTTTCCACATTATAGTCTTTTTTTTTTGTTGTGTTTTTTTTACCCCCTCCACTTAACAGTTTTAGTTGAGCTTAACTTATTTATTTTACATTCTACTCTATGTATATGTGTGCAGAAATGTGGAAAACTGCTTGAATTCCCTTCTTTGTTCCCTACTCTATAGTTTTCATGCAACTATAAAGCTGAGACTGGTTATTATGCAACTTAACCCTCCTTAAACTCTTGAAAACATGTAATAGAATTCCATAAAGGACTAAAATCATGCAGTTGGCTGCTACTGCACATCAGTATTTTCTGATCTCTGGAGTTCTAGGTTGTTTTCCTCCCAAGTTTATTAAGGTCTTGAAAGTTAGGTCCAAAATCCCCAAGGATTTAGATAGCAACTCTCAGTCTGGAAGGATGGCTAAACTGCAATCCTAGGTTTCACAGGAAGAGTTTCACATTTGTCAGTAACTAAAACCTAAATACTATGATGCTTTCATGACTCAGTAAATCCCTTTGTGCAAGTCACTCCAGGCTCCCTTCCTTCTGATTGCCCCAATACTCACTCTGGGTTCCAAACTCTGCCTTTGACCACCCAAAACTATTTCTGCTTTTCACCACATGTATTCAACCAAGTCCATCACTTGAAGAGCATTGGAGCCCCCCAGCAGACAGGCAGAAAACCTGAACTTCAGCGTTTTTTAACTACTGCTTGACTTGATGTCTGCTGAAGTGGGAGAGCTTCAGGCGCCATGCATACTCAGAGTGCCAGCACCTTCTAAAGTTAAATTTGACTGGCTTTTTGTATATCTAAAATAAAGATCATTGAAGTGATTTTTATTGGTTTTCTGGGGTTTTGTGTGTTTGCAAAAGGGAGAACTCTCAAATGCTTTACAAACCAGGGACAAAACATCCATGTTCTCTGCAGTTTTCTTCCTATTAGATGAAGTAGTTTCCTTCCTTGCTAAAGGTTATCTTACAACTTGGTTTTTATGAATGTTGAGCACTATACTGTATCCTTGGACTTCTCTGTGGTAGTTCATCTTAATATTATCCAATTAGTTGTGAAACATTGTTTGGAAATGCTGAGATAAATGATCCTCTTGCCCCTTATTGACTAATCCCTCACAATAGAGTAACCAACATGCATATAATTTAATTTATTGACTTTTCTTTTCCTTTATGAAATACATATTAAAAGCTAGAGATAAGAGGATCCAAAGAGGGTAATTATGAATCAAAGCCAGGGAATGTAGAAAAGCTTTGACTTGATGCTTTCAGAATCCATATTAAGGAAGAAGAACTGACAGGAAAAAAGTTCAGCCCAACAGAGGCAAGCTTCTCCCTTCCCAAGAGAGAGATTACATTTTTGAGGTGATGCATGCAAATTTAATCTTTATGAATGTTTTTGCTTCTTCAACAAGTTCAACATGCACTGAAAGGAACACCAGAAGATGAATTTATTATTTTTCTAGGGTAAAATGTTAAATATTTTTATTGTATGAAGAAAAATATTTTTTACTTCCATGAAGTGAAAAGATACTATCAAGGTACTCACCTGAATGTGGGCTGTTGTTGAGAATCTCTTTGGGTAGATAAAGAGGTCATGCATAGTTACAGCAGAGATGTGTATTTATTTGGTCTTAATTCAAGACACCAGCATTCCTCTTACTAGATTTCTATTCTAAAATACTGAGCTGGATGAAAATTCCTCTTGGTATATAGCAGCAGGCTTTATAGATTTGCTCTGGCTGAACTTTTGGATAGGATTACTTAATTTGATTAATAACTAAAATCACAGTGGAAGATTAGTAATTAAATTGCTATTACATACCATAAATTCATGCCATCAAAATACTTTAGAGATAATAATTCATTCTCTAAGTGACCTGGTAAAAGGGATAACGGTGTTGTGGAGATCAAGGAAGTGACTTGAGTTACAGAATAAGAAAAACCTCCTCTAAGGGATGTTTTTTTTAAAGCAAGATATTCAGGAGTGCATCCAAGACAATATCAAACTCCAGGTGCACACAAGCTATCACAGGTCTTCTCTGCCATGGTGTCAAGATGATCTGAGTGTTGAAATAAAGAATGAATCCTTAATTTATGCAGAGAAAATATTTTACCTGATAGGTGCATATTATCCGAACACCTGATGTATGCTTGTCAGACTAATATCTAACCCATGAGTCCCCCTGTTCTGCTCTCCAGCTATCTTACAAGAAGTAATGTATAGACTCTGTATCTTGGTGTCTTAGTGAGGAAAGATCTTATACCAAAAGTACCAGAAGTGTCAGAAATATAAAAGATATATGACAAGATTGCTGCTTTACGCTGCTCTCGTCAGACCCCACCTGGAGTCCTGTGTGCAGTTCTGGAGCCCCCAGCACAGGAAGGACATGGAACTGTTGGAGCGGGTCCAGAGGAGGCCATGAAGATGTTCAGAGGGCTGCAGCAGCTCTGCTATGAGAACAGGCTACAAGAGTTTGGGCTCTGCAGCCTGGAGAACAGAAGGCTTCCAGGAGACCTTAGAGTAGCCTTCCAGTATCTGAAGGGGGCTCCAGGAAGGCTGGAGAGGGACTATTGACAAGGTCTTGCAGTGATAGGACAAGGGGCAATGGATTTGAACTGGCAGAGGGAAGATTTAGACTGGATGTTAGGAGGAAGTTCTTTCCAGTGAGGGTGGTGAGACACTGGCACAGGTTGCCTTTGGAGGTTGTGGCTGCTCCCTCCCTGGAGGTGTTCAAGGCCAGCTTGGAGGAGGCCTTTAGTGCCCTGTGCTAGTGGGAGGTGTCCCTGCCTGTGGCAGGGGTTGGAACTAGATGGTCCTTGAGGTCACTTCCAACCTCACCATTCTATGGTTCTGTGAAATTCTGGCACATAAATGGGGTAGAAGTCAGCTGGTTATTCTACAATTAGTGATACAACTCTGCAACTTCGTCTGTCCAATCCACGAGGTTCTTGCTAGGTTGCATTAAAATTTCCACATGGTAGAAAATAGTCTATTGGTGGCTCTCTTCTGGACATGACTACCTATCAGAGAAGCATTCAGTTGGTTGTTTCAGCTGATTCACCAACGAACTCAGCCTTATCCCTCTGTAGGAATACGAATTTTATCCTCTTGCTTCAAGGTGAATGGGGCACTGGCAGAGGGAAAACCTAATACAGAGTGTCACTGAGCTCACCAGGAGCTTGCAGCCGTCCTTGTGTGTAGCTAAGCAGAGCCAGCTGTGGGGGCTGGCCTTTGCAGTGACTGGTTTATTCACCAGTCCAAAGTTAGTGTTTAAGTGCTGGTAATGGCCCATGATTATGGAGGTGAGAGATATTGAAAACTGCCAGCAAGACACTTTTTTTTTTTTTCATGCACTTGGTATTTAAGAGGTAAGAGCACAGCTGGAGCTGGAGCACATATGTGTCAGAAGATCATTTTCCCCCTGGCAACCAAGAGCAACTCATCCAAGCTGTGCAGACATGGGAACACTGACCCCCTGTTCTACAGACCAGGGCTGTTGAGTATGGGGGTCACAGGGCTTCCAAATGTCAGACCACTATTCTCAAGGCATCTGATAAACCCTGTGGTACTGCAGTACACAATGAGTTAGTATGGTGTAGTGAATACATGCTGTAAGAAATCTGGGCACTTCTCCATGTCAAATCTATTTGGCTTAGAGCCTCTGGATGGAACATAACCTCCCTCTTCCCCTTCCTTCAAAATCAACCCAGGTCAAGGCTTTCTTTGTGGAAGTTAAATTGCACCATTTAATTACCTCCTCGAATTGAAGGCTTCTCTAGACACAAACCCTTGGGGATGAAACAAAAGGAAAAGCTATAAAACACAATAAAGAAAAAAAAATATGAAACACATTATTTGTCTTGCAAACATTCTTAATACGTAAACGATTCAGAGGTTGTCCTGAATAGTGGCTGCAAGTTTGACAGTTACCCTCTGAGGCCACAGATTCCTCCCAGTCTTCCTGCTAAAACATGAACAGGTTGGAAAGAAGTTCTTTCAGTTCTTACCATCTAATAGTCTGTTGCTCTAAATGTCTGTAGTCAGTGGGGTGCTTTGTCAAAGATAGCTTTTGCTGACAGATCCAGGTACAAGAGCCTTCAGATATGACTTTTTCCAATTCCCTTTGTGGCTGATGCAAAGTGGACCATTTTCCATCCATTTTGCCAAAGCTTATCTTTTTTTTTTTTTTTTTTTTTTTTTTTTTTTTTTTTTTTTTTTTTTTACATCTGGATTAGCACTTTGGAGACTGCAATCATCTCTTGGTGAAACAGAGAACACGTGGCCAAAGCAGGGTGATCTGGTGCCCAGAATGAGTGCCACAGCTGGTGGCTGGGTTCTGTGTTGGTCATTATATTTAAGCATTCTACAACAAGGTCTCTTTTCAGTCTTACTGGAGCTACTATATATTTTAAGGAGTCCTGAAATTTGTCACTTTCAGTATGCAACTATTTCCTAAAATAGCTACTGACACCTTAGTCTTTTTCCTCTTGCTGTGAGTTCCCAAGGCTTTGTCCACTATGAGAAGTGGTTATGTCTCAAGTCCTCATTTGTGATCCCTCCTGAGTAGCACATGTGCTGGAAGGCAGGAGAGGATCAGAAGTGGAATAAACCTGCTGTATAGATTACAGTTTTACAGCAGCTTGTTTCCAGGACCCTGTGGTATTCTTAACTCTTCAGATATATTTAAGATAAATTTTCTGCTCTGTCCTTCACATCACAGAATCACAGGGGTTGGAAGAGACCTCCAGTGTTCATTGTCCAACTCCCCTGCCAAAAGCAGGATCACCCAGGGTAGTCTGCACAGGAATGCATCCAGACAGGTTTTTGGTCTTCAGAAGAAGCACAAGCCCTGTGTGGAGCTTCTGAGGGACCTGGGGTGATTTAGCCTGGAGGAGAGGAGGCTCGAGAGGACCTTACTACACTGTATCTGAAAGGAGGTGGTAGCCAGGTGGTGTTGGTATCTTCTCTCCGGTGACCAGTGATGGAACAAGAGGAGACAGTGTCAAGCTGCACCAGGGCAGGTTCAGGCTGGATCTTAGGAAGAAGTTTTTCACAGCAGGAGTGATTGGCATTGGAATGGGCTGCCTGGGGAGGTGGTGGAGTTTCTGTCCCAGGAGGTGTTTCAAAAAAAAGTCTATATTTGGCACTTGATGCCAGGATGTAGTTGATGAGATAGTGTTGGTGATAGGTTGGACTTAATGACCTTGAGGATCTTTTCCCAATGTGGCTTGTTCTATGAGATTCTGCAGCCTCTCTGGGCAGCCTCTTCAGTGCTCCTTCACCCTCACTCTAAGGTGGTGTCTCCTCGTGTTGAGGTGAAACCTATATTCAAGTTTGTATTCGTGTTTCTGTTTTGCTGAGTTGAGTTCCTTGAGAAAACTCCCTGTAGTAAGTTGTTAAACTGAAGTGAGAAATACTGACTGAAGGATTTGAAAGTTTAGGGCTTTGTATTGCAGAAAAGCAACACTTGTTGGTACTACAAGAGTATAGAGCAGACACTGCACAACGAAAATTCCACTTGTGTAATGGGAATGCTGAGTTCTAAATCGCAAGATCTTGTTTTCCTAGAATCATTCAGTCTGGAGAAGACCCTTAAGTCTAATTGTAAGTTTACACTAGCAAACCCACAACTTAACCATGTCCTCAAGTGCCAAGTCTTGGTCTCTTTTAAAGATATGTAGGAATGGTGACTTGACACTTACCTGGGCAGCCTGTTACAATGCTTGATAAGCCACTTGACTTGAAAATTAACATAAATGTCAAAACAGAGACATCAAACATGGAAACAGATCAAACTACTCCATTTCCCAAACCATTTCACCAATAATGTGTTTCAGTGGGTATCAGTCAAATATTTTGTCTGTGCTGTCAATCTTTGCAGACATCTGCAAGGCAGTTTGGAAGACTTGTCTATGGCAGACTTCCCATTGCATTGGTCTGAGGAAAAAATAAGAATCAGTGGAACCAACCAGAA
The DNA here is from genome assembly GCA_013396675.1 of Eubucco bourcierii. Classification (NCBI taxonomy): domain Eukaryota; kingdom Metazoa; phylum Chordata; class Aves; order Piciformes; family Ramphastidae; genus Eubucco; species Eubucco bourcierii. The sequence continues at coordinate 76,843 of VWZE01001535.1, read as the reverse complement.
CTTGCCCTACCTTTGTCAAAGTCTCTTTTCTCCCTATTTGGAGTGCTTGCTCTTTCCTTTGTCACCTTCCTCTGTTGTCCTGAGAGGAACCAACCATACCGCTGAGCTTCCACCCCAATGAAAGAATTCAGATGAATGTCCCCAGTGAATAATTGTTTCTACAGAGTGAAAATGCTGGAACACAGCCCAGAACTGGGGCCAGTGGAGCAATTTAGGGATAAACATCTACAGAGAGATGAAAAGGCGCAACTCATTCCTCCTGTCACACCGCTTATACTTACGGAAACACGAAGGGATGGAACTGACTTAAGAGTTTTGTACTGGGGAGAGGTGTGGTGAAGAAAAGCTACCAAAATGGAGAGGCAAGTAAAAATCCCTTGTGTGCTTCCTCTTAGGATGTTTCATTGATTGTCTTCAGACTCCTCAAGTCACCCTGTCTTGCAGGGAGATGAGTCGGAAATAGCTGCACTTAACATTTTTATTCCAACAAAAGCAGTTGAGGGAGCTCTCAACCACATGGGTTATTTTGGTGAGAGAAATGGAAGAAGTTACTAAGAAACCATCAGCAACTGGTCTCAGGCACTGAAGTACCATGAACCATGAGTAGCAAAGCTGCTGTGAAGATGTGCTGTGCTATGACTTAATATAACCTCCAAAAGTGTCATACTAAGCAAGGGCATAAATTGCTGTTAGTAACGTGTCCTGCTTTGACCTGATTGCCAAGGACATAGTGGGGAGGAAATGAGAAATATGTCTCTTAAAAAATTGTATTGTTGAAATAGATTTACTAAAGACTGCAGCATATATTCACTTCACCTACACAGGTTTTATTTAAGTATCTTGTCTTCAGGAGTCTACTGTGTGCAGTCTAGTAAGCAAGTAGCAGGTTGGCTTTTGGGGGGACTCCAGCTGTATTGTTCTCTTGCTGGCAAATTGCTGCTATGTCTACTTGTTCCTGGCATCTGTAGGAGTGGATGGATCTCATGTGTTAGTGGGGCAGGAAATGAGCATGACTTCACAGGTGGAAATAGTGTAGGAGAGACAAAAGTATCACAGAAACATTTTGGTAGGAAAAGACCCCATCAAGTCCAACTGATATTCCTACTCTGCAAGGTGCACCCTAAGCCATAACTCCAAGCTCTGTATCCTAACCACTTCTAAACACATCCAGGGATGGTGCTCCTGGGCAACCCGTTACACTGCCTGGTCTGTCTTGCTGGGAAAAAATGTTTCCTAATATACAGTCTAAACTTACCCAGTCACAGCTTAAGGCCCTTCCCTCTTGTTCTACCACTAATTACTTGTGAGAAGAGACCAGCACCAACCTCTCCACAACATCCTTTCAGGTAGCTGTAGACAACAAAGAGGTCTGCCCTCAGACTCCTCTTTTTCAAACTAACCACCCCCAGCTCCTGCAGTGGCTCCTCATAAGATGTGGTGGTGTTTTTTTTTTTTCTTTCTTTGTTCTCCAGGCCCTTCCCCACCTTCCTTGCCCTTCTCTGCACTGGCTCCAACACATCCACATCTCTCTTGTAATGAGGTGCCCAAGACTGAACACAATACTCAAGGTGTGGCCTCACCAGAGCAGACTCCAAGGGGACAATCACCTCCCTGCTCCTGCTGGATGCAACATGTTGAATTCCAACCTGGATGCCATTTGCTTTCTTTGCCACCTGGGCACACTGTTGGCTCATATTGAGTAGTTTGTCTATTACAATCCCCAGGTCCCTTTCTGCCAGGCAGCTTTCCAGCCACACTGACTCAAGCCTGTAGCATTGCTTGGGCTTGTTGTGACCCAAATGCAGGACCTGGTATTTGGCCTTGTTGAAGCTCATGCCATGAGCATTGGCCATGCATCTGATCTATGTTAGATCCTTCACATGACATCTGTTCCTGTGTTTGGTCAGAAAAATAGAACTGGTCTGCTTCTCTCCTGTCAAAAGCCTGTGAATTGACCAAGCTTTACTGGTGCAAAATAAGATGATTACAGGAGATCCTCCAGAAATAGTAGACAGAGCCTGGACTTTGTTGCTTTGAACACTAGATGAAAGCAAATGGCTTTGCCATCATTAGGTATATTACACTTTAATGGCACTGAATGCTCTCCATGCTATCAGAGATACTCAAGAGACGGGATCAAGTATTGACCTGGATCAGGAAAAGCCAAGGTATAACTTGCCTTACAGTTCAGATCTTCTCCTGTAAGTGCAAATTTAGCATCTTCTCAATGCAGAATATGTTGAACAATAAGTTTGAAGAATACTGGAAATTTGGTCATCTGCTTCATGCTTAAAGAAATACATTTGGAAGAAGCTTTAATATAAAAGAGTTTTGAAAACAGTGGAATGTAATACCTTAGAATTAGCAGGTTAAACACGTTCCTTGATTCATACCATGGCTTGACTGTAGGCTATATAACCTCTCAAAATCAAATATGATATGCTGGAACATAAATCCTGGCCTTGAGCATTATAAATGCAACTCCAATTGACGTCAATGAAATATAGAACATGAACCACTCCACCAAAGATATAAAAAGGAAAAGTGAATCATGAAATGAGAGGCTTGTCTGCTTGAGTTGGTTGCAGATCTCCCTGTTAACCATGTGTCTTTTGAAATGGTTTGTAGGAGGTATTATGTGTGGATTACAAAACCACAAAAGGAGGAGGCCAAAATAGAGGTGGGAATTTTGAGTACATCTGCCCAACCTGATGTGAATTTGTTTCTGAGTTTGAGAAAAATCCATGGAAATCTCTAAGTTGTAGGAAATTGCTCCAGAAACTTCTGTTGGGCAACTGTCAGCTGAACCAGTCTAGATCAGGGATCGCCTGTGACTCTCTCAGGGACTTGACAACAGGACAGTTACCTCAACTCAGTTCTCTTTAGTATCAGCTTATATCTGGGAGTCAGATTCTGTCTGTACTCCAGTAGAGTTGCTGTCCAAGTCCCATAGCTTTTGTTTGCCACAACTAATGTCTGTTTTCAACTATTGATTATTTTATGCACAAGCTCCTATTTAAGACTGAGATGAACTGGAAGCTTTGTAGATTTCCACATGCATGTCAAGCATTGACAAGTGTTGTAGACATGGATAATTAACAGTCTAGTGTAGGCAGTGATTAAAATACTTGGGAATCTTTCCTATTTCTATTAACATTTAGAATAACCTGTTTCCTGCTCTGAAAAAAATTAAAGGTTAAGAATATGAAGTTACACTATTTGTTCTGAGTAGGCACTGTAGTCTTTGAGATTTAGGCCTAATGTACCAAAAGAGTCAAAATCTTTTTTGGATCATTTAGTGGGACTTGAATATGCCAAATGGAAACTGAACCCGTACCACTTCTGCACTTCACCACTTCTCAAACTCCTTGTCCATATAATCCGTGGTGAAGAAACAGTACTTGAGGTCAAGACTCAGAAAACTGGTGTCCACTCTCCATTAACCATCACAGACCAATGGCAATCCAGTAAATGTGAATTACTTGAGGACAACAGGAATTGCAACCTCTTACTGCAAGTTAGTGCTGTGCAAGTTTGACTCAGTTGATTTTGAGGTCAGAAATCTTTTAGATGGATGGAACACTTAAACAAAAATCCAACTTCTCAGCTACTGCAAATTGTTTTAACTGCTTTCCCTGCAGAGAGGAATTGCTTCTGCACAAAGCATCTGAATGCGAGACAAAACTAAACAGGCTCTTCAGAGAACAGTGCTGAGCTGTGTAACAAAACCGTCCTGGAAGCCATCACAGAAATACTCAGCTTGGCAAAGCCCCTCAGGATCACCAAGTCAAACCTAGAACCCTACTCTACAAGGTGCACCCTAAACCGTAGCCCCAAGCACACATCAAAATGACCCTTAAACACACCCAGGGTTGGTGACTCCTCTACCTCCCTGGGCAGCCCATTCAATGCCTGACCACCTTTGCTAGGAAAAAAATGTTTCCTAATATCTAGTCTAAGCCTGTTGCAGCTGGAGGCCATTACCCCTTGTTCTATCATGATATGTGATGTTGCCTAGACAGAAGGCAGAGAACAACAGAGCAGTTGCAGGCTGTGCTTTCAAACTGAAGATGACTCAGCTTTTGGGCAAGGAGGTAGACTTTTACCGCTGCTGTTCCCTGAATAGAATAGAGATGTACTTGATAAAGTGAAAGGTTTAAAGTCTGAGAGCTATTTGCTGCTTTCTTTCTGATGCTTGACAAAATTGTGTGCTTCTATGCTTGCAAGATGGTGGATATATATTGTGAGCATTGTCTGGAAGTTCTGAGGCTCTTTCTAACCCTGAGAACCTAGTGAATAAAGCAAGGAAACAATATGTATTTCCCAGATGAAGTGGCGGAACAGCACTTGACTCATATGAAAGCAAATAATTGGAATTAGGTGAGATATGCATGGCAGCATAACAGAAAGAAAGCCTCCTCTTTTTCATCAGCTAATCATCAAAACAATTTGACCCTGCTTCCAAAGGAAGCCAAAAATATGGAAACTATTATTTAGAGAAGAAGAAAGCAAAATGATGTATATCCTTGTTTTGTATCTTAGGTAAACTGTTTGTTTGACTTCTCAGATGGATGTCCAAGGGGAATGTGTTGACCCAGGAAAAGAAAAAAGAGAGACCTCAGAGTGAAGTAAAAAATTGTATATGTGGTGATACATATTTTCTTCAGTCACATAATTAGTGACAGTGTTAATTCTGGTGCTCAGCAATGGTGTAGTTGAAGAGCAGAAGCAATGTCTTGGTCACTTCCACAAAGGAGCTTTCTCAAGTGACAGTGTCCATAGCTACTTTGATATGAGATTTGGCAGCCATTTTGACCTGAGTTTCTTACTGATAGAAGATTTTGATGTCAATACTGTGCAAATAGCAGGTTTTAAATATGAATTAGCTTTTTATTAAAAGCAGCTTCATGTGCCAAGTTTGAGGTTTAAAAAAGAAAAATCCCAGACAGATTTTTTTTTTTAATCTGAGTAAAAAAAAAAAAAAGTCTTAAACAATGTTGTGATCTAGTAACTTATAAGATGTCTGAATCGTGTTTTGTCATACTTGGCAAAGATCTCCTTAGACTCAGACCAAACAAAGAAAGCTTCTGCCCTGGAAAAAGCTTTTGCCAAAATGATGAATGATTACAATTGGGTTTTTCTAAATATGTATAGTAATAAGAGTTTTATTAGAGTCGTGTCTGTATTAATTACTCATAATTTTTGCTGCTTCATCATACACTTGTTGGCAAAAAGCACTTGCTCAGTGAGTGTGGACTTGGAACCAAGCAGAACAGATGGGTAATGTGTTACTCCTAATTTGATACGGCACACTGCAGGCAAAATACCATCCATGCAAAGATACTTTTCATATTCATTCTGGCAAATGAACGCAACCCTCAAAGTTAAAGTTCAGTTACTTTAATTACTAGCCCAAATGGTGGTTGCTGAGTCCACAATTTTCTTCTTAGTTTATAAGCCATGATAAGAAATACTTCATATGTGAAATATCTACAACAAAAGCAAACATCCAGATAGAGCAACAGTCTTGTATTAGTACTGTTAGTTGTGGGAATGAACATGCTGCAGAGAAAATCAAGAATTTTCTTCTTGAACAATATTGGTGATAATTTTCTCATGAAATCTTGCAGTATCTGAAGGGGGCTACAGGAAAGCTGGGGAGGGACTATTGACAAGGTCTTGCAATGACAGGACAAGGGGCAGTGGGTTTAAACTGGCAGAGGGGAGATTTAGACTGGATATTAGGAGGAAGTTCTTTGGAGTGAGGGGGGTGAGGCACTGCACAGGTTGCCCAGGGAGGTTGTGGCTGCTCCCTCCTTCGAGGTGTTCAAGGCCAAGTTGGAGGAAGCCTTGAGTGAGCTGTACTAGTGGGAGGTGTCCCTGCCTATGACAGGGGGTTGGAACTAGATGATCCTTGAGGTCCCTTCCAACCTTACCATTCTATGATTCTATAAATCACCTAAAGTGGCAAAAGACTCCCATGACCTTAATGCACAGAACAGAAATGGCATAGCCATGAGAATAATAGTGTGGGAATTGAAATGAGGAGGAGTTTCAAGGAGGTACTATGAACACACAAAGATGTAATCGGTAAGACAAAGGCATGATGTGAAGTAGAGAGAAGCTATGTGATGGGTAACAAAAAGGTGTTCTGCAAGCGCATGAAGAGACAGAACTGGTCCACTGCTCAAACTGGTGGTGAGGGAGGAGGTAAAGAGATGATACTGAAATGCAATAAATTGTTGCTCCAGTCTCCTCTCTGAGGCTAAGAGCATAGCACGGTATCAACAGCAGAGGGAGAAATACTTAAGTCAGGGAAGGCAGAAAAAGAGAAAGCAAGTAAGGAAAGAAAAGTGAAGATGGCTGATAGTCAAATAAGCCATTTCCATTTTGTGCCAGATTTCCCTCCTGATGACTTGGACAATTCAGTAAGAAGTTTGAGCATCACCAGTACTTGACTCTGACAGCTTGCAGACAATGAGCGTGATGGTGAAGACTTGTGGGAGACAATCATAAGTCCTAAACTACAGGAGTTACTGCTGGTGTCTCTTAATTCTCATCTCCACTGGCTATTCTGAAATGTTTCTAGGTTCTTCTCTCCCTTTTTTGGTGGAAAAAGAAATGGTTCTTGATTTTTTTTGGCCAACCCTTCTCACTGCCTCAGTTGCACTTACTTAGTTGAGCTTGATTGGGAGTCAGCCACACCTCATCTCTGCTCTGAAACATGCATCAAATGGCAGGGCACTGTTTGTCTTGGCAGAGGGCATTTTCTATAAGAGCAGCAGTGTGAGCAGGGCGTGACAGCACCAATCCAGAGGACACCAAAGTCTGTGTACAGTCAGTCACATTACACCAGGAGCCACAGATAGTGGTTATAATGCACTAGAAATGATTGGTAGGCAGTGGGTAGGTTTGCTTCCAAGTAACTTTTGTCACTTGGCTGTTTCCCTATGACAGGCAGTGCATTTATGTGGGAGAACGATACATTGAATCATAGAACGGTAAGGTTGGAAGGGACCTCAAGGATCATCTAGTTCCAACCCCTTGCCATAGGCAGGGACACCTCCCACTAGTACAGCTCACTCAAGGCCTCCTCCAACCTGCCCTTGAACACCTCCAAGGAGGGAGCAGCCACAACCTCCCTGGGCAACCTGTGCCAGTGCCTTACCACCCTCACTGTAAAGCACTTCCTTCTAACATCCAGTCTAAATCTCCCCTCTGCCAGTTCAAACCCATTGCCCCTTGTCCTGTCATTGCAAGACCTTGTCAATAGTCCCTCCCCAGCCTTCCAATAGGCCCCCTCAGATACTGGAAGGCTACTCTAAGGTCTCTTGGAAGCCTTCTCTTCTCCAGGCTGCAGAACCTCAACTCTCTCAATCTGTTCTCAGAGCAGAGCTGCTCATCCTGGTGGCCTCCTCTGGACCCACTCCAACACTTCCATGTCCTTCCTGTGCTGAAGCCTCCAGAACTGCACACAGTACTCCAGGTGGGGTCTGATGAGAGCAAAGTAAAGGGGCAGAATCCCCTCCCTTGCCCTGCTGGCCACGCTTCTCTTGATTTTGCTTGTTAATTGATTAGATCAGTGTTTTACTTTGAGTTTCTCCTCCCCTATGTGTTTTACAATTGCTTTTAGGCTTTTAAATTTGTGGGGAGTTGACTGAGATGAGACTTTGTCAACTACTGTGTTTAAGTTTGCGGCTGTTCTGCCACAGCAAGGGCAGAAAGTTTTGTTTGCTCAAACGTGCAGTCTGTCATATATTGCTATCTGTGATGCCCAGTCGCTATAAGTCCTGTTGACTCCCATCATCATAACAGGGGAATGTCTCTGCTATTCTCAAAAAAAAGAAA
>VWZE01001535.1:41987-64486 GCA_013396675.1 Eubucco bourcierii | reverse complement strand
TGCCCACAGTGCTCTTGATGCAGCCCAGCACACAGTTGATGTCTGGGCTGCATGTGCACATTGCAGGCTCATGTTGAGCATTTCATCAACCCAGAGCCCAGGGTCCTTTTCCTCAGGGCTGCTCTCAGCCATTCACCACCCAACCTGTATTTGTGCTTGGGATTGTGCCTACCCAGGTGCAGGACCTTACACTTGGCCTTGTTGAATTTCATGAGGTTGGCCTGGGCATACCTCTGCAGCCTGTCCAGGTCCCTCTGGATGGATCCCTGTCCTCTAGCAAGTTGACTGTGCCACACAGCTTGGTGTCATCTGCAAACTTGCTGAGGGTGCACTCCATTCCTCTGCCCATTGTTGCCCTTGATAGATGTATACACACAACTGTTTTTAATCTGTTGGTTGGTAGTTCAGAATTTGAGAGTGATGGATGTTCAAAAATGGAAGTCTGGTGAGTCTGATACTTGTATTTGGTCTAGTTGGTGAAAAGAGTGCAAGACAAAATTTTGGTTAGCATTGTTATGTCTTGCAGTTTAGGTTCTAGTGGTGGTAAGATGAAAGCAAAAGGTAATAGATAAGTATTTTACATTGCCTTAACTGTTGCCTTTGAACCTTCTCTTCATCATAAACTTTTTAGCATGTAGTGTCATGAATGACATTCCAAGAGAATGGACTCCATTGTTACATTTGATATGCTGTGTTCAGGCTGAATTGATTTTAAGCACGTTGGAAAAGGCTCTGTGGTTCTTTGCATGATCTTCCTAGTAGAATTAAGGAATTCTAGTGAAAATATAGGACTAGAACTATCCCAGGTGTAACTTCGTAAGGTTATGCAGAACAGCTTGAAGAAGGGAATTCATTCCTTCATACCGGAGACATAGGTGTCTCAAGCACTGCATAGCAGCACATCAGAGGGTGTTGCTTATGGATTAACACTTCAGAGTATGAAAGGCATCATGCAACTACCCCTTTATTCTCTCAGAGTCCTAGAAAGAGCTGGTAAATTTTCTTACACTGATAATGGAAAGATGTCTGGCATGATTGTGTTTCAAATTAGGTGATGCCTAAAGATGAGGTAATCTCTCAAACAATGGAATTCCAAACAGTCCCAGAGCTTGTGGGAAGTTTCTCCTGATGAGGCAACATTTCCAGCACTTGTCTGTATGCAGGAAGTCCAGTGAGTACATGTGCCAGCATCCAAAGGCTGCAAATGAACTGTATAGCCTAGCATCTGGTCTCGAGAACAAGAAACAATTGCATTTTAGATGTTGTCTCAGGTTGATCATGTCATATGTATTTCTGTGTTGCTGGCTTGCCTAATAGCATGTGGAGCAGTGCTGAATTGTCTATCGAAGGGGCACATAACCTGCAATATGATATGGCTTGCTACACATCTGTTCAATGGTGAGACAGGTACTGCCATGAAACCCCTGCGTTTGTGAGGCTCCTGAGGACTTTGGAGATGATGTTACTAACTGATGTCAGAGTTTGGTCCTACTTGTGTGAAAATTTCCCCAAGTATTTTCAGGAGGTTTGATGTGGTTTCAGTTGTAAGTAGGAGCTTTTCTTTCTGAATTATGGATAAGCAAAATGCTCTGCCATGTCTTCAGCCAATTGATAAATAGGTAAAACAATGTTACACACTTATCTTTGTGTGTGCTCAGGAAACAGCATGTCAAGCTGAATTCCCACTGCCTGTGCCCTTTGAAGATTCATGTTATAAAGCTAAAGGGTGTAGAAATCAATCTTAAATTTGTGGAAGCAATGTGTATTACGGGTTTAAACTGGTAGAGGGGAGATTTAGACTGGATGTTAGGAGGAAGTTTTTTACAGTGAGGGTGGTGAGACACTGACACAGGTTGCCCAGGGAGGTTGTGGCTGCTCCTTCCCTGGAGGTGTTCGAGGCCAGGTTGGAGGAGGCCTTGAGTGAGCTGTACTAGTGGGAGGTGTCCCTGCCTATGGCAGGGGCTTGGAACTAGATGATCCTTGAGGTACCTTCCAACCTTACCATTCTATGAAATTGTATCTGCTATATCTTGCTAACCAATATGTCTGTTAATTATGCTCTATCATCTTCAATCTAAACAACTGGTTAAGGTAAAATATAATCAGTCCTGACTCCTGGGCAAAGCTTTATGTATCAGGTTAGGGCAGATCTCTACCCTGGTAGAATAAACTCACCACAACATGGATTAATTTTTATTTTTTTTTAAAGTCAAGGGGAAAAAAAAAAGGAGAAATTGTATTTTCTTATAGTTTAAATGTGTCAGTATAAGTAGAATATAATTACTACAGAAATATAATAAGCTGAAGGAAGATGGGGAAGGGGTCAAGCAGTGGCAAAGCAGCAAAAGCAGCAGCAGTCAAAACAGAGGCAGGGGAAGATAGCAACAGGCGCAGGCAAAGCAGCAGAAGCAGCAAGGGGAAGGTCCAAGCTCTGCTTCCAGACATAAAGCTCTTGATGCTCCAATGAAATTATATTAACTTATCCATTGTTGCCATTATATGACCTATCCCTAGAATGTTCAGCTCTCCACTCAGACCTTTCACTTCTGAGTTTCTCTGTTCCGAATTTCTTTGTCTGAGGTAAGAATCTTACTCAAACAGCCAGACTGGAGCCCAAGGAACACTGTCAGTGACTGACAAGCACTGGCATTTGTCTTAGAAAACCTTTAACTCTTTGATGATTCGGTTGTAGTAATGAGAAAGAAGCATGAGTTCAGTGTGGTAGTGTTTTTGACTACTCAAAGAATAAAAGTCTGTGCATATTTGTTGAAAATAGGAGTTGTAGCTGCTTTCAGTAACTGGCAGGCCAAGCACAATATGACAGCTGCTGGAGGTTGCTTTTCAGAAAATGGAGTGGGGTGTAGGAATTGAGTAGAATTTATACACAAATCCTGTTTGGTGCTGAAGGAAGGCACGTTGTAGATTGCAGAAAACTCCACTTGCCTTCGTGAGCATGAAACAATGACCTTTTGATTTTACAAAGGCTTCTCTTGAAAGCAAAAAACATCTTGGATTGGAGAGGTTTTATTAGGCAGATTTTTACACAACCATGCACGGAGCCTTTGACTTGGCCTATATTAGACAATCTTGTGCCTCCTCTGACTTGTGCAAGATGTTAAATACTCCTTGGAGATAAGAGTCGTGGGGATTTTCTGGGCTGCAGGAAACCTTGGCCATTGTGACTTCCCTTTGATTGCACATTCCTCCACCCTGCAACAGTGATGAGCCTCTTGTGCCTGGTTACGTTGTTTGTAAGACCTTTCATGTCAGCTCTACAAAGTTGTCATGGTGCAACTCCAAATGGTCTAGCTGTTTGACTGAGCTGATCCGTGGTGATGGACATAACACCTGTTTGTTCTTGCAGAACTCAACACTTGCGTAAGGTTCCAATTACTGCAGAATTTGGCCCCAAGTTGGTGGGAAAATGGTGAGTCCTTGTGCACATTTGTTCATGGGCTGTGTACCTGAAGGATGTAAAAAACGTGTTGTTCTTGAAAGCCTCCCTGGAAAGTTTTGATGACTCCTTTTTGTGACCATTGCATGTGAGGGAGAGACAGCGGAGACGGCCAGCGAGGAGAAGCGCCGTGAGGTTTGCTTGGAGAAGGGATGATGCATCCGCTTTGGCTCCGCTCGACTTGAGGGATCGTGATTAAAAGTTGCTGGGGGAGGCTTGTTACTGTTTTGATGTTGCCAGTTTTGTGGGTTTCCTGTGGAATTGGACTGATTTTCAGCAACAGCTGTGGTTAATTTTCAGGAGCCAGGGAGAGCCATTTTGTGTGGATTCTTTTATTTTTTTCAGTGCTAATGGAGGTTTTTGGCTGTCTGGCTGGTGCGGTGGTTTCCACCGTAGGTTTAGATTATGTCTCTGGGAGCTGATTAGAGGTTGTGAGCCAGGACTGTGCATCAGTGAGCCAGTGCTTGACTCCTCTGTCATGGGCACTGGAAGATCTTCAAGGACAATGTTTCCAAGTGCTAGTGACAAGCATAGATGATTGTCTCAAGTACTAAGGCGCTGTAAAATCCTTTAGCCAGTCAGTGCAGCCCCAGTCAAATAAAGCAGTTTGCTGATTTGAGGCTAATTAGAATATTGTAATGGAGAAAATTCTATTGTAGGCTGTGGAAAGAAAACAATGGTGATTCACTCACAGGCTTGCTGTGATGTATAAAAACAAGGACACAAACATAGGTAAGACACTCACACGGTCTCTTGGTCTCTTTCTGGGAACCAGTGAGTCTTATCCTCTCTGCTGAATAACCCAACTAACCACTCTGCTTCTAACTCCCCATGCCGATCCTCCAAACTCACCTTGCATGTAAGGCAAACCCTGGGGTAAGGTAGAGGGGTGGAAAGAAGGTGGAAGGGTGGTTGGGAGCCCCTCCTGTAGACTCTGATTTCTGGGAGGGGGATTGTGTTTCTGTGTTACCTTTTAACTTGTCTATCTCTGTAACTATTCCTGTCTATTGTGTATATCTCTGCTTGTACATTGTGCTGAGCTGTAACTAGAGCTTCAGTCCTTAACTTCCAACCAGCTGAGTCTAGTCTGGGTGTTCTTTACAAAGTGTGTGTGGGGGGGTGGAAAACTCCCAAACATCACAAGCAGGATTCTAATTCTTAGTTTATTTGTTAGTGGCAGAAGGGGATAACTTTAGGACCCCAAGTTACAAACACATAGATGTATTCAGCACCGGAGGTGAGAGGCTTCACCACTAACAGAAGGTGACAGTCATGTTAAATACTTAAGTACTTACAACAGTCTTACTCACAATTGTTAGTCATATGGGAATGACTATGAGAACTGTTACCATAGCATGCTTTGGGTTGGAAGGGACCTACAAAACATGAACATGAGCCAGCAGTGTGCCCAGGTGGCCAAGAAGGCCAATGGCATCCTGGCCTGCATCAGCAATAGTGTGGCCAGCAGGAGCAGGGAGGTCATTCTCCCCTTGCACTCTGCACTGGTCAGGCCACACCTTGAGTACTGTGTCCAATTCTGGGCCCCTCAATTTAAGAAGGACATTGAGGTACTTGAACGTGTCCAGAGAAGGGCAATGAGGCTGGTGAGAGGCCTCGAGCACAAGCCCTATGAGGAGAGGCTGAGGGAACTGGGACTGTTTAGCCTGGAGAGGAGGAGGCTCAGGGGGGACCTTATTGCTGTCTACAACTACCTGAAGGGTGGTTGTGGCCAGGAGGAGCTTACCTTCTTCTCTCAGGCAACCAGTGACAGAACAAGAGGACACAGTCTCAGGCTGCGCCAAGGCAAGTTTAGGCTGGAGGTGAGGAGGAAGTTCTTCGCTGAGAGAGTGATTTGTCACTGGAATGGGCTGCCCAGGGAGGTGGTGGAGTCACCGTCCCTGGAGGCGTTCAAGGCACGTTTGGACATGGCACTTGGTGCCATAGTCTAATCTTGAGGGCTGTGGTGATGGGTTGGACTTGATGATCTCCGAGGTCTCTTCCAACCCTTGCGATACTGTGATACTGTGATGCAAAAGTAGTCTAGTGCTGCTCTGCGGTGAGCAGGGACATCCTCTACTAAATCAGTGTGCACGGAGTCCTGTCCAACCTCACCTTGAATGTTCCCAGGGATGGGACATCTACCACCTCTCTGGGCAGCTTGTTCCTGTTGGAATAAAACAGTGTGTGTATGGTTAAAGTGTTTTGGTCTTTTTGGTAATTGTTTACTGTCTCAGCCAGACAGAGGAGCTTATCTTTATTGGCCTCAGATCATACTGAATACCAAGTAGCAGTCTTCAACAGAGCCTGGGAGTGGAGTTTGCCATGAAGGTACTCATTTAATGATGAGAACTAATTTTAAGACCATATTGTGTGTAAGCTGGTGAGTGGTGGCCACCCTTGTGAGGATGGTGGGGAAAAAAGTTAGAGGGTAATCCAGGGGGGTTTCAATACTGATGCAAATGCAGAGAAGGTAAAGAGGAAGAGTAGATTGCTTCTGTCTTGAACTGGCAGACACAGTGGGCTCTTTCTTTGATAGAGTATAATATGGCAAGACAGAATAAAGGAAGCGGGTCTGTAAATTGTGGTTGTACTCTCTGTGGTCAGCAGTAATGTTTCCAAATATAGGCTTAGTAAGATCACGAGAGAAGGTGGAATAATGTTCAGCATTTCCTAAATATGACCACTGAGTAGTAGCAGCAACAGCAACCACAGCTATAAATACTCATCTCCCAACTTCCTGTCTACAGATAATTAGATCTAGAGGAATGTTCAGAACATTTCTACATACTCTGAGTCTCAAAAAAGAGCACCTTGCTTTCACTGGTGTTCCTTGTCCCTTTGTGCCAGATTACTAAATATATTCAGGCAATTGTGTTTCAACCTGGAATATGCTGTCCACTTCTGGTGCCTCCAGCATAAGAGAGACATAGAGCTGCTTGGTTGGGGCTAGAGGAGGGCCACAGAGATGATCAAAGGGCTGGAGAACCTCCCCTATGGGGACAGATTGAAAAGAAGGCCCTGGGGAGACCATAGAACAGCCTGAAAAGGGCGTACCTGAGAAGGGACAAGAAGAAAGCTGGGAAGGGACTTATTAGAGGGGCTTGTTGTAATATAATGAGAGGCAATGGATTGAAGCTTGAGGAAGGGAGATTTAGACTGGATGTTAGACAGAAATTCTTCACAGTGAGGGTGGTGAGACACTACCACAGGTTCCTAGGGAGGTTATGTCTGCTCCCTTCCTGGAGGTGTTCAAGGCCATTTGGATGAGGGACTTGGTTTACTGGGGCTTGGACTAGACTATCTTCAAGGTCCTTTGCAACCTAAACCATTCTGTGAATCCATGAAACGTGAAGGGTGCTCACAGAAAATCTGTTCAGAAACCAGTACAAGCAGGTGCTTGCAGGTGAAGAATGCTGCAGGTCCCTTGATACTGGCCTGGTCTAGGTGATGTAAACTGTATCTGTGATCACAACAGTGACGGAAAACTATCAAGTGAGAGATTCTGGAGTGTTTTATAGGAAGTGAGACATTGACTACTTGTACTAAGAGATGGAGTTGCTCAAGTCCTTTGATCCAAGTCAGTGCTCTGTATAAAACTTGATAGAAATCATAATGATTTGGTGCAAAATGACTTCCTGAAGTACAATGGAAATAAATATAAATTGAATTAAGGAAAGGAAAAAAAAGTTTCCCCTGTAGAGATCAAGTACACAATTCTAGGTGTTATTTTCATATACTTCTGGCCATTAAGTGTCATTTTATTTGGCAGCTTTCTCCGCTCTCTTCTGCGAAGCCTGTTAGAAGTTCCTATGCAGCATGTACTTTTGAATTCTAGCAAGTCATCTTGAGGCAGCTTGGCAATTGTGACAGTATTTCAAATTGATGGATTCCAGAGTGTTACAATAAATAGCTGGATCCCAAGTAAAAGTGTGAAGACACTTGGGAGAGTTGCAAAAATAAATCAGTGAGCATTTTGGACCATTTCCATTCACGATGTCTGCTACCTAGCAGAAGCAGTCTTCAGTTGAAGTTTGCTTGTAGCTCCTAAGAAATAATTTGATTTTCCTCATACAAACAGGTCTTTTCTTAATTAGGATGTGACCTAGTGATTATTTAAATACATCAGCTCATTGTTTTATAGTGTTCCACAGAACCTGAAGCCCCATTATTAGAAAACTAAAATGATGGCAACATTTCAGTTGCAGCACAGAAGCTTCTTTCTTTCTCCCCCAGAGTTTCTCTGGATGTGATGTGAGATTTTTCCTGGTTCTGAAGGAAAGCTGTGTAGAAAGGATTGTGTAATGCATTGAATTTCATCTTTAGTTTGAGACATCAAATGGGACTTTACTGGCAAGAAGCTCTCCACCTGAGTATCTGTTGTTAACATGGAGCAGCCCAAGCATGGGCTGACCTGCTTATAGACCACAGTAAGTTGTGTACATGGGGACTGAGTTTTGTCATTGAGATCCAAGGCAATTCTATTTGGACTCATCAGCCTGGAAAAGGGAAGGCTTCAAGGAGACCTTATAGTAGCCTTCCAGTATCTGAAGGGGGCCTACAGGAAGGCTGGGGAGGGACTGTTTACAAGGTCTTGCAACAGCAGGACAAGGGGCGATGGGTTTGAACTGACAGAGGGGAGATTTAGACTGGATGTTAGGAGGAAGTTCTTTGGAGTGAGAGTGGTGAGACACTGGCACAGGTTGCCCAGGGAGGTTGTGGCTGCACCCTCCCTGGAGGTGTTCAAGGCCAGATTGGATGAGGCCTTGAGTGACCTGTGCTAGTGGGAGGTGTCCCTGCCAATGTCAGGGGCTTGGAACTAGATGATCCTTGAGGTCCCTTCCAATGTTACCGTTCTATGATTTTATCACTGCCCAGCTCCCTATTAGTCTGGGGGTTTGCCTCTATTTTCCTCCCTCAAGGTTGTATTAATTTGCAAAGAAATATCTTCCTGATACACTTGCAAGGATGTTAGGATGTGATGGTATCTGCAGTCACTTGGGTGATTGCAATAGAAAGGGAAGTTGATGTGTTTAAAAGGGACATAGGAAGAACTGGTAGCTAACAAGGTTTGTTTGTGCTTTTCAGGCACTGAATAACTCATCTGTACCTCCAACCTTCTCATTGCATGTCTGTCCACTGCTGTGGAGCTCTCATGTGAAATCTTGGAGTGTGATAACTTACATGAGGCACAGATCTGCTGTCTGTAGCATATGGAATTAGCAACTACAGTAGCCCGCAGTACAGATGCGTTTACATGTCAAGTTGAAGCTCAGCCACTTCTTGAGCACTCTCTTCATCTTTGTGTGCTTCAGTAACTGTGCAGGCCTGCTGACAGCTTTAAAACAGCATCAGAGGGGGAAAGTGACTGATGACAACACCAAAGCTTTGTGAAGCTCTCTGATTTTCATTGCTAATTACGTTGCCTCTGAGCCATGTTAAAAATGCAGATGTTGATAGGAAATCATTCCTTAGGTGAGTCTGCAAGGAATGAATGCTGCATATAGAAGGGTTAACTGTTACCAAAAGACTTTCTGGACCTTCATAGTATTCTCAGGGCTAGCTTTCTGCATGTCTTGCTTGAATCCTGCTCTGTTTGGGAAAAGGGGGGTTGTATATGGAGTTCCATACATACAGGCAACCTCTCTATAGATGGTGTCACAGTTTTGCAGGCCAGTTTTCTGCTTCATAACCCCTGAATTGTATTGAGCGAGCTACTGCTTTTTTCCTTCTGTTCTCTAGATGATTTTCTCAAGGGAAGTGTGTATGGGCCCAGTAGGCTGGTGAGTGGGGACAGGGCAGATGGAAAGATGTGATTCAGTGGGAGGTTGCCCAGTTTCTTTCACATACCACCGAATCACCAAAAGCTCCTTTCCTTCTGCCAAGCACTTCCCTCTCACCCATACTTTCTTTCCTACATGTGTATTTTGTTTCAGTCTGTTGGCATTATTAGCAAAGAGTCATTGAGTCTCTGCACGTTGGTCTGACTCCATGTTAAATATAGAAAAGGTATGTTCAGTGCCTAGCAAAAATGAATAGAGTGAATCATCCTCTGAAAGATTGGAAGACACAGTCCGGGAATCCTTTTACATGATTATTTTAGCATATGTATGGAAGGAAGGAAAAATAACACCGCACTGGAACCTGATGTGAGGAATTTCTGTTAAATCAATAATGTCTTAGCATTTAAATCTCTTGCAGAAGTTTGCTGAATTTGCTTATGGCGTTGAGATGCTCAAAGGAATCTAACTTGTAATTAGTAAATTCTAATTAACATTAAGGCAGTGTGTGTTTTCACAGTGGATTCACTTCCATTTTATAATGTTCTCCAATAAACACTGTTCCTGAGCATGATGGTTTGGGAATTACCCACCCCCCACACTATGAAAAATCATCCAGAGTAGACTCAACCTCCTAAAAGTTAAGGATTGAAGCTTTATTTACAGCTTAGGACAGTGTACAAGCAGATATATATACAATAGACAGGAATAGTTACAGAAATACACAAGTTAAAGGTAATACAGAAACACAATCCCCTTCTCAGAAATCAGAGTCCCCAAGAGGGGCTCCCAACCACCCTTCCACCTTCTTCCCACCCCTCTACCTTTTCCCCAGAGTCTGGCTTATGCACTAGGTGAGTTTGGAGCACCAGCCAGCAGGGTTAGAAGCAGAGTCATTAGTTGGGTTACACAGCAGAAAGCCAGCAGACATACCAGCTCCCAGAGACTCTCTGAGTTATCTCTTTGTGTCCTTGTTTTTATACATCTCAGCAAGTCTATGAGTGAAGTAGACATCACCATTGTTTTCTTTTCACAACCTATAATCTAATTTTTTTCATTAAAATATTCCAGTTAGCATCTCAAACCAGCACACTTATGTGTTGTGTGGACAGCCTGAATTTCTCATTAGGGAAAAAACCCCCTAAACCCTCAGAAAATAGTATCTTCAAATCTGTGTATCCACACATCGCTTGTTCCATTCATTTTTAATCATAATGGTGATGTTTATTAAAGCAACCTGATGTTCATAGTTCCTTACAAGTTTCTATCAGGCAAACAAAGCAAGAGGTGCAAGATGGTTTCACAGGGATGGAAGAAAATTCAGAGCTCAAGGATTTGAACCTTGTTGTCACCAGAAGTATGATTTGCCCAGGATGTTTTAATTTTAAAACCATGTTAGAAGAGATGAAAGCTGTCTGAGGAAGTGCTGCTCACTTGCTAGTTGGTGTTAAGTCAGTTCTAAGGTTCTGTAGAGTGCTTCTTTAGGAAGTGATTGTTGCAGTTTCTAAGCAAATTATCATTTCAACCTCTGGGTTCCTGCTCTAATTTTTTTTTTTATACAGTTTCCTGCCAAGACTATCACATCACTGTCTTCAGCCTATAAAGAGTGCAAAATGCTCATGAACTCATTTCTGTTAATGCTAGAGTCTCTTTTGTGTGTGCCATGCAACGAGTTTCAGAATAATGCTTGAATGTGTAGGTGGATGCTAGCGGCTAATGCCTCAGTCTCCTCAGAGTGCAAAAAAGTTCTAAGTTGCTGCATAAGCACCCCACCAAACTCTGGGGAGCTTCATTAGTTCATTACAGCTATTCTGCTGTAGCTCATAGTTGTGAAAGAATTGTTAAATTTCTGCCACAGAAGGCATTTGCTGTTGCATCTAAAGAGAATTCTCTGAAGGGAATTTAGGAGGCAGATTTATGGGATAACTACTGTAAAATTCCATCTTTTTTTTTCTCTGAAAAAGAGCAACCCCTTTACTCTAAGTGCTGCCTTACTCTTTGCTGCAGTTGCAGTAGTTTAGAAAAACACTCTTTTCTATAGAACCACAGAGTTATAGGTGTGTATACACATGTAAGCTGTTGAACCATGCTGTTAAACAAATGTTTTTCCTGTAATCCAAGCTTGATAGCCTTTCATAGGTAATGCCCACCTTACATAACCAAAAGTGTTGATTCACTGTGTTTTCTCTTTGTGTGTTTCTTTGCTTTTCATTGGTGTCTTCTTGATAGCACTTCATAGTGCAAAACTGAGGCAGGCACTTGGGGTTGCTTATTGACTGATTGTGTTGTGTTACACTGCTGATAGCCTTTTAAAAATGCCAGGTTTTTGTTTGTTTATAAAAAAATGTTGGGACAGGAGATCTTCAATAGATCTAGCTGCAGGGCTCAAGATGGCTGCTGCACAGCTCTGCTGAAGGGTGCCAACCTGCGTGCAGCAAGAGCAGTTAGCTGCTCTACCTCATAGCCAGGTGAGACCTAAAGTGAAAGTCGCCTTCAGTCAGCTGCCTTGGCAGTTGGAACTAAGTATTCTGTCTGTCAGCAGATGTAGGTAAGGAAGGGATCTGGTCTACTTCTCCTGCTCTGGGTGGAGTAACATCTGGCAGAGAGGTAGACCAGGAAACTAGAGCTGTTAAGGTCCCAAACCACAAGAAGAGACCACCCTTTGGGACACTGAATTTTTGCTTTGGATCATATTTTTATAGACTAATGAACTGATGAGTGTGGCTATTCTAGAGCATCACACTTGGGAGTGGGCAGTGTTCTGAGTGACTTTGGAACTGTGAATTTGTTGAAACACAGAAAGATGGAGTTGTGTGACTATATCTGGATAAAATTGAATAAAAATATTTGACACTCCTATGTTGAATACATGTCCTGCTTTTCTAGTTCAACCAAGTCATATAGCTCTAAATTTCACTTTAAGACCGCAAAGGGTATTTTTGTTTGTTTGTGTGTATTGTTAGGATCACAAATCCTTTCTTTGCCTCTAATGAGATGAGGCTCGTGTTTGAATTATATTTTGAGTAATCACTTAGATCTACTCACTTGGCAATGAGTTCAACTGCAGGAATGCTTCATGATTTTAATTCATACATTTAAACTGGCAGAGGGAAGATGTGTACTAGATGTCAGGAGGAAATTCTTACAGTGAAGGTGGTGAGGCACTGGAATAGGTTGCCCAGGGAGGTTGTGGCTGCTCCCTTCCTGGAGGTGTTCAAGGCCAGGTTGGATGAGGCCTTGAGTGAGCTGTGCTAGTGGGAGGTGTCCCTGCCTATGGCAGGGGGTTGGAACTAGATGATCTTCGAGGTCCCTTCCAACCTTACCATTTTATGATTCTATGACTTCCATTTGATTATCAGTTATGCCTTACAAATGTGAACCATCAGCCTTCAAGATTCTGGTAGTTAAAAAGGAAAACAGCTAATGAATTTATTAGTGCAAAGACCTTTTCAGTTTCCAGCACTTAATGTTCCTGAATTGAATGTTTACAGGTAAGAAGATTTAAGATAGTTAAATGGCTACATTGCTTTCTGTAAACTGAAACTGAAGCTGAAAATGCCTGGGCATATTTATGTCTCTTTTCTCTCAAAGTATCAGAACATGTAGCCATTTAGAACAGGGAACATGCTGTCTAGAGCTTGAAACCCTATACTTCCCAAGTTGGGAAAATTTTCACTTAGTGTGCAGGTTTTGCCACTCAGGCTCATCTTTAAAGGTCATAAAACTTTTACTGTCTTGCACTTCTATGACGCAATTTTATGTAAAAGCAGGGATGTTAATACTAGGCAAGGAAAATGGTTTGCCAGACTCTTTTATCAATGACAAAACACTTGGAGAAGGCAGTAAAAATGAAGAGTCAGTAGGTGAAGCTGAGGTGTGATGACATGTGGGAGTACAGATCTGGCCTGACCAAAGGGAAAAGTGAGACAGAAAGAGAAGTTGCCTCTTTTCTGTGCTCAAGAGGAACTGGAGTCATTGGCATTTTGCTTTGGAAAGAGTTAAATTTGTTGTGCAGTATCTTTTCTCGTGAGAGATACTTTCCATTGCACAGTAGATGATGTACTGGGACACTTTCCCACCCCAAGCAGTATCAGGGCTCTTCTGAGTAGCAGCTACACCAAATGCAATCTCAGGAACAGGGAAGCAGAGGAGAAAAAGAAAACACCAAGAAACTGTTGCTCACTTAGTCTGTTTTTTGAAGTATTTATTATATTTATATCAGGATGTCTTTTATAAGCTCATAAAACTCAGTCAGATGGGCAATTAAAACTGTCCAGTGTATCTGTTAGCGTTGTAACAGCACAGAAGTCATTTCCACAGGTGTTTTGAAAGACCCACAGAAGCTGCATGACTGAAACATTAACATATTATTCTAATAACATGATGCTTCTCTTTCTGACTCGAGAGCTTTTAACTTTAATAATTTCCAGGTTATTCAATAGCCAAAATGTATTTTCCATTCCTACTTTCACACTGGTGCATTTTCTGTAATATGGAGTAGTGATATAATGAGTAAATGATCTCCAGATGAAAGCTCATCATTTGATACTTCATCTCGGGCTCCTGGTGGCGTATGGCAAAGTAAACATTTCCCCACAATGTCCTATCTGGATGAAGGACACGGGCCTAGATGGTGGGCTGAAGTGACATTTGATACTGGAAGGAAGGGAAAAGTCTGTCTGGATAAGCAAATAATTTGTTACTGACATGGGAGCAGGAGATCAAGCTTGTATCTTCTGGGTGGGGACTGATGAGGAGTGAGTTACGGGTGTGTGGTTTAGATTATTTCTTAAGGAAATGAAGACTTTAAATGAAATGTTTGTGTGGTTTCACCTCACTGAGTTATCTACAAGATGATTCCAGTTGTTGGTTAATCACATGGCTGTAGTGGGCATCTTGGTTCAGGCAGGACAAACATCAAGGAGCGGTCTTGTTGCTGGACCTACTCCCAGCTCCTGCAGAGGAGAGCATTGAGCAGACGCGGTGGGAGTTCTCGAGGCTGTCTGTCTGTCCTGTCCATGCGCTGCCTTTGATTCAGATACGTCTCTAACACTTATTGTGACTGATGAATAATTACCCCTGCTGCCAAGATAATTTCAACCAGTGTGACGAGGGCTGATGAAGGAGGTGTGACTGGGAAATTTTACTCGAGTTGGAAAGGCTGCAAAATCCTAATGGCGGTGAGGTCGGGGTGCCTCACTCCTTTCACACCTGCTGCCAGATATTTGGGTTTGAGTTTGCCAGCGACCGAGCTGCAGCCAAGGTTTGCTTAATTTTTTTACTTTATTTTATTTTATTTTATTTTTTTCTTCTTGCAAAGACCACCCATAACTTCTGCTAGGGGAGAAAAAGGTTTTGCTAGTAATGGTTTTGTCAGTGTTATATTTTCCATATATTTCAAAGGCCAATCGGCTTCTCTCTCCTTTTTTTTTGGTGTTGTGTAGTGCACCAAAGGCTGCCTGGGTGCTATGTTTTTTGAGCTGGAAGCCATTTGCTCTGCTACTGTGTCCAAAAAAGCTTTGTGGCAGTTTTACCTCTGGAGCTGAATAGCCTACCTGGATGCATTCCTTTGTGATCTACTCCAGGTGATCTTGCTGTGATAGGGGGATTGGACTGGATCATCTTTTAAGGTCCCTTCCAACCCCTGACATCCAGTGATTCTGTGAAAAAAGATCCATCACCAAGTGGGACTTACTGCTGTGTTTTTAACATGAATATGTGCCAATTTTCAGAACTTGTATCTGTGAGCATAAAAAGAAAAGATTTAGACTGGATGTTAGGAGGAAGTTCTTTACAGTGAGGGTGGTGAGGCGCTGGCACAGGTTGCCCAGGGAGGTCGTGGATGCTCCCTCCCTGGAGGTGTTCAAGGCCAGGTTGGATGAGGCCTTGAGTAACCTGTACTAGTGGGAGGTGTCCCTGCCTATGGCAGGGGGTTGGAACTAGATGATCCTTGAGGTCCCTTCCAACCTTACCATTCTATGATAAAACAAAAAAGAACATGACTTTTATTTCCCTTAAAATATTCAGTGAAGAAGCAAACCCCACTGTTATAAGCAGTTCTAATGATTGAACTGCCACTTCTACAAAAACAGAGGGAGTGATAAATAGTGTAAGAGGATCCCTGTCAAGAATGAAACCTGCAGTTAAGAATGTTTCCTAATTACAGTGGAGAGAAATTTGTGTGGATTACAATAGCCAAGCATGTAGTGCATTAGCAATATCACAGGATGTTTATTCTGGTTTCAGCTCTTAGTGGAGTTGATTCAGCTTTTATTCAGGATGAGTTCTTAATGCAGTATTCAGACTGACTGGGCATGCTCTTTGAAGAAGATTATCACTTCAGTGTATTTTTGTTGCCTGTGATAAGTTTTGTTCCAATAAAATGAATTTTTGTTCTCAGTGTAGTTGTCATCTGCTTTCAGAGGGAGGATGCTCAAATAGTCTGTAAATGGGTAACATCTCATCTGACAGACTTTAAGCTCAAAAGGTGATCAAATGGCAGGATTTGTGCCCAGAAGGGGAAAAAGTTGTTTTGTAATTTTTGAAGCAGACCAGTCAGTTGTGCTCCAAATGATTGTTACTGACAAATGTAACTTCTCATGGTTTGAGTGCTCAGCAGGTCCATTAACCTTAGTTCTCTGTGCAACTTCACGTTACCTTCATGAGCTAAAGCCTCAGGATGTCACAGCAGTGAGGGGTTATGAGGACAGTTGTGGCTAGCAGTCAAAGTAGAGGTAGCTAAGAGACATGATTAAATTATCAGGAATATTTGATCTGATCTAGAGGCTTACACGCCCAAGACAGGGAAGACTATTTGTACACATTGCCACGAGGCCCATAGTAGACATAAAGTTAGTGTTTTACACATCCTCTTGAGGCAATTCTTGAGTTACTAAATGGAAATGGAGGTACCAAGCAGGCAGTTTGTACCTACTCTGTCATTTTTCAATTAGCAGTGACATGTAAAAAAAAAAAAGGGAAATCAGTAGCAGAGATCCTCAAAGTGAGAAGGCTTGCCTTTGCTACTTGTGATGGGAAGACATTGACTAATATAAATGAGAGATGCTGGACCATCAGCTGATTCTGTTTAGCAAATAGCTCATAGCAGAATACATGCTATGTATTCTCTTGTTATCAACAGAATACATGTGACAAAAATTTTGAGGCAAAAGCTGGAGATGCACACAATATGTAGAACTCCTTAAATGTAGGCATGATTTTAAATGAGTTGATGCAGTATCACTGAAGTGCTACAGTTTAAAAGCTAAATCATAATAAATTTCTCATTTGGAGAGCTGTAATTTGGCTTGAATGAGTAAATTTATGATCTGTCTGGCTCTTTGCTGACAGGAGAACTGAAAGGTCCATGTGACACATGCAAACTGCAAGCATATGCTGCAAACTGCAACTGGTCAGCTGGCAGCTGACCAAGGTAAAGAGATGATCTGAGTGGATAGCCCAGAATTTCATAGCAGGAAGGCAGTTGGTTTGCTTTGAGCCACAGCCACAGGATGCTGGTGCTGGGCATAAGTGATATTTAGCAAATGAAATATTGTGTTGGATCTGTTCTCTTGGTCTTTTTGTTAGAGGCAGATGGATTTGATTTTCAGGCACTTTCTCTTTGTTGAGAAGGATCACTCCTCATTTACCACTAAGGAAGTGAAAAGACAAAACCCAAACCCACACAAACCTCTGAAACTTACTGCCTGGACAATCAAATGCAGAGCTATTACTGAACATGTTGAATGGCAACCCCCATTTCAAGCTTTATTGACAGATCCTGCCAGGAGATGGTCAGATATGGAATCATAGAATTGCTTAGGCTGGAAAAGACCTTTCAGTTTATCACCTCCTAGTAGTAACTTGATGCTACCAAGTCAGCTGCTAGCCCATGTCCCTCAGCACCACGTTACACATCTTTTTAATATCTCCAGATATGGTGACTCCACTTCCCTGGGTGGCCTGTGTAAGAGCTTGACAACCCTTTCAGTTAAGAAATTGTTCATAATATCCAACCTAAGCCTTCTCTGGGGCAACCTGAGTCCATTTGCTCTCATTCTGCCACTTTCTACTTGGGACAGCACACCTCACTACAACATCCCTTCAGGTAGTGGTAGAGAGCAAGGACTGTCATAGTGTACAGGCAAAATAGTTCTGGTAAGATCTTCTGGTTTGGGGACAAATGTCTTGTACACTGCTTGTTCTCTAAGGTCACCTTGCTTTACACTGGGATGGAGATGTCAGATTATAATGTAAACTTACTGTTGATGCTGTAGGAGGAGATAAATCCATCTTAATCTACCTTTAAATTTTCAGAAGTAGAATTGCTTGTAGAAGAGCTGCAAAGTTCACTTGAAATTCCTGTGTCTCTCTTTGAGATGCTGTGAACTGTTTACCCCATCACTCTGCCCTTGTTACTTCTCATCAGTTTCTACTGAAGAATGTGTGTACTATGTTTTCTTAGTGGTGTTGGTGTGAACAAGAAAAGAACTACCTACAGACTAGCACAGTAAATAACTACACAAACCAAATCACAGTATTTGCTTTTCACAGATGCTTGCTTTGTTAAAGGAGAGGATATAAAACCCTCACAACAGGGAAACACAGAAGTGATAGTTTCACAGGCTCTGGACCAACCTGCCAACCACTAGACCTACATAAACCTGCTTGTGTTAACCTAATACCCCTTTCTCTGTCTGTCTCTCTCTAATATCTCTTTACATGTTAGCTGGACTGTGATGATTGCATGACATGAAGATGCAGTTTGTGCCATTTGCAGAGGTTGTGCTTTATGCTGACTTCTCATGGCTGCTCTTCAGAGTGCTAACAAAGCTCTTTTGGCTTGATGGCCCAAATAGGCTGATCCTCTAAGATTAGCAAACATCTGTCTTTATTCTTTGTCAGGCATGTCCCCATAAATGGGGCTTTCTCAGTGAGGCTTGAACTCCACACGAAGAATTCACTGAGCTACTTTCAGAGTTTGTCCCCTCAATTTTGCCAATTGGACTTTGGTGTTCTGAAGGTGCAAGACCACTTCAAGCCAGGCTAAAAATGTTCCACTGTCCCAAACAGTGATTTTACCAGCTCTGAGCCCCTTAGCTGCTTGCTTCCTCCTTGCTGCCCATACAGCGACTGGGGCTGTAGTGTGAGCCACTGGGTGACTGAGAAGTGCTTGCAGTTGGGAAATTTTGTTTTTGTTTGTTTGAGGGATTGGTTTGTTTGTTATGTTTGGGTTTGGTTCGGTTTGGCTTTTGTGGAGTTAATGTTGCTAGTGAAAATACAAGAGTGATAGTGGGCATGTGGGAATATAGTAAAAGTTATGTGTGGACTCCCCACGGGGAAAGCAGTGCTGTCCTGTCGGCTTAAGCTCTTGCCCTTTCCCACCCCTATCCTAATCTTTGGAGTGATGAGGTTTTAGAGAAAAAAAAAAAACTCTTTTGGTTTTATTTTTTTATCTGGCATCTTAGCCAGCCATAAACCCACTTGAGTTTCTAAGGAAGCAGTAATCTCACTTGAGCATCCTGGCATACCTGAAGGGGGAAGTGTCTTTGCCACTTGAAAGGCCTGCAGTGCAGAGCCACATCCCGAGGTGCTTCTGACAACTTCAGCAACGGTAACACAGCTCCCCATAAGAGCATTCCTCTATTGGTTTTACTTTGTATGTCTTTAAGGATGTTTAGTTCAGGATTTAAAACCATATTGACTTTTTTTTTTGGTTACTGAAAGCATGCTTGGCTTTCAGAAGTGCTCAGTGTACAACTCCTTTGCAAGCTCAGATGCAGCAGTGTCTGGCCATGGTGTGCAAGGAGCCACATAGAAAAAAACATGGACAGAGTTCTAGGGTTTTTAAAACCATCTACTTGGCTGAACAACAGTATTGCTGGGCATGCCAATACCTGTTAATTTCTCTTTTCTTTTCATCTGTTAAAGCAATAACAAACCCAGAAAGAGTTGGCTTTTTAAAATTGCTAGTCACTAATTTTTCACCTAGGATGGGCACTAACCCCACTACCAACCACTTCACCCACTGCAAGAGTGATGCAGTTTGGGTGCACTATTGTCACCAGTTATCTACAATGACAGCAACACCCACTACAGGCATGTACTGTTTGCTTAAGGGGTTCATTTCTAGTATGCAATCTCAACCAGTGGATATGTTTGCTTGAATAATGAACTTTAATCTTGTTCCTGACCCTCTCCTAGCCTCCCCACCTCCAGGAGAGCTGTAGTCTCGCAGACTGAAAAGGTTCTTGGTGGAAGACAAGTTGGGGTGGAAAAGATACATGGAGTGAAACTAAGAGAAACCTAGCAGTGAGAAAATCCTGGAATGTGGGTTTTGTGCTTCTAAAAGAATTTTATGCTTTGGTATGATTTTAGACTTCATTGTGATTCAAGGTTATCCTCCTACATCTCAAGAGTACAGAAACATAAGCGAAGTAAGAACTATTCGGACTCTATATTCAAGGCTTCTGAAGAAAAGAATTTTTTGTTATAAAGAGAACATGATTCAGAGACGAATAAACTTTTAAACCTACCCTTCTGGGGTTTTCACTGGAAATGCTTGGCCTAAGTCTAAATAAAAACAGAACCCCTTGATCATCATCTGTGTGACCATCTCCACACAACTCCTTAACTGGCACCAGGAGAGCTAGGGGTGCGGTTGTGAAGTGTGGCTCCACTGTGGCGGCCGTGTGAGGCCCAAAAGCCTGAGGGGTAGGAAGAACAGCATGGAATATTTTACAATAGAGATGGGCATAAAATCTTTAAATAGGTTCAGGGTTTGGTTCTTTCTTTCTATGAAACTTTTTTAATGACTTCGTTCACTGAAATTCTAATTGTGTTAGGAACTTTTTCCATGGTGTCTTTGTGATGCATCAGTTGAAGATTTATATGTTTAGAGCTTGTTTATGGGACTGAAAGGGTTAAAGAAGGTGAACTACTGGTTCACATTGTTTAACTGTGAATAATACTTTTTGCCCCTGTAAAATTGTGGTTTGTTTTTGTTTTGTTTTTTTTTTTTGCATTATAAGTGTGATAATATTGTAAGGGTTACAACTCTGAGCATTTACATGATAGTAAGTGTCACAGCTGAGGGAGATGGCAGAGCTTTAGTTTGGTCCTTCTCTGAACAGACATTGTTGTGCTGGTTTTAATTATACTGTCACATGTGTTGGTCATCCCTTTGTTTAATTCCAGGTCCCTGTTCCAAAATGTGCAGCTGAGAGATTCCTGAAGAAAAATGCATAGCAGCAAGATTTCGTTCAAAACATAAGTTACATAAAATTATATGCGAGTTAAATAGATGTTTATAATGAAGTGTTTGGAGAAACTTCATTAGAAAGTATTACCTAGCTTAGGGAAGGCCTGTGATGGCCTAAGGGAGGAATAGGGCACACCTGGAAAATATGGGTTGAATTCTTTTCCCAGCAAGCTGGTGATGAGGTCCTCCTCCTTTGTTAAATCCTACACTGAGGTTGTATGTTGGATGAACGTTACCAGTGAGGTATACTGACTGCTATTTATCTCCCCAGTAAAAAGATACAGCAGACACTGAAGAATATGTTTGCAATACCTTAAATCCATGAGGATACACAAACTGGAAGCCACCAATGTTAATGTTTCATCAGGAAACTTGGTGCTGGCAAGTATTTCTGAAAAGCTTCCTCAGTGACAGTGCAAGTGTCAGTCAGCGCAGACAAGTCTGCAGGGGGAGACAGCTTTCACAGATTCTTGGAATGGTTTGGGTTGGAAGGAACCTCAAAGATCATCCAGTTCTAACTCCCCTGCCATAGGCAGGGACACCTTCCACTAGACCAGGTTGCTCATGACCTCATCCAAAATGGCCTTGAACACTTCCAGGGAGGGAGCAGCCACAACCTTACTGGGCAACTTGTGCCAGTGTCTTGTCACCCTCACTGTAAAGAATTTCTTCCCCTCATAAAGCTTCAATCCATTCCACTTCATTCTATCACTGTGAACCCTTGTTAAGGCCCTTCCTAATGTTTTTGTAGGCCATTTTCAGGTACTGGAATGTTGCTCTAAGTTCTCCCCAGAGCCACCTTTTCAGGGTGAATAGCCCCAGGTTTTGCAACCTGTTCCCATAGAGGAGGTACTCCAACTCTCTGTTCATCTCTGTGGCCCTCCTCTGGTCCCACTCCAGCAGTTCCATATCCCTGTTATAGTGGGGGTACCAGATCTGGTGCAGTAGTGAGCGGTCATTCTTAACTCTTTTTTTACAACAACAAAATTCAGTCTGAGGACAGTATTGTGAAACAATTATTTAATTTAGTGAATCCAAGGCAATGGGAATGAAAAGGCCTTGACAGACACCATTTTTTATTCTTTCTTACCTTTCCCACCCGGTACCCTCTTTTTTGGACCTTATGAAAGATACACAGTGTATGCATACTGTATATAAATACATCTCCAAGATATCAAAGAGCCTGGGGCTGTTGCTTGGGTAATCCATAAGGTTATACCGACCAGAACGTAGCAGGCAGATGCCAGACACTTGACCCCGAAAGGCAGTCACAGGCTGTGCCATGTTTAAAGGCGGCTGGCGGCGTGTTCGCAGCCAGCCTGCAGCCGAACAAATGCGCATTGTTGTGGCAATTGAAACCACATGCTGAGAAACATAACATAGGTGCAACTTGCTTGGGAATGTGTGGACACTTGGAAACGGCAGTGTATTTTTTTATTTATGTTATGTCTGTGCGTCTCAGGGCTCCCTGACTCTGTTTTCATAGTGAAACTCAGACAGATCAGACAGGTAGGATTGATGGAGCTGGGCACTGACAGACCAGCTCTGTTCCAGCAGCAGTGACTGTGGAAGAGTTGGATCCCGATCCTCTTAGCCAGTCCTCCAAGAGTAAGATTTCAGTTACCATAGCTGGTCGCCAAGGACTATTTTATTATAGCCCACGTCTAAACTGAGCTCACCTGTGGGGTTAAACCACAGCCTGCTGAGCCAAGCATAGCTGAATGCAAACTCATTTCACTGTCTGTTTGTTGGAAAATCCAACCACCTACAGTTGTAGGAACAATTTCCACCAAACGAAAATCTTCAAACTTCATTGCATTTCAAGCACTGCGTGCTGCTTCTCAGCTTGCAGTCAGAGCATTAGTGCCTCATTTATTACAAAATGAAATGAAAAGAAGGTAGAGAGATGTTGAATTATCTCTTTGGGATAAACAAGATGAAAAACTGGGTTTAATGTTTTGACTACTCTCTACTCTGTAAACCATAAAGACTTGAGTGGTCTCAACTT
>VWZE01001535.1:0-41949 GCA_013396675.1 Eubucco bourcierii | reverse complement strand
GTGATAGAGAATAGACTGAGGAGGTTCTCTTTAAGGTTATTGTTGGGCAGTGTAAGTGACAAGTCAAGCAGAAAATAAAACATGAAGGCAGCAATATTTGTGCTGATGATTTCCTTGACGTAAATTTTCATGTTGGAGCTGCCCGTGGTGTGGCCTAACAACAGGTAGGGTGAAGAGTCCCTGAGATGTACAGTCTTCTGCTTGGGGGAACCACAGAGTTTTCTCTGTACAGTCGGTTTCCTGTGTNGTCTGTTTGTTGGAAAATCCAACCACCTACAGTTGTAGGAACAATTTCCACCAAACGAAAATCTTCAAACTTCATTGCATTTCAAGCACTGCGTGCTGCTTCTCAGCTTGCAGTCAGAGCATTAGTGCCTCATTTATTACAAAATGAAATGAAAAGAAGGTAGAGAGATGTTGAATTATCTCTTTGGGATAAACAAGATGAAAAACTGGGTTTAATGTTTTGACTACTCTCTACTCTGTAAACCATAAAGACTTGAGTGGTCTCAACTTGTGTTTACTTGGGATTCTTCCAGTTGGTGATGTATTTTAAGTCCATGATTTTTTCTTTTCATTGATTTGTGCAATAACAACCAAACCTATGTGCTNTCTGTACAGTCGGTTTCCTGTGTGCTTTTGCCATCATAAATTTTTTTGTTGTTAAAGAGTTAGAGTGGCTGGGTAGCAGCACTGACAGTTGACTGAAAACAAGCAAACTGCCCTGTCACCACACAATGCAGAGTTTATAGATGTCTAGCCCCTAAGACGGACAACAGCTTTTGTGTGCCTCACCCTCATTGCCCTTACACAACTGTACCAACCCATTTTTCCTGTAGCTTATTTGACCTGCTAGCTCTGCACTGGCATTGTCCAGTCTTTCTCATTCATCACATCCAGAGGGAGGCTGAAGGGAGCTTTGTCTGTCTGAATTCTGACCAAATTCAGGTGAATCTGAAGTTTCAGTGTGTTGAGAAGTCTTGGGATTTGGTTTTAGTCATCGTGCTGCTTGAACCATCAATGTGCTTCTCCCTGGGTAGGGTACAGACAGTGTTTTAAAAACTGTTAGTGATTACAGAGCATGGATAGAAGCAGTTCTTTTTTGCCTGGATCCCAGCCTAAGCTGAGAAGATAACTTTTTCTTCTTGAAAGGTGAACGTAAGTGTTACTCCTTTTTAAGACCACAAAATGAAGAACAGAATACACTGATTTTTTTTTTTTGTACTACAAGGACAAGTCATCCCCTGCAAATGGAAAAAAAAATATATATATATAAAAATCATAGAATGGTATGGTTGGAAGGGACCTCAAGGATCATCTAGTTCTAACCCCCTGCCATAGGCAGGGACACCTCCCACTAGAACAGGTCACTCAAGGTCTCATACAACTTGGCCTTGAACACCTCCGGGGAGGGAGCAGCCACAGCCTCCCAGGGCAACCTGTGGCAGTGTCTCACTACCCTCACTGTCAAGAACTTCCTCTTAACATCCAGTCTAAATCTTCCCTCTGCCAGTTCAAACCCATTGCCCCTTGTCCTGTCATTGCAAGACCTTGTCAATAGTCCATCCCCAGCCTTGTTGTAGGCTCCTTTCAGATACTGGAAGGCTACTCTAAGGTCTCCTGGAAACCTTCTCTTCTCCAGGCTGCAGAGCCCAAACTCTCTCGGTCTGTCCTTATAGGAAAGCTGCAGCCCTCTGATCATCTTTGTGGCCCTACTCTGGACCTGCTCCAACACTTCCATGGCCTTGCTGTTCTGGGGTCTCCAGAACTGCACACAGGACTCCAGGTGGGATCTGAGGAGAGCAGAGTAAAGGGGCAGAATTACCTCCCTTGTCCTGCTGACCAAGCTTCTCTTGATGCAGCCCAGCACTTGCCTGACTATGTGGACTGCATGCACATGCTACAGACTATATATATGACCTCATATATATATGAGTTTCTGCCTGTGTAGAGGTGTACTTGCACCAACAGATGAGCAACAGAGGACTTTGTTCCTTTGTTCTCAAATCTCTTGTGTATGAGTCATACTGGTTTGGTTTTTTTTAAAATTACCTTAATTTTGGTGCTTGTATGTTTTTATACACCTGATTAACCATTCATTTGTAGTTTACAAACTCTTTTATCCTTAGTCCCACACCCATGGGTTGGAAGAGAGGCCAAGTTACCGTACCTCTTACTTACCAAGCTAAGGAGTGGAAGTAATGAGGATTTTAGGCTAGTAGCAGTTTTATGGACGTGGTTTTGTTCTTTGGTTTTGTCTTTGCTTCTGATTCCAGAAACAGCTGAGGGAGAGATGAGCTTTCCTCAAAATGCTCCTTTGCTTTTTCCAGGCTTTGCTGGTTAGCTGCTGAGCTGCATTCCTGAGGCTGTGCAGTTCTCAATGATCAGCTATTGGGTAGGAAGAAGACTCTGTGGAGGCAGCAATTATTTCACAGGTACTGACAACATACTTGGCTTGCTAGAAGCCACGGATGGGAAAGCGTCACCTATTCTAGAGAACTCCATCTTAGGTTACAGGCAAAGATGGAAAGAAAAATTGCTCAGGAAACTACCATGGATTTTTTAAAAATCCTTGGACTTACTGTTTTCCAGAAAGAGCTAAGGTTCACATGAGGAAAACAGGTCTTTATGAACTATGGATGGGTAGTTGCTAGCTAGAGAAGGCAAGAAGAATGGCAGAAACTCTGAGAGAGCTGGGGACACTGGCATTGCCAGAGAAGAGTGGGAAAAAGTATACGTAGAGTTGTGCACAACAAGGAAGATAAGACATATTTACATTTGATGGC
Source organism: Eubucco bourcierii (assembly GCA_013396675.1). Lineage (NCBI taxonomy): Eukaryota > Metazoa > Chordata > Aves > Piciformes > Ramphastidae > Eubucco > Eubucco bourcierii. Next base: position 39,163 of record VWZE01001535.1, on the reverse strand, counting down.
CGAGGGTAGAGTTGCTGAGCATTCAGAAGGTGGAGCAATGCAGTTAATGCTGCAGTAGTTTAAAAATAAGAGGTGGCAGTTGTGAAGCACTAAGGCAGTTGAGAGGAGGTGAGATTAGTGCACAATTTGTGCCATGGGTAAACAACCTGGTTATTAGAAAGTGTAGATTATCTTTCAGAAGGTCAGAACAAAATGAATTGAGATGCTGGGAAGAGGAATGTTAGTAAGAAGATTTTGACAGCAGTTAGAAATAGGAGGAAGACAATGACCAGTATGCTCAACTGATTTTTAATCAGGTGAGAGTTCAATTTTACAAGGTCAAACCACCTCTTTTTCTCTTTTCTCCAATCTTCTCCTTCTCCTTCCCTTTTCCTGTGCTAAATGACTGGTGGAACTGTGCTGTAGGTACAGTATATTGTGATTACATACTCTGAGATAGAATGGACCAAGAAGTATAAATAGAATGCCAATTGCATAAAATAAATCTCTGAATTCTTGCTGCACCATGGTGAGGTAGCTCAGTTACAGCTTTGACCACCCATGAATGCTAAGCACACAGCAGGGGGACTTTTGGACTCGCATCTCACCTATTATCTTGGTAGTAGGGTATGAATCTTTTTGAATGTGAAAGCTTGGTTTTGTTTAAGTGAAGAGTATAAGAAAAGAGTCTTCCCTAATTTTTTTTTTTTCCTTGAGCAGATGAAAGGTGGATAGAAGTGACCATAAATTTTAGGAAGGAAAGAAGTAGAAAAAAGCTAATGTTTACTGAGTAGGAGTTGTATTTTTCCAGTCATGCCCCTGAATTACCCAAATGTTAAGACTGTCCTGTACAATAGTGTCTCTACTTGGTCTGTATAAATTCACTGCCAGAACGAAGGACACTTTTTTAGAAGGAAAACAAGTATCTATTATACCATTCAGCAAGTACCAGAAGAGAGAATAGCTACTTCCTGCCAACGTTTGTGCTCTGAAGATGCATGCATGAGGTGGTAGGTGAGCATTGGGTTGTTACCACAGCTGGCTGGTAGTAGCAATTTATCCAGCCTGTGGGTTAAGTTTGTAAAATACCAAGAGACAAATGTGGGGCAGGCAGGTAAGCTTAAGGAGAGGGATATCTGACTCTGACTGTAGGGAGTATTCACCTGGAAGCATCCAAGTGGCTTGCACGCAGGCAAGCAGACCTGTGCCTCCTGAGCAGAGCCAATGTGACTGTTGCAATGGCATGCTACCACTGCTGGAAAAAACAGGAACATGCTTCAGAGACCTTGTGTAGGTCCAGCTGAACAAGCTAAGTGAGGAACCAGGTGCTGGTTCACACTGCCTCTTGTCACATCTTCGGGTGACACTGTGTGAGTCTAATTGCTATAGGCTGTTTAGAGCAGAAGGAACTGCTCAAATCAAGTCTGTGCTCAAGTGAACAACTGCTCTGCTTAGCTGAACTACTAGAAATCACAGCACCTCTAACAGAATACTGTCTCTATTCCTCTCTACCTCACATCTCCAGTGGGTTTACTGCCTCCTATGTAGTACTGACTATGCAGAACCCAGGCTGCCTCACTCAGAGTGCTGAAGGTGTTATTCTGCCTTCTATTTGTCTATTCTTTTAATGAAAACGTTATTACTTCTTTTCCTGCTACTCTTGGCCCAGTGGAGGACTGTTCTTATCACCAGAGGGGTTTCCACTTCCCCAGCAAGGAGTCCCTAGCTGTCATAGTGTCATAGGTTCATGGAATCACAGAATGAATGCTGTGGGTTGCAAGGACCTCGAAGGTCATCTTGTACAAGCTGCCTGCAGTGAGCAGGAGCAGCCAGATGAGGTTGCTCAGAGCCCCATCCAAACTGACCTGGAATTTTTCCAGGAATGGGGCATCTACCATCTCTCTGGGCAACTGGGTCCAGTGTTTTCCCACCCTCAATGCCATACCCTCTTTTGCCACATCAGCTGATTGTTTCCTCTATGGTAACTTTGCTTCTGGTGTGGCACAATGTGTATAACAATTTCACACAATCATAGAGCTTGGGAAAGACCTCCGAGATAATGGAGTCCAACTGTATATACTCACTGCACTCAGAACTGTAATACTTCAAGGTACTACTGTGGATATTTTCTGTGGAAAGTTAGGGGATGGAAACTCTATGGGGGAATTACTTAATTACTCCTACCCTTTGCCTGTCTGCTGATGTTTCTCCTCTTCTCATGAGAGATTAATGTTGAATGTACCATCATCCCCACTTTGAAATCAACTGTTTCCTGAGGATTTGGAATACACTGGTGCAAAGTAATTTAGTGGGAACAATAACTGCTTCATCTCCCACCACATAAGATCTCAATCCTCATCTTGGCATAGGTATGTCATGTAGCATATGTTTCTACAGAAGACTTAAACTTTTCTGCTCTTTGAAGCTGTGGTGTCACTGGCTGTTCATTGCTGGAATAATTAAGAATTTTCTTAGTCAAATATTTTTATCCAGAGTGTAATTTGATGCACTGCACTGTTGAAAATGGACAAAGTTTCTTCCTTTTGGCTAGAAGAATAAAACAGATACCCAGCAGTCTTTTGCTACTTTGTGGATGCTGCACAAACTATCAGAGGGATCTGTCTTAGCGACGTGAATTACAGGCTGTCTGATTTGGAAAGCTGCTGCTGCTCTGCTGGTTATGCCCTTTCATCTCAGACAACTGACTGTGGCTCTCAGTCCCCTTCACCTCCGGTGCTCTGCTTCTTGTGATGCCTCTTTGGCTCCTTTATTATCTGCATTTTTAGCTGCCTCTGGTTTTCTCATTTCTGGCTTTTGCCTGCTGTAATGCAGAAAGGGTTGTTCCATTTCCTTGGACATTTCAACTCAGAGCCAACTTCTGGTACTGTCAAGGACATGGAGAGATTTTACATTCTGCTGCAGCCCAAGGCTTAATTATCTTCTCACTTCACCTCACTGTTCCAATTTATATTGGTTTCATGTACCATGACACCTTTGAAATAGTCATTGTCTTGCCACATGCCTGGGAGCTTTCCTGGCTGCTAATGGTTACCCAAAGACACAGACTCACACAAACATTCTGGTTGGAAAAGACCCCCAGGATGACCAAGTCCAACACATTTTGCTTTAAACTCCTCTTGCCGGGTCCCAGTCAGTCTGTTGCATGTGGAGACACTGAACCATATATGTGCACAAGAACCTGTACAGCTTGGTGGTCACATTGTACATATCCAAGGGACAGTTTTTCAGAATGGCCACACTGAAAAGGAATGCATAAGGGCTCATGCATAAGACTTCCTTGGAATAACTCATAATAAAAGCTCAAAGTAAGTATTTAATTACAAATCCTGAAGAGGTGGCAATTGTAGCCACAGGTGAATAGAAATGGATGGGGAAAACCCCAGCCATGGTGCCTGAGCAGCTCTGCATTCAGATCTGATAGTTCCCTCTTCATGACTCATCCGACAAGTTGGCAAATTGCTGGCAGCATTTGTAAGCAAGGTCTCTGGTTTTCACTAAGCCTTTATGTCTTCAGGTTACATTCACTGAATGGAGCCTGAAACTGACGGATTCCTTTTTGGTGTTTGGTCCCTATTCACCTTTTGAATAGCTTCAACTGAAAGATTTCTCCAGACCTGTTAATTTATCAGTCATTCACTTAAGCAAGAAAGGCTTTTGCCTTTCTTCCTACCAAGCCGCCGATTGCTGCCTTAGGCTTTGGAGGTGCTAATTTCTGTTGTGTATCACTTGGACAACAAATAGCCCACACAGACAGGGGTATCCTTTTCCATACCGATGTTAACTGTTTAGGGTGTAACCTCATATCGAAATCCCACACGGAGGCTTTTCCACTTAGTTGGCTGACTGAGTTTTATACAATTCCATAATTGTGATTGATTCACACAGCTTTTTACTGGCATTTTCTGAAGTCAAGCCTGAAGGTAATCAATAACTCTGAGGTGTTAATAGGGGTGAGATTCCTTTTCTTCCTGTTGTCTTCAAATGTAGGTGTTGGAGAAATACTGTAACAAATTGCTGTCCCCCACCTTTTTTTTTTTTTTAATCCTCCCCTGTTGGCACACTAATAGCCCTTTCTTCTGCCTACTAATGCTCTTTCCTTTTTTTGCTTTCACTTCTCTATTCCCTTTCTTCTTCCCTATTTCCTGTCTTACTCTTTTTCCTAATCTATTCCCGTCAGAATCTGGTTCATGATTCCTGTGAGATGTAGCCACGTTGGTTGAGATGTGGGGAATGTTAGCCACTGAAGCTAACTCCAGCAGAGATCATGAATCGGAGCTCTCTGCTGCTGTAGTTTGGCCTCACGCAGTAATATAAACTGAAGCTAATGGCAACTGCATTCATGTGACAGCCTGAACTGGTTTAGCTGAGGACTACATGTACCACCTCTTCTGCCACTGCTGCTCTGGGGATGGTAACCTCTGGCAGAGTAAAGGAGCAGATGTGATGCATCTTCTTCCCTGTCCCCCGTGAATTGTTAGAGCTTGAGAGCCAGAATCTTTGGACTTTCTGTTCTTGTAAAAAAATGTCTTCTCCTGCCACTTCAGAATTAACATTTCTTACACAAACCTCATAGCCCAAGACTGCTGACTTCAAGTCCAGTTTCACCTCAAACCATCCTATCTCTTTAGAACAAAAAATAAATTCACTGACTGAAGTTTGTAACTTTGTATCTCCAGGGGTAGAAAAAACCCAACCAAATTGTCTATCTGCACCTAATTGAGAACTATTGTTACACTCATCCTTCGCCTTCACATAAAAAGGAGCTACAGCTCTCAGGGATATTCACAGTATCACCGAGGTTGGAAGAGACCTCAAAGCTCATCAAGTCCAACCCATTACCACAGATCTCAAGACTAGACCATGGAAGGGACCTTAAAGATTATCTGTTTCAACCTCCTGCATGGGTAGGAATGCCTCTCAACTAGACTTAACCAACCTGACTTTGAACACCCCCAGGGAGGAGGCATCCACAACCTCCCTGGGCAGTGTATTGTAGAATCTCACCACCCACTTCGACTACTAGATCCCAAGATTTAGTCCAGCACCAGACTTCCCCCCCCACCCCAGCTTCAAACCATTCCCCCTGTCCCATCTGTAAACACTCTGATGAAAAGTTCCTCTACAGCCTTCTTGTAGGATGCCTTCATCTAAAGCAGCTCTAAGGTTCCCCTGGAGTCTTCTTCATTGCTGAGGCAATGAAACCAAACAATGGTGAATTGAAATTAGGAGTACCACTCTTTTTTTTTTTTTTTTTATCCTGGGGACAGTCAGATAGCAGAACAAGCTGCTTACAGAGGTTTGCAGTCTTCACCTTTCAGAATTTTTAGGACTTGGCTGGATCAGCTTGATCTGACCTCATAGCTGACTCTGCTTTTAAGAAGAGCTTGGCTTAGAACCCTGCTGAAGTACCTTTTAACTTGAATTTTCCTAGGGTTCTTTTGTCTCCTGCTCTAGTAGACTGCTATCATTTCCTCTCCAGATCAAATTAAGAGAGGATAGTAAATGAAAGAACAAATGGTTTACTTGGAAGAGAGAAAGTGTCAAAAAGGGGAGACTGAACAGGTCCCAGTACTTGATTTGCTTATTAATGCAATCTGCCATTTTTCTTGTATGTTTTTGAGATAGTTAGACACCTGGGGGGGGAACTAAAAAACCAGTTTCAGTATTTCAGTTTTACTCCTTAGTACATATGGAAGCAGCTTTCTAGATATGATTCTTATAAACTGTTTGATTTCTCTTGAATTATTTTATGAATTAAAGCTTTTATGAATTAAATGTCAAATGGTATCTTGGTTTATCTTGTGCTTTATGTGTGGTGGCAGATAGAGGAAGCATATTTGGACACAGTCAGTGCTCAGCATGCTTAACTTTTCTGTAGTTTTGTTTTTTAAGATTCTCCCTCTTTAGCTATCATTGCTTCTGCTACTTTGGCAGAAGAATGAGATGATTCAGCACCCCTTTTATTTAGTCAGGCACATCTGGGTATTTAATTTTCTGAAGAAGAAAGAGAAAGTACCAAGAATTAAGTACAGATGACAGAAGTTTATGTGACTAAACTTTCAGTTTGGTTTAAATAACATAGCAAGAAGTAGGATGGAATGTAACCTTTGAAGCTTTTCTTTGTTTACAGATATGAAGAGACAGAACAGTAAATAAGCCCAAGTTATAGTATGCCTTTTAAAAAATCACATGATATATCACCACCATATGGAAGCCTGCATGCCCTTTCCCATAGGGATATGCCACTGAGGAGGGATTTATAGGCTGCTAGCTCATAACACAGTAATATTTATGGTGGGGTTTTTAGCTTGGCCTGTAACTATTCCTGAAATTCCCTTTGGAATGGCACCCGTGGCTAACCAAGGATGGGCACCAGTTATACTACTTGACAGTTATTCAGTATCTCAGTGCTTAAGAGGATGCCCAGTTTGAGAGCCAGGAGTGTGCCCAGGCACCCAAGAAGGCAAATGGCATCCTGGCTTGTATTAAAAATACTGTGGCCAGCAAGAGCAGGGAGGTGATTGTCCCCTTGGACTTGGCTTTGGTGAGGCCACATCTTGAGTATTGCGTTGAGTTTTGGGCACTGCAATACAAGAGAGATGTGTAGGTGCTGGGGCAGGTCCAGAGGAAGGCAACAAAGCTGGGGAAGGGCCTGGAGAATAAATCTGATGAGGAGTGACTGAGAGAGCTGGGGATGGTTAGTGTCAAACAGAGGAGGCTGAGGGGGAGACCTCATTGCTGTCTACAGCTATCTGAAGGGACATTGTGGAGAGGCTGCTGCTGGGCTCTGATCACAGGTAATTTGAGACATGACAAGGGGGAATGGTCTCAAGCTGAGACTGGGGAGGTTTAGCTTGGACATTAGGAAGAAGTTTTTCACAGAGAGAGTGGTCAGGGACTGGACTGAGTTGCCCAGGGAGGTGGTGAACTCACCCACCCTGGATGTGTTTAAGGGTGGTTTGGCTGTGGTGCTTGGGGCTATGGTTTGAGGTGAATCTTGTAGAGTAGGGTTCTAGGTAGGGCTTGGCAATCCTGAGGGACTTTGCCAACCTTTATGTTTCTGTGACTGTCCTGGTTGTACTGGGACAGAGTCTCAGGGCATCCATGTTCTGCAGGCTGATGGCAATTTGGAGGCAGCCAGGGCAGCTGCCTCAGCCCACAAGTGTGTCCCATGCCATAACATCACACTCAGCTTCAAGGGGGAAGTTTGCTGAGGACAGGAAAACCTGCTGCTCCTGACCCTGCTCTTCTGTCATCTGCTCCTAAGGACTGCTTTCCTGTCAGTGTGACTGCTGTACCTTGGCTGGGCTGAGTGTAGTCTTACATACTTGATTTTGGCATTGGTGTCAGTTCTGTTTCACTTCAACCCTTTTTCCAAACTCCCTTCTTGGCTGGAGAGGGGTCATGGGGCATTAGAATTGTGTTGTAGCTTTAGGAACCATAGAGTTAAACCCTTTAAGGACTAGAGGGTTGGAGCTGGGGAAGTGTAATATTGTTATTTAGTCCTATAATTCTGTTATCTCTTGATAAGCTGGCATCAAGGCCAACTCCTCATCCTGTTCTCTGCTTCCTGCCTGCTGTCTCTGTCAGGGGCTTCCTATCTAGGTGCGTCTGCAGGGTGTGGGCCTCCTGTTTAGACCTATGGGCAGCACAGGCACTGGGTGAGGAGAAGAGGAGCTTTGGGGATTGTGAATGAGTTGGGTTGGGGGCAGGTGTAAGGGGTTGTGATGTACTCTGTGTATGCATTGTAATTTCTCTTTGTCTTACTTTTGAAGTATAATTCTGTATTTCCTTCCAATTCATTTGGAGCATCTTATTTTACTCTTACGGGGGAGTGAAACTCTCTGCTCCATGAAGCCAAGGCAAATTGCTGTAGTTTATCCCTAGGTATGGGCAAGAAAGAGATAAGGACACCAGTTAGGATGGGAATTGTTCAAGTCCTGCAAGGAGTTGTAGTACTCTTGTGAAACAGGAGTTCTTGTGTTATTGCTTTGGTAACTGTTCCTGGGAAACAAGAGCTACAAACAAATTCTCTGTATTGTAAGCACTACAAGAAAGCAAGGGTAGGTGAGACTGCAGGAAGGCCTTGGCTGTTCCATAGTGAGTGGCAAATCATTTGATGATGAGGGTTTGGAATGTAATTTTATAGGGGAAGTGTGCTTCAGGTCTGTTATAGCATCTAATTTAGGATGCAAAATGTCTGTGCCCGCTGACAGCAGGATAAAGTATTTAGCCTTACTGTGTTTTGAGTGTCACTAATTTTGACAAACCTCTGTTTGTCAAAAGAGTTATTAGGACTTGGTTGAGGAGCCTAGAGAAAATCTATTCCTTTCATGGCACCAGGTCCAAATGATTTAGGTATTTTGATTTGTGTGTTAACAGTTAAGCCTTGGTTTGGATTACAGGAAATGATGCTTTTGCTATCAAGCTTTCAAATTGCAATTCTGTTTGTTAGCTAACAAAAATTGTCTCTGATAAAGAACATGTGATGGTTTGAAGAACCACCAAGGACAAGAAGCTCAACTGCAGCAGCTGAAACTTGAAACAAAAGCAAGGTTATAACAGTTGAAATAAGTTGTTTGTACAATGCACATGCAGTAAATCAGTTCTGTAAAACAAACGATGACAAATACTGTCCCAGTTTCCCTTCTGATGTGGGCTTTATATGAGCTAGTGATGTGGGATGTTTCCTTTCACTAGACATTATGTTATGGGATCCAAATTTTCTGCTTTTAAGATACATCTGCTGTGTTGCTATAGATTTATTTATTTGACTCTTCTAGGCTTCATTCTGAAATGTGCTGAGCTTTCTGTCTGTTGTTAGTTTGATTTCTACCAAGTCCGCATTGCTTTCAGACTGTGCATTAAGTATTTACAGGAAGGCTCAAGTTTGAGTTTTGTTAAAGGGATTGGTAAATGGACAAAACATAAGGTGAGCGCAATATACAACTAAGTCTAAACTGTGAGTTCTCCTTTTGGTTGCTTCCTAAAGTCATCAATGCCTAATGCTGCAAAAAAAAACCTTGTTGTGTGTAGCTTTTGTGACTGTAATGCTGGAGCACTGTGCTCAGTTTTGGACTTTCCAGTGCAAGAGAAACAGGGATCTGATGGAAAAAGTCCAACAGAGAGCTGCAAGGATGATTATGGGACTTGAACATCTCTCCTATGAGGAAAGACTGAGAGAACTGAGAGGGGATTTTATTAATGTCTGTGAATATCTGAGGGGTGGGTTTCAGGGCAAAGGAGACAGTCTGTTTGTGGAGGTGCCAACTAATAGGACAAGGAGCAACAGGTACGAGCTACAACGTGGGAGGTTCCACCTCAACATGAGGAGAAACTTCTTTACATTGAGGGTTACGGAGCACTGGAAAAGGCTGCCCAGAGCATACAAGTGTAAGAGGTCAGAGGCTTTTTATCTGCATTTGAAAACTTCCCTGGTTCCCCGAGTCTGTCAAATGATTTTGTAATGTAATCCTCTCCAGATCATGATTACCAGCATTTTGCTGAGAACTAATTTCAATCTTAAAATAATCAGGCAGAATTTACATTGGAGTCCTTTTATGGTGAATGATGGTGAAAATGCTACTTGGGCCAAGTTATGATCTCATGGACGTGGAAGCAATTCCCCTGAAGTGGAAAAGTTTGTGCCTGGCAACATTTGACCTACCTTTTTGATAGGATATAGCATTTACTTTTTTTTGTTTGTCATTTAATTTGCTGTTTGTTGGTTTTGTTTTGTTTGTTGGTGGTGTTTGGGTTTGCTTTTTTCTGTTTTGTTTCGTTTTCCCACTGGGGGTTGTTACTTTTGCTCCTGACGGTATTTATTTCACAGGCAAGTATAGATGGACAAATAAGTAACTGTAATTGGCTTTTAATGACTTCTGCATTTTAAGTTTGGTCATGATGGCAATACTTGCAAGTGCTGGAGGAGTCTCTTACTTATGACTGTTGGGAGAGGGAAAAGGGGAGAGTTCCTTCAGAGCTGCCTCAGCAGGAAAAAGGAGATGTAGATCATTCATAAATGAGAGAATAGCAGGACAGGAGGACTTGGGTGCACAGCAAGAAAGAGCTATAAATGGTCATTTGAGGTAGATGTGTATATAGAAGAAATTGAAAAGAATGATGTGTGTAATACTTATTTTATTTAGATTAAGGGAAATTAATCAGCAACAAAATAAGCTAGATGACTGCCATTTTGTATACATACATTTCAAACCTATAACTCTTGATGAAACCCCCTTGGCTTTATAAATAAAACTTTACAATGTGCTCAGTGGCATCAGGACAGAAGGCCAGTTGTGATGACAGTGGAGTGAATTGCTTTATATGGCAAAAAAATAAAGCTCTAGCTGTAGAGAGCATTTTCAGAGAGCTATGAAAGGAAGAGGTACCTAGTTTGTGATCTGATGGTTATGTAACTGGGTACTTTTTGCTGAGCAAAACCTTATGACTAATTCAGTTATCTCTGAGGAAAGTCATATTTCAGCGATCCAGAGTGCACAGGTAATTCCTGATTGCATTTCTGCTGTTGCTGATGAATGCCTACACTTGCCAGTAAAGACCCAAGCACTATCATATAGTTTTTTCTAATTAGGAAAAGTTTTGTGAAAACTGAAGTGGATCTGCCTGTTCAAGCCCATCTTCACTGGTGTTTATTGGTGACTATGGCATTCCTGGAGCCAGGTTGGTTTTAGCTTGCTCCTAAGTGGTCTTGTGGGTTTTGCTGTCCATGGACTGCTGGGAAACCCTTGGGTGTGTGGCCTGGAACCAGTGAAATGCAGATGAGCCTGTAAAACTGGTATTGGGCTCAGAATGAACCATACAGATGGTTTTAGTGTAGAGTCCAGTAACTAAAGAGTCTGAAGTCAGTCACTTCAGCACTAGTTAAATGCTAGTGTATTTTCTGAGTGCTTCTGAGATGAGGAAATTTTTAGGAGTAAGAAGGAAATGCTATGGAAAAATAAGGCATTCACTCAAAAACCAAAAAACTGATTTGATTTTCCCCTCCACCTCAAGCCTGTAACCTTGATTTTTATTTTTATTAAATTTTGTTTTAAACAAATCTGATCTTCATTATACACACTCCATAAACAATCTCATCATTAGAACTTATTTCCTGGGCTCATTTTATGAAGATATTCATTCATCCTCTAAAATACAAACCAAGTGTGTGCTGTATGATTCTGAAAGAAACTGTAAGTGCTGATGGCTGGCTACCATTTCCCCCTTACCTACCAGTTTCTTCTAGGAGAAGCTTTCTATGGCACTGCAAAGAGCTTGACCAGACATCAGCTTCTGACTGAACACTCTTGACCCCTATGTGTTCTTCAGACCATTGTGAAGACAGGTTGGGGATCTTCTCTTGGACTTGGTGTGGGTTTTATTTATTTTTTTTAATTTTTGAGCAGTGACACCCTTGCTGTCACATGGTGAGGAGGAGTAGTAGTATATGGCCTGTAGATCTATGATGTGACTTTTATTGGCTGTAGTCTGACTCAGTGGAGCAGTCATTAGTGAGGAGAGGCCCAAGCTCTGATGCCAGCTACTGAAACAGGGGAAATCCTCATGCATTCTGTGCACTGCTGTGCACAGAGCAGTGTTAAACAGAGCCTGGCAGGCATTCTGCTTCCTTGCATACAGTGCAGCAGGACATTAGTTCCACCCTTCAGCAGCGCTTGAAGGAAGTGTATCCTTAGCCAGAATTTAAATTTAATAAAGATGGAGTTGGGTGTTTTCTAGCTATCAGGTTACGGTGAACAACTGTGATGGTGAACTCTATAGTTTACAAGAACAAAGAGCTAAAAGTGAGTGTCTCACATGGCTTCTAATACTTTCAGCTGTGCTTTAGACCTTCTGTCAATGCTCCTCAAAAGAAACCAACAAAATTGTGACTTCTTTTAATCATGAAAGCTACTTGGTAGGGGCTGGGACTCTAATGTAAATTTAATTACAGGGGGGCTTCTGAGGTGGAAGATATTCTGGTATTTTGCAAATGAAATCCTCATGCTTCAAGTTCTCCTGAATTGTAATGGCCAAGATGCTGTGTTTTCCAGACTTCTAGTTAAGTATCAGGTAGAATTGGGCAGGAACTTCAGGGTGATTATGAAGGGCTCATTTTTTTTGGTGTTTTAATCCAGAAGCATTAGAGACAGTGAAGGGGAGCTTCAGCCCGAACCATTTTCTCATGTCCAGTTGGGACAGGGATTTGGAGTACTGTTCTGTTTTAGGTCAGGAATATAGTAAGACAAAATTTGGACATGACTTGTGTCTATTTGGAATGAACCTACTTGTTTTTATTATCAGTTTAATTGTGTTTTTCCACTGCTCTGGGGAAATTTTATTCTTATGGTTAGTCTCATGGAGAAGATATGGGTAGTTAAGCTGGAAGGGAGCTTTACTCCAGTCTACAGGCTCATACTCTCTATGGCAGAGTATATCTACCCAGCAGAATGGAAGTGGCCCTTTTTTAATGCATGAACTAATGTTTCTGCTGTACAAACAAAACCTTGTCATGCTAGCTGCTTGAAGGCAGGCTTTTTACCCGTGGAGCAATTAACATTTGTTTGTAGTTGTGATAGTATAAAGTTCATTGGAATATTCTAATAAGATAAATCAGTTAAGAATCTGAATGAGCAGGGCTTTGGTTGTAGAAGAATAATAATGATAAACTCTATATTCCTTGCTAAGAGGTATAAAAAGCCAATATGTAAACATTTTTTTCCTGTCTCTTGGGCACTAGATCAGTTTGCTGTTCCTTTGCTTCTCTCTCTAATCTCCTCCACTGGCCTTGGCTGACCAGGTAACAGGTGAGCATTGCTGCTTGTTTTCTATCTGGGGAGAGAAGAAGGTGGTGTTGGCCCCTTCTGGGCTTTTCTTTTGTCCAGGGATGGGAGGAAGATTTGATTTCTGTGTTATTTCTAAATTGTATATAATTGAAAATACATGTAAATGTATTGTGTATATGTAGCTTGTACTGTAGCTACATATACAGTATATAGCTTTGTTGTAAATAGAGCTTTCACTTACTTGCAGGTTGTCTGAGCTGCTCTGGTAAAATTTAACTGGGAGGGGGGAAATTCCAAACCCACCACAGTATTTTTTTTCCTGACTGTGCCCCCATGCTTGAAGAAATTGTGTAATAATTGATGGTAAGTTCCAATCAGAAATGTGAAGCAGAGTTTAGTATTGCACCCATGAGACTAGAGTCAGACTGAACCCTATGTCATTCATGTACTTGTGTCTAGAGCTGAGCTCAGTTTTGAACAATAGTGTTCATGGAGGCAAATGCTGCAGTTGTTTGCAGGTCAACTGTCTTCCTTGGCACGTTCTGACTGTGATGTTTGAAACTGATTCCAGTACCCAGTAATGGAAAGGCTACATCGATTCTTAGCTTTATTGGACAGGTGAAAAAGATAAGTCCTAAGCTAGTTGTGCTTTGTGCTCTCACAACTTTCTTGTTCAGACCAGAAATAAAGTCTAGCATCCCAACTCAAAGGCAATTAGGAAAATCTATGACCCATTTGCATTTTAGTGCTGTTATTTTTACCTTCCAGCAGCAGTTTCAGTTTACCAGTAACAAGCAACTAACTTCCAGCACAGTAAGAAAGTTGATGAGAGGAAAGATAAAGTGTTGTGTTTAAGTGGTGATAGATTTAGTGAGTTCTTGTTTGAAACTTCTCCTTAAAGACTCACAGTGATGAAGTACCAGTCCTGAGTCTCTAATCTTTCCCATCAGGAAGGCACTTGAGGAAAATCCATGTGCCCATCCTTGCTGTTGAACCCGGGGGTTAGCTGTTGCCAGTTCCTTATTTTCCTGTTCATTCCAGAAGATTTCAAACTTTCTGTTGCATACAGAAGCTGGGAAAAAACCCTGACGTTTGATCCTTGGCATCTAAGTCCCACCAAAAAAGCTTTCATAGAATGGTAAGGTTGGAAGTGACCTCAAGAATCATCTAGTTACAAGCCCCTGCCATAGGCAGGGGCACCTCCCACTAGTACAGCTCACTCAAGGCCTCCTCCAACCTGGCCTTGAACACCTCCAGGGAGGGAGCAGCCACAACCTCCCTGGGCAACCTGTGCCAGTGTCTCACCACCCTCACTGGAAAGAACTTCCTCCTAACATCCAGTCTCAATCTCTCCTCTGCCAGTTTAAACCCATTGCCCCTTGTCCTGGCATTGCAAGACCTTGTAAATAGTCCCTCCCCAGCCTTCCTGCAGGCCCCGTTCAGATATTGGAAAGCTACTATCAGGTCTCCTGGAAGCCTTCTCCAGACTGCAGAGCCCCAACTCTCTGTCTGTTATCACAGCAGAGCTACTCCAGCCTTTTAATGATCTTCATGGCCCTCCTTTGCTCCTACTCCAACAGTTCCATGTCCTTCCTGGGCTGAGGGCTCCAGAACTGCACACAGGACTGCAGGTAGGGTCTGAGGAGAGCAGAGTAAAGGGGCAGAATCCCCTCCCTTGCCCTGCTGCCCACACTGCTCTTGCTGCAGCCCAGCACACAGTTGCTGTCTGGGCTACACTCACACTGCAGGCTCATGTTGAGCTTTTCGTCACCCCCGACCCCAAAGTCCTTTTCTTCAGGGCTGCTCTCAGCCATTCCCCACCCAGCCTGGAGCTGTGCTTGGGATTGTGCCTACCCAGGTGCAGGACCTTACACTTGGCCTTGTTGAATTTCATGCGGTTGGCTTGGGCCCACAAACATTAACTAGATCACAAATGTAGAAGTCTATCAGGAACTGCAATCTAGTAAAGATGAATTGACTGAGTCTTTGATTAGGCCTACAAGTAAACTTCACATCAGGTGATACCTTGCCTGCATGATGTGCCTTTGTTGGTCTCTAGGTGAGGGTGGAAATGGTGTACTCTAAGAAGACACTTTTCACAGTATTCTCATTTTACAGTAAACATCTGCAAACTACCTTATCCTCTTCCCTCAATCTCTGGCTAGTAATGTATAATGTACTTTGTAATGGTTGTGTTTTCTGACTTAGTTCTTGTAAATCGCTGTAGGAATCAACTGAAGTTTTAAGAGGCAAGCTTCTGCTTTATTATCGTGCTTCTAAAAGGTACTGCAATGTATTCAAGGTAGTGAAAGTCTTTTTGTGTTCAGGTGTTATTGTAGATTACCTGTACAGGCCTCTCTCCTCATTCATGACTCCAATGAGTCAGGTCTTTATTATGCTTACTTGTTCTCTGTTGACTTCCATCTTTCTTCAGTTTGTCTTTTATTTTCAGCATACCTTCTTCATCTTTCTTATTCCTTCTTATTTTTGCCTCTAACTTCTATGTTTGATCTGAGTATTTCAAAATTCTTTCATTTTCATTTATCCAAAGGGTGGAGTGGAAAAACTCTTCGTTTCATGGGACAGTTTCAGTATGCAAAAAGTTAACAAATCACTTAAATTATGCTCATAGGACTATCTGGAAGCAGAAAGTAGAACACAGAACCTCAATAATGAGTAAATTGGCCAAAGAAATCTATTGACACATGATTTCAAAGAGGGAATAATTATGGAAAAAATTACTTTCCATGCTGATCTCATTCCATCAAAGTTCAACCTGGGGTTAAAAAGTGTCTCATTTATAAAGTGGTGTATTTGGTAATATCAGTTCAGTCTGACACTGACAGAAGTTGGATGGGACTCTGCGCTGGGTTAGGAACTGGCTAGAGGGCCGAGCCCAGACAGTGGTGGTGAATGGTGCCACATGCAGCTGGAGGCCGGGCACTAGCAGTGTGCCCCAGGGATCAGTGCTGGGCCCCATCCTCTGTAACATCTTCAGTGATGATCTGGACAAGGGCATCGAGTCAGGCACCAGCAAATTTGCAGCTGACACCAAGCTGGGGGCTGATGTTGCTGGGTTGGAGGGCAGAAGAGCTCTGCACCAGGACCTTGACCACCAGGACAGATGGGCAGCGTCCAAGGGGATGACATTCAATAAATCCAAGTGCCAGGTGCTGCACTTTGGCCACAACAACCCCATGCAGAGCTACAGGCTGGGGTGGGAGTGGCTGGAGAGCAGCCAAACAGAAAGGGATCTGGGGGTGCTGATTGACACCTGCCTGAACACGAGCTAGCAGTGTGCCCAGGTGGCCAAGAAGGCCAATGGCATCCTGGCCTGCATCAGGAATAGTGTGGCCAGCAGGAGCAGGGAGTTCATTCTCCCCCTGTACTCTGAACTGCTTNCCTTATTGCATTCTACAACTACCTGAAGGGTGGTTGTAGCCAGGAGGAGGTTGCTTTCTTCTCTCAGGCAAGCAGCACCAGAACAAGAGGACACAGTCTGAAGCTGTGCCAGGGGAAGTTTAGGCTGGAGGTGAGGAGAAAGTTGTTGCCTGAGAGAGTCATTGACTGCTGGAATGGGCTGCCCAGGGAGGTGGTGGAGTCAGCGTCCCTGCAGGTGTTCAAGGCGGGTTTGGACGTGGCACTTGGTGCTGTGGTTTGGTCTTGAGGTCTGTGGTAATGGGTTGGACTTGATGAGCTTAGAGGTCTCTTCCAGCCTTGGTGTTACTCTGATACTGTAAGTGTTTGATTCCATTTTGTTTGGTAGTGATGGTGGCTTCCCCTTTTGGCCTGCCGAGAGAACCGATGAACAGAGCTGGCATCTTCCAATCTCAGTTCACTGCTTACACTTATGCTTTGTCAAATATGATGGAGTAGGGATTAATTGCACAAGTCATTTGAAGAATCCTCTTCATTGTTGCATAGAAGGTCATCAGTTAAATGAGTATCACCCCTCAGTAGTCATCAACTGTATCTAGATCAGATGAATTATGTGAAAAATATTGGGAAACATTTGTTGTCTACTTGTTACTGATGTGGGTATGATGATTAGGGATACCTGTTAGAAACTTCACCAGCAAGTGAAGAGTTGTCCTCTAGTATTCAGCATGTGTATGCTGAAGAGTCTGCAGGCAGCCTTGCATAATGAGTAAAGAATTTCTACCCTGTTAACCATTAAAAAAGGAAAACCAGGCATTAAGTAAGGTTTCATCTAAATGAGTTTGTTTTTCTAGTGTTTTCAATGGATTCATGACTTAAACTGTTTAGCAGATTGATTTGCTTAGGAAACACAATTGGTTTCTAGCTGACACATAGGATTTTATGAAGTGATTGATCACAGCTGCCAATTGCCAAGGCCAGTGAGATGTTCCATATTGGCAGTCCCCACAGTGTGTGCTTAAAGTAATCTGTAAACGGAGAGGGTGGAAGGGAGCAACAGGGAGGGAGGAAAGCAATTCTCTGTTCAGTTGATGAAGAAAAGTATCTTAAATGCAGAAGTTTCTGCTTTGTAGAAGTAAGTCCAAACCAGGCTTTACTTCTTGGTCAGGATTCTATTGTATCTTGGGGTATGTGTGGGTTTTTCCCTGTTGAGTTTTCCAAGTAAAAATAAGAAGCCTGGTCAAGGAATGGGAAACGAAATATGCAGTGCTTTTTCTGTGCACTTTTTTTAAACCATCATTTTTAGGTGAAAGATAGTCATTAAAATTCAGTGATTTGTCAGCTTCTCCTGGGAAGCTGGTGGGAGGAAAGAAACCAGGGGTTTAGTCCTGCTCTTACTGAACTCAATGGGAGTTTGCTATTAATTTCTGCTGAAGAAAGATCGTGCCCTAAACCAGCAGAAGAAATAAATAATGCTGAAGTCTTCAGCGAGGTATTAATTCATTATTATTTTGCTTATCACTAAATGAGTGGGAGACTGGCGAGGCAGAACTTCTGTTCCCAGGAATTGCTGTGCATCTGCAGGAAAACCTGAGCAGCTTAATTCTCTCTAGTCTCATCTACACCTTGTAAAACAGAGAAATTTATGTGCTTTTAAGAAGAGTACTGAAGAACAAGATGTTAAAGTAAGCTCTGAACCCCCTGCTTGGTAAAAGGGCCTTCAGAAGATGTAGATATTAGGGAATGTCACAAGATAGGGTGGGAATGCCCAGTTTTTCAGCATTATGTGGTGACCCAAAGAACTTTAATCATTAGAAGGGCAGAAAAATAAAGATAGAGACATAGATAATGGATGGATAAGTTTGACTCTTGTTAGCCCATGTGAAAATGTGCCACTTAAGTGAAGTTTGGAGACATGTTAACACTACCTGGAGTGATCTAATGGAGTTTCTGGGATAAGAATACTGACCCACTCGAAGGGACACTTGGAGTTATTCAATAAACTGTGGTGCATCCGTTTAGTTGACAGTAGTTTGTGAAATGAGGTGGCAAACCTCTCTTTGAATTTGTTCCAACATGAAGTGGACTGAAAATTTTCTGTCTCCTACCTGGAATCCTTTGATAGGACAAATGTGAGGTCTTCTATGAGAGCATTGGGGCCTTTTCTGCTTAGTACATTGTGTCTTCCATAGATGCTGTGCTTAAAATAGGGAAAGAATCAAGAATTTACTTCAAAGCAAGAGCACATGCTTTTATGGTAACCTATAAATGCAGGCCATAGCATCATTCTGAACTGCTTTTGGAAGTCATGAAAACCATTTTAAGTGTCCTGCTGAATGTAATTGGGGAGCAAA
This sequence comes from Eubucco bourcierii, assembly GCA_013396675.1. Taxonomy (NCBI): domain Eukaryota; kingdom Metazoa; phylum Chordata; class Aves; order Piciformes; family Ramphastidae; genus Eubucco; species Eubucco bourcierii. The sequence goes on along the minus strand of VWZE01001535.1, from coordinate 20,646 downwards.
ACATGTAATACGTGGTGAGAAGGAAAGATGTGGCAAGCCCACAGGTCTCAAGTGCAGACCTCAAAGAGATGTTTTTGTCAGAACCACACAGCACTTGCTGCATCCATGGCTTTACAAGTGGGAAGCTTCAAAGGGACAGACTTTGAATAATAAATATGCTTAAGACATCTTTCCAAGTGAAGATAATGACCTGCACATGTTGACTCTGAATTGGAAGTACTTCCAGCTCTGGGATCATAGTCAAAGGTGAGCTCACAGCAAGGAGGCTTTGTCTCCTGAGATGAGCGAGTGATAGAGCAAATGTTCATGGAGGGTTGCTGGGGATTTTATAGCAGTATTTGTAAGGATCTGTATCTCCAGGTACTCAGCTTCTCACTGATGACACACTCCTGATGATGGCAAGCTTGATGTTGTTTTCACAGTCATGTGTGCTGTGTTTGTTTTGCTTACACTTTTATTCAGTGGTAATTGAAGTAAGAGTCCATTGGCAGGCTTTGCTGTAGGCTGAATGGAGAAGTCAAATGAAGTAGTGATGGTTTTGTTTCTTTTTGTTATCTTCCTGACTTGGAAGATGCTTGTACTGTAGTTCCCAGATACCTCGTACTCGTTATGTTCTTGCAGGAATTACTGAGACCCAACACCAGGATGAAAGTAATTAGGAAACTCCCTGCACATATGGAAAGCACCCAGTATTAAACAGTGACTAAAGCACCTTGAATGCTCAAGGTTCCCAGCATTAAAAATAAAATCTCAGCAAAATAAGCTTTGTTATAGAGATGTTAGTACTTCTGGCCTTAAATTCAGTGCCGTAGTGAACCACAGGCTAGTAACTGTGTAACGAAGAAATCCCAGATGTTTGGGGTCATATCATGATTTTACATCAGGTGTGTGACAGAAATTGGGATGAAGGATAAAGAGTAGTCTAGCTCTTAGACCTATTCTTTGGGCTTAGTTGGGAATGGAAGGTTGGTGGTTCTGTGTCATTGCTGACACTTGAGAAAGATGCTGGTAGACAGTGTTGCAATTCCTCCTCCTTTTAAGGATTGGTTTTCCTCATTCAGGTACTGGCACCTCTGCAGTACTCGAATGGGCCAGCTGGTAAGTAGCAAAAAGGGAAAGAGTCAAACTAGTCACTTTGTAACAGAGCCTTCTTGGCTTTGTTCCTGTGGTGTGACTGTTTTGTACCAAAACATTTTTGTGTAGGAGACAAATGACATAGATTGCAGATGGGCACAAAAATATTTAACACTTCTTTTTTTGTGTATGTAAGATCAGTAAAGTCATAAACTTGGAACTGAGCAGCACTTCTGTTTGGCATATCTTAGGGCTGAGGAACCAGTTGATGGCTGGAATGGTTTTTCCTCTTAGCAAGCTGATTCAGTACTTTATTTTTAATAAGCATTGTGCTGTTCAATGGCTATGCCACTATGAACCAACCCACACTTCCTGTGAGCACTAAAGTTTTCAGTAGCTCTCCTTAGCTGACTGATGATCATGCCCATATAAAATTACTCTTTGCCTAAAATTTGCTTTTTAAGAAGGCAGACTTCCCTACCTGAACCACGCAGTTATTCAATAGAATTTCTTCTGAAGGGAGGGTAGGAGAACCCCTGAAGGACAAGTTAAAATATAAGTGGCTAGTATAGAAGCACATGATATATGTGGGCTTTGTTCTGTAGGGATTCCATGGTGGCCTGCTGAAGTCAAGCAGGAAATGGAAACACAGAGGAGAAATTCTTGGTCTCTGAGTCACATTTGAGGGTTAAGTGACAGAGCAAGCCATGAATGCCCTCTAAATCTTTCTAGGTAGCATCATGGAAATTGGATGTAATGGAACAGAGCTTTTGGTCAGTGTGTAAGTTCTGATGCAGAGTTGTGTAAGCTTCACTTACATGTTTTATCTAAAAGATTTGTAGCAAATAGTGATGTTTCTCCTATCACAGGCTGGACTATAAGAATTTTGCTTTGTTGGAGTTATTGAAACCAGAGGTAAAGCTATTTTAGAGTCCCCTTACCAGACAATGTTGTGAGAAAATTGTTCTTCTGATGCTGTGATTTGAAATTCATGCTTCTCATTACCACTAGCTGCAGGGTGCCTGGAAATCTGTCACTGATAAGGGTCTGCATTAGCTGGAAAACTGAATCCACCACATGAATGCACAGGGTTAAAAAGCAAGCTAGAAGAAAGGAGATACTCAGATTAGCTATCTGTTAACTGCTTGAGAGCGCTGTCATGTGAGGCAAAGCCTGTAGGCCATCCAGTCCAACTGTTAACCCAGCACCACCAAGTGTTCTGCTAAGCCATCTCCATAAGCACCACATATTCATGTTTTTTTAAATACCTCCAGGGTTGATTGCCACTTCTGTGGGCAGCCTGTTTTAACCTTGGTCACCTTTTTGGGGCTCAGCTGTTTCTCATAAGACTTGTTCTCCTTCACCCTATTTTTGCCTGTGTTTGGACTGCTGCTCCAGCACCCCAGTGTCTCCTTTGCAGAGAGGGGCTCCAAAACTGAACACACTGTTTGGAGTCTGGCCTCGCCAACAGGGGGACAATTACTGTCCCAGTCCTGCTGGTAATATTTCTGATACAAGCTAGGATGCTGCTGGCCTTCTTGGGCCCTTGGGCACATTGGTGGCTCATATTCAGCCAGCTGTCCATCAGCCCTCTCTTTTTGCTGGGCAGTTTTCCAGCTGCTCTCCCTTACGCCTGGAGTGTTCATGGCATTGCAGGACCTGGCACTTGGCTTCCTTGCACCTCATACCACTGGTCTCAGCCCATTAATCCAGATTAATCGTATGGAAAGCTTAAACTTGCTGCCAAGTGATACCTCTTCACTTCTGCATTTGTGTGTGTGTGTGTGTGTGTTCTGGGAACCTGCTTGCCCCTCAAGCAGAGCTTTTTAATAATACTGTGCACAAATGCCTTTTGTAGTTGTTACAGAATAAATATATGTCTGTACTAATGAAGAATTCATGTGCATCTGGAGCCTGCTGCATCTCAAAGCAATCAGTCATTGGCTGGATTTTTGATGAGTTTTAATTATTAGCATAATTACACTGATGATGTGTCTTTTGATGTATTGCATGATCAGAAAGAAGCTCCAAAGGGACCTGGCTTCTTCACACAATGTTCTTCAAATCAGTAAGACTACCAATGATTACACAGCTAAACCAGTAACTTGCCTTCTTTCCTTAATGTCTGCTTAATATGTGACTCATCCTAATTGTGGCAGCTTTTCAAGCTTGACTTTGTCTTGAAGACACATTAAAAGATGAAGAAAAATGAAGTTATGAGCATGCCCATCCAGAAAGAGTTAACAAAACTTCACATATTCCTACTCTTCCTGTCCTTGTCTTATGTGGTCATGAACTCTGCTCCCAGAAATGAGTTGTTTGGCGGTGGTAGTGAGGAGCTAATAATGCAGCATATGAAGTGTGCTTTGTATTAAAGTGTGAAGGGAAAGGTTGTATCTCAGGTTAAATCAAGTGATGTAGTAGCAGAACATCTAAGAGCAAGAAGCTTGTCAGCCTCTTTTATTCCTTCTGCAATGCTGTGGTTTGGTCTAATTGAAGAAATGACCTCATCATGGAAATTTTGCTTTTCCTCAGGCTCCTGTGGCTGCCCCACTGCTGCAGCTACGTACTGGTATGAGAAATGCAAAAACTTGGTTTGATTTGTCACTTACAAGGTTATTTCTAGTGTTCTTACTGCAGTTCTTGCTTCTTACATAAGCACTTCATGTGCTTGTTGAAAACTGATAGTAAAAATGAGTAAATCAGGAACTCACCTGAGATCAGAACATGAAGAAAGGATGTTAATATCCTTGTCTTGTGCAAGGAAGAGACTAATGGGCTGCTCAAGTCATATATATTTTTCCATGTTACTTATGAATACATTAATGAATACCCTAATGAATACATTAAAACCCCCAAACCAAACAAACAACTAAGACACCCCTCCCCCTCCCCAAAACATGCCTACTTATCCTTTTAGAACTTATAGCAAAACTTTGGTACTTACTGCTTCAGCAAATTCTTGGAAGAGTTGTTCTTCAAAATATTCCTTTTGATTAGTTTTGAACCATCTGGATTTTTTTTTTTCCAGAACTGCCTGCAAATTTATTTGCAGGTTTTAAAATTTTTATTTTTGCTTTTTTTTTTTTTTTTTTTTTTTTTTTTTTATGAGAGTTAAAGAAAAGTTTGAGCAGTTGAATGTGTAACTGGCTGTGCAGGAATGTGATCTTCTCACTATAAAGTGGGCGATATGAAAAGCAGTGTGAGTGCAGCCCACACAGCAACCATGTACTATCTGCAGCAAGAGCAGCGTGGGCAGCAGGGCAAGGGAGCCCCTTTGCTCTGCTGTCCTCGGACCTCATGTGCAGTCCTCTCTGCAGTTCTGGAGACCCCAACAGGAGGAGGACAGGGAACTGTTGGAGCGAATCCAGAGGAGGCCATGAAGATGCTCAGAGGTCTGCAGCAGCTCTGCTATGAGGACAGACTGAGACAATTGGGGCTCTGCAGCCTGGAGAAGAGACCTTGGAATCACCTTCCAGTATCTGAAAGGGGCTACAGGAGGGCTGGGGAGGGACTGTTGACAAGGACTTGCAATGACAGGACAAGAGGCAGTGATTTTGAAGTGGCAGAGGGGAGATTTAGACTGGATGTTAGGAGGAAGTTGTTTGCAGTGAGGGTGGTGAGACACTGGCACAGGTTGCCCAGGGAGGTTGTGGCTGCTTCCTCCCTGGAGGTGTTCAAGGCCAGCTTGGATGAGGCTTTGAGTGACCTGTACTAGTAAGAGGTGTCCCTGCCTATGGCAGGGGGTTGGAACTGGATGATTTTTGAGGTCTCTTCCAGCCTGAACCATTCTGTGATTCTGTAAAGCACCATTTTTCAACTCATCTAAATCCTTCTTCCAAGGCCTTCTTTGGATGAGGCCTTGAGTAACCTGTACTAGTGGGAGGTGTCCCTACCTATGGCAGGGGGTTGGAACTAGATGATCCTTGAGGTCCCTTCCAACCTTACCATTCTATGATTCTATGATTCCAATGGTTCTTAAAAAGGATAACTGAGGAAAGACTTTTGAGAGAAATATTTATAAGCCTATACCTGGCAATATCAAGCTGATTTTTATTTTTTTTTTGAGTCTGGTAAAATATTTTGGGGAGAGAAGATTGCTTGTGTGCCACAGACTTAAAATAGGGTTAGCTTAGTTATTTTGAGAATTACTTTTGTCTCTATCGGTTTGGACAAAACTTTCTTTCCATTGAGGAGAGTATTAGCTGCTTGGCTGGTGGTTCATAAATTGCTATTTAAAACCATGTTTTTATGAAGGTATCACTACTGCTGGAGAACATTTGATTAGCTGATAGACTGATGATCAGGTTTAGAATATCTCTGAAGCTCCTTCCCAACAAGCATACGAAGACTGCCTAACAGAAGTTCTCATATGCTGTTCTTTAAGTAGGTAGCAAGTTGTGTGGTTTTATGAAATTTCTAAACTGTTAGGGAAATGGCTTTCTTCTAAGGTATGCTTCCAAGGTAGCCATACAAAAATAACTTGTTATGATAGCAGATTCAGAATGAAGTCATGAAGTGCTTTAACCTTCTGCAATTGCCAATGAAAACAAGAACCGTGAAATTGCTTTCTCTGACCTACTGTCTCGCAGGCAATCTTGTACTCATTTACAAAAGTTACTCCAGAATAAAACAATTATACTTGGTGAAACACACGTGGAGACTGAGGCCCCTCTTAAGCATCCTGATGTGATCCAACTTTGCTTATCTTGTTCCTAGTCCTCCCCTCGTCTAGCCTGGACCCACATACCCAAGGAGCCCCTCGGTGCTTTGCAGCTGACTGTTTAGAAATAACTTTGAAGAAAAAAAGAGAAGCTAAGAATCAAAACAACTACGTAAATTTTTAATTTCTTTTTTTTTGATGAAACCCGGAACCATGAGTTATACACAGAGAGACCTAAAAATCAGTATGGCAGTGCCAAGTTTTCTGCTGACAGAGTATTTTGGCTGTCCCTTGGACCTGTGTCTAACAGCAACAATACCACAATTACGAAGTGCAGGACCAGTGTAGCTAAACTTTTACCTCACTGACAACAAAGAATGTACCAGTTGCAATGTATTAGGCTCTCCCTTGACAAGTTTAAAGCACAATAATGAAATGGTTGCATGGGAAAGACTGGTGAAGTAATCAATCAAATTTGTGCTTTAGGCTTGTAGCTAGGAAACTGAGACGAAAGGGACAGGGGAAAAAAGATGATGGGTCATAGCTTTTATATCTCCTCTTTTTAATAACAGTCCTTTAGCAGGGTAGGAGGTTGACCTCCAGGCAGTGGAGAGGGGAGGGGCTCCTATGCAGAGCCTCAAAACTCCCTCCCCCAGGTTTTTCTTTTCCCTGAACCTTTAGAAGCATTTTATGATGAGACTCTCAGCACTACAAGCTGCTTATTATTTCCCATTCTGACTCCTACTTAATTCTTCTAACATTTAGCAGTTCTAGCTCCTGGTCCCCATATTGTTTTTCTCTTGAGTTTCTTGTAGCAATTTACCTTTGTTCACCATGTTACTAGAATGTTTCATACCCAGTGCAGACCAGTGGGGAATTGAGCTCTCTTATATTCCCAATTACTTGTGCTTGTGGGATAATCTTGCATGTCTTTATAGTGCTGTATTCAAGTGTCTTTTAGTGGCATAATTACTGTTACAGTCTTAATTTGCCCTTCTAGCTCTCAGAAAAATATCTTGAATACCTTTGGATAATTATTGAATATGATATCAATATTTTAGGGTAATTATTCAATGTAATATTTATTTACTTCTGATACACCATTCTGTAATAAAGGGAGGAACTGGACTGTACAGAATCAAACTATTACTAGTAATAAAAATTAGTACTATTAAGAGTGTTGAGAAATCTTGAGATGTAGAGAATGTCAAACTGAGAAGGTTGTGCAGGTGTTGAAGAAATCTTATAGGGCATGAGGGGCTGAGAAACTAATGATTTCATTTGATCTACAGTAGTGTTGGCAAGAACCCTTGCAAAAATTACATGTCGATTTAAAAATGATTCTGTCCTTACTGGAATTCAGTTCTCAGTGATTTTTCCTAGATGGCTCATGGTTGGTGTGTGAAGCTTCCAATGGTGTAGTCTAATCAATACCATCAGTGTCAAGATATTTTCCTTATGCCTCTTCTCTTTCAAGTGAGGTCTGAGATTATTAATGGGTACCATTTCTTGGAAACAACTTCATATTTATTTTCTGAAACTTCCATGTGATATAGCCACTTCTGAGCTGCATTAACATTTCCATTTCATTAATCATTGTGACCTAAGATGGGTGGGTCCTTGTGTGGTTTCCTAAAATTTTTTTCCCTTTTTTTTNATTACACTACTTTGTATTTTTTTTCCTTTTTTTTTTTTTTTTTTTTCCTTCCCCACTCAAGTACTTGATTTTGGGAAGCAGACATATAGGAGGAGCTTGCATGTTAATGAAAATCAGCTTGATTTCTCCAGGGGTTGTAGCACATTCAAATTAAAGCTTTATTTTTAATCTTCTCCACTAATGAGGGCTTTTATTTTTTATTGCTTCATGCTGGTGCATTGTGTACACAGTTACTCCCTAGGAATGATTTTTTTTTTTTAAGTGCATGATATCTCAAAAAACCCCAAACAACCCAAACAAAAAAACAACCCCAAACAAGCAAAACAACAACAACAAAATCAAACCCAACCAACCTACCTGCCATTCCCTTCCAGTGCTAAGCATAAAAGACATTTGCAGATGGCAGAGTGGTTTTATTAAGGAAAGTAACTAGAACTGCTAGGAAAACAATTTTCAGCTCGTGGGAGAGAAGAGGAGAGTACCTGAAAAGCTGAAATGTGGTAAACAACCTTGGGATGTTCTTGAGAAGCAAAATGTTCTAAGCAATCTCAGAGATGTTTAGAAGCCTTTCATGCCGCCCTTGTGTTAGAGTTCACACCCAGTGCAGAAGAGTTAGGAGTGTCTAGTTCTTGTGAAGTGATGAAGAGGAGAATTATAAGACTAAACTGAAACTGGAGTGTGCTGGTTTGAGGCTAATGGGAATATTTTAATGAGAAAAAATAGATTATAAGCTGTGCAAAGCAAACAATGGTGATGTCTGCTTCACTCACAGGCTTGCTTGGATGTATAAAAACTAGGGCACTAATATAGATAACACAGAGAGTCTCTCTCTGGGAAATGGTGTATCTTCTGGGCTTCTGCTGTGTAACCCAACTCNCCCTGCCTATGGCAAGGGCTTGGAACTAGATGATCCTTGAGGTCCCTTCCAACCTTACCATTCTATGAAAAAGGTGAAAGGGTGGTTGGGAGCCCCTCCTGGGGATGCTGATTTCTGGGAGGGGGATTGTGTTTTTATATTACTTTCAACTTGTATATCTCTGTAACTATTCATGCCTGTTGTGTATATCTCTGCTTGTATATTGTGCTAAGCTGTGAACATAGCTGCATTCCAACCAGCTGTGTCTAGTCTGGCTGCTTTTCTCATAGTGTAGGGGGGCTGGGAACTCCTAAACCGTCACATGGAGCTCCAGTGCAAATGATACATGAAGACAGGAAATTGATTTTTCTGAAGCAAAAATGTTTGTGAGGATAGTGAGGAAAAGCTTCACTTCTGTCATCCATGTTTCTTTAGAGTTCTTGTTCTCTAGGCTTTCTTGAAATACAGCTGAATTACTGTTTATCATGAAACTAGGGGACAAACCTCACTGAAACAGCAGGTAGTTTCACTGAATCATTCAGTGATGCTTTAATAGTCATGTGAGTCCTCATTTAATTCAGCTCTTTTCAATAAACATTGCTACTTTCTCTAGACTAAGTTTTGTCTGTGATTGCATCATTCACATCTTAGCTTTTTAGCTCTTTTAGAAGCTTCTGAGGTAATTCATGTTGTTGCAGTTTACTGGAAGGATCTACTAAACACGCCAACATGTTACAATTTTTAAGAGCCTCGCACGGTGTAGAGTTTATCAGTAACTCTTTGCTGAAACAAAGAATCTTGCCTGTTGTCCATGCTTCCAGAGACTTTTTCTTAACTCCGTTTTCAGTTCATGGAAGATGATTTGATCTAGGTTAACTCCAAAGGGAATGGTGTCACCATGGAGGGCAAGTTGCCTTCAACTTAATTTCTTTACTAAGGTTGTTCTTCATATAATTGATCTAGCCCAACCTCAGAACAAGAAGGTGTTCCATACTCTTCTAGCAGAAAAGATGACTAAGGAAATGCCTTTATGTGGTTTTCAAGCATATACACCAGGACCAGAAAATGTTGCTGGGAAATCTGTCATTTCTGCATTTATGTCTAGAGGAGCACAGAAGAATATGAATGATGCTTGCAGGTTAAACTAAGAAAGAAAACATTACTAGGAAAAAAAAAGTCTCAAGTAGGAAAAAAAAAAAAAGGAAAAGTCTTTATTGACTATCCAGAATTTTCAGTTATTTCAGGTGCTATTTAAATTCAGGTTTTTATGTTTCATGGAAAGCTTTATGGTGATAGGAGAGGTTCAGCAAGGGGAAATGCATAACAGGAGTTATTTACACTGAGATAAATAGTTGGGTTATCTTTATTGATGGTGATGTTCAAATGGCTCCTCGTAGTATCTTTTTCTTATGTGAAAAAAATTCTTAGTTAATAGAATAACAAAGTTAACAAAATTAGTTAATAAAGTAAGAAATAAAATTACTTCATAAGGCTGACTTGTAAAGAAATAGCTGTGGCCTCACCATGTAAATGTTTGCTGTTTGAGTAGTTCCTATTCAAATATTAAGCTGCACATCATAACTGTTAGTGTTCTAATACTTGCTCTAAACTTTCTATCTTCTGTTCCATTATGCTTAAATGAGTAAATATCATAGAATGGTAAGGTTGGAAGGGATCTCAAAGATCATCTGTTTCCAACCCCCTGCCATAGGCAGGGACACCTCCCACTAGTACAGGTCACTCAAGGCCTCATCCAACCTGACCTTGAACATCTCCAGGGAGGAAACATCCCCAACCTCCCTGGGCAACCTGTTCATATCAATTGCAACAGTCCATGATTGCTTATACAATTTGATTTTTGTTGTGAACTAAGATGCTCTTACTCACCTCTTACCTTCCTTATTGAGCCCTTCAACGGAAAAGAGCTGGTGAGGCAAGTGACCAGAAAGACCTAGTTATGTTTACATTTGTCCTAGAAATAACTTCAAGCTTGTGCTCCAGCTCGTGCTTGTGCAGCATCCGAACAGCTGGCATTTAAGCCTGCCTTCGATGCAGGCTTTAGATAAACTCTGAAGCATGAGAGAAAAGAATGCCTGGCAGCCTTGTGTGGACTTGGTCAAACACCACATGATGCAGTATGACCAGAACAACAGTGGGTCATGTTTATCTCAACCTTCACCAGCTGTATCATACTGCATTACATAGTGAACATGGGGCAGTCACATCCAGAGAGGTCACATGCAATAAGGTAGTAGAGGGTGAGTAGAAAGTGTCCTCCTTTGACACTGAAAACAGAGAGAGCAGCAGAGAGGCCATGTCAGACTGTGGTCTATTTGCTGGGCATTCTTTCCTGCACAGGATGTAAATAAGGTCAGAGTTCTGGAGTGTTTTTTGTGGGGCTAATGAAATGCCTGTGTGTCTGTATATATGAACACAAACATGGAGTTAAATGTCTTCACATTAGCACAGCAGCTTTGCCTGCCTCATTCACCACGTTCCCATACAACTTTGTGTGCAACATGAACAGGAGATTATAGTATTACAGCCCTGGAAAGCATCCTGAGAGCTTGCCAAACAGAAGAACAGTTGTTTAATATTACCTCTGTTTAGAATAAATTATCCAGGAAAATGCAGTTCAGATCAGATCTTCTCAAGCTTGTCAAGGCTAGTTCACTGTTAACTGTTTCGTAGCCAATGTCTAAACCCTCTCCTTTGTTTCATCATTTGCCAAGGTTTTTGTGCCATTGTTGTGCCTGTACTAGGCAGAATACCAAAATCAGGTGGGGTCAAGGAAATGCCTGTAAAATGTGATATTATTTGGAGTACTCAAACTTTCTTTCGCTTTGGTTTCTAGGGTTGAGATTGCCCTGTGGAATAAGCAGGCCATATTGAGGAGAAAGGAAAGGAGGGAGGGCTCAGTCGTAGTCATGACATGGGTGGGATCCCTTTATCCATGCTGGTAGGGCAGGAGGATTAATCAGCTGGTGACCAAAGGGAGTAGGAATTTTTCTGTATGTAGAAAGGAGAATTTTACCTTGTTTGTGCTCTGAGGTTGATTGTCCTAAAGAGACAGATGCCTGTCTCTCCCATATCTCTTCCCAAGTTTTTAATGATACTAATCTGCTCAGTTTCCTATTTGAAGGATATTGGACAAATGATTGTTTTCTTACTGAAATATAGCATGATGTAGGCTTTTGTTGTGTGGGTTATTGACTTGCAGCTAAGGTGGTTTCTCTTATGTTTCCAATTGTACTTGAAATCCATCACCTGACAATCAGCTGATGTTAACATCCATGCAGAGCAGCAGATGGTGAGTAGCTCGTGAGCACCAAGAACATTTCAAGAAGAGGCCTAGCAGTTTCTTAAGTGATGAGGACATTTTTCTCCCAAGAGCTAGTTCATTGGTAATGTATATCCCCATGAGGTTTTTCTGATTACAAGGTACATTGGTTTCTGACTACCCTTCCAGATCTTGTATAAAGTGACAAAAATGCAAGAAATGGATGATGTTGGAATTAATCTTCCTAGAAGCAGTTTTGCTGCTGCTACAATAGGGAAGGGCTGATTTTATTCTGAGAAGCTCTTCTGCCAAAGGGTGGTTCTTTATAGCACAAAGTACTTTGCAACCAAGGAATGGCCGGATGAGACCAACTGCCAGTCATCCAGAACTGTTCCCCATAGCTGAAATAGATACAGCCAACTGCTTTAACACCAGTGCAGCTCTGGGAAAAGATTTCAAAACAAGTCCAAAGGAGAGTTATTTCCTTTCTTATTGAGGTCTTGCTCTAATTCTGTCCTGAAACTCTGGTCTTTTTATTATTCAGTGTTTCTTAAATAGGCTATTTAAGATTGGCACAACCTGCTTGCCTGCCTGCCTTGCCTGCAGCATTTTCCTTCAAATCATCAATTGCTTTGGCAGTTTTGTACTGTGCAGGAATGAAACTTTTACACAAAGTAAAATGACTGTTCTTGAGTTGCTACTAGCATGAGAAGTTTGATTTTTGTGACATCTCTTCTTCCATCTTTGTGGAAGGGTGATTCTTGCATCTGCTTTCGACAATTCAGTCCGAATCGCAGAATGGTAAGGTTGGAAGGGGCCTCAAGGATCATCTAGTTCCAATCCCCTGCCACAGGCAGGGACACCTCCCACTAGTACAGCTCACTCAAGGCCTCCTCCAACCTGGCCTTGAACATCTCCAGGGAGGGAGCAGCCACAACCTCCTTGGGCAACCTGTGCCAGTGTCTCACCACCCTCTCTGGAAAGAACTTCCTCCTGACAGCCAGTCTACATCTCCCCTCTGCCAGTTCAAACCCATTGCCTCTTGTCCTGTCATTGCAAGACCTTGTAAATAATCCCTCCCCAGCCTTCCTGTGGCCCCCTTCAGATACTGGAAGGCTACTCTAAGGTCTCTTGGAAGCCTTCTCTTCTCCAGGCTGCAGAGCCCCAACTCTCTCAGCCTGTCCTCATAGCAGAGCTACTCCAGCCCTCTGATCATCTTCATGACCTCCTCTGGACCTGCTCCAACACTTCCATGTCCTTTCTGTGCTGAGGGCTCCAGAACTGCACACAGGACTCCTAGGAGGGGTCTGAGGAGAGCAGAGTAAAAGGGCAGAATCCCCTCCTTTACCCTGCTGACCACACTGCTCTTGATGTAGCCCAGGACTCGGTTGGCTGCCTGGGCTGCATGCGTAGACAAGATCTGGTTTTAGAATATTAGGATGATTGAGGAAGTACCTTGAAAGATTTATGGGTTTAAATTGCTGTGTTAGTAACCCCAAAATAATAGAATTTGTAGTGAGCTTATTTAAGAATGTTTTTCTAGTGGACTATCCAAGCAATTATAGAATATTTTTTCCAGTCTCTGATGATTTCTAAGGGGTTATCTTTAGTTATTTGTTTTGTCTAACTCTGGGAAGTGTGTGATAACCAAGTGCAGAAGTTGATGGTATCAGAGAATCAAACTTTTGTCCCTAACACTGCAGGTCTTGTTACAGTGCACAGTTCTCTCTTCCTGCTCCAAAATGACACTCATCCACAGGATGACCTTGGAAAATAGCAAGTGCAACCAGAAGGTTATGCAGAAAAGCAAGGTCTTGGACGTCTCCTGCGTTTAGTAGGCAGTAACAGCTGTACAGAGGGACACTTTCAGAATTCCTGTGTTTAACCCATGATGTGCAGAAAACAAATGCATCATTAATATCAGCAAGTGCACATGTGATTTCAGCCTTATGAGGGATGTGCTGTTGTTTATAGTTAGAGCTGTTGTAACTCTTGTGAGAGGATTTAAAGCAAAAGCAATCAAAGTGAATCTAAATATTTCAGTTTCTTGGTCAGGCTTCCAGCTGTCATTTCAGAGCAGGTGAAATAATACTCAACAGAGAAAATACAATTAAGCTGCACTGAGAGTATTTTTACTAAAGAAACTGAAAGGGTGTACAGACCATTTGACTTCATGGAGCTCTTTCAGTGTGATGTAATACATCCATTTCACATTCTTTTGGAAGAAAGAAAAAGGCTGGATTTTACTAGTTGATCCAATTCAAGGGAGGAATCATAGAATGATGAGGTTGGAAGGGACCTCAAGGATCATCTAGTTCCAACCCCCTGCCATAGGCAGGGACATCTCCCACTGGTACAGGTCACTCAAGGCCTTGTCCAGCCTGACCTTGAATATGTCCAGGGAGGGAGCAGCCACAACCTCCCTGGGCAACTTTTACCAGTGCCTCACCACCCTCACTGTGAAGAACTTCCTCCTAACATCCAGTCTCAATCTCCCCTCTGCCAGTTCAAACCCATTGCCCCTTGTCCTGTCATTGCAAGAACTTGTCAATAGTCCCTCCCCAGCCTTCTTGTAGCCCCCTTCAGATACTGGAGGACTACTGTAAGTTCTCATCAAAGCCTTCTCTTTTCCAGGCTGCAGAGCCCCAACTGTCTCAGTCTGTCCTCATAGGAGAACTACTCCAACCCTCTGATCATCTTCATGGCCACCTCTGGACGTGTTCCCGTTGTGCTGGGAGATCCAAGCTGGTGATGGGAGGTCTTCAGACTCAGCTGGTGTCACCTTGTATTTCAACAGAAATTTTGCAACAGAAGTCCTAAGAACAGGTGTGATCTCTGTGCTTTTTGTGTTAAGGACTGTGCAGCTATTACCTGAGTCAGTTTTCAAGTAGACTTACAGCATGTGTGTACAGAAGACTACACCATGTGTGTAGCTTGTATACTCTGTCTCCTCTGGCCCCAGTTTACAAGGAGAAACCATGTACCCAAAAATCTATTAGTGACATCACCATAATTACCTTTTGAAATTGCCAGCTACCTGTCATTGCAGGTCCTTCTGCTATCAAAACTGATGAAGATGAAACTGAGATCTTGTTAAATCCCCTCTTAAATATTGTTGCATTACTTAGTGTTGTCAAGTTACACTGGTTCCTGTAGAACTGGCCTGTCCAGTGCCTTGTGGAGGAAGATAAATACTCACATCTCTGCCCAGGTGGATCTTGGGTTGTAACTTTCTGCTCTAGTCAGGAGCTGAAATGGCTTTTTGCTCTGTGTGGGTAAAATGGAGACCTGAATTTCTGGACTTGTAGTTCTAGGTGTGTTAGCATCATTACACAGAAAAAAAGGTAAGCTGAAAACTGAAGTGTAGTAATGGTCAGATCCTGATTATGTAACTGAGCAGGAAGGGTGCCTCATCCATGTGAAGTGTCAGGCAATTAAGAGCTCCAAAGTATTTTCTAGAAATCAGCCACTTCCTCTGGAGAAGAAAAAAGGAGGAGGAAGAATCTCAGCACTCCATTGTGCCTTGTGACTAAATGACATGGTGATATATGAGACCAGCCCTGCTTTTGCTATTATAAATTCTCAGCCATTGCAGGGAACTGGAATGTGGTCTCTGCAGGCAGGCAGGCAGTCTGCCCATATGTGAGGCCGTGAAGGATTGGGCCCACAGTGGTGTTTTTGCTACAGAGCTTCTACAGTTCTCTTTTGTCTCAAAATATTTTCTTTACATGCCAGTAAAACCTTGTAGATAAAATCTGAGCTGGGCAGCTGTAAAAAAATGTGTCTTTAAAGATGATCTGATGACCTGCTTGCTTTAAATTTAAGAACTTGAGAAGACTTTAGGTAGGAAGATTTTGATTGATGATCCAAGATGTGTGTGAGTAGGGCTAAGTAATGAAGAACCAGAGAAGAATAAAGGAGGAAATTATGAAAAGGGAAGTTAAGGTGAGATCTGGCAGATATATTGGGACAGATAGAAGAAACAGACAGAAGAAAGAGAAATAAAAATACCACAAGGTTCATAGATTTCTATGAAAGAGGTAGCTTTAAAGCAAAATTGAGGTCTTAACTGTATAGGAAGTGATGCAGTGTATGTTGTGGGGTATGGAACTGGGGTGCTGGAAGTGTCACTGGCTGTTGTAGCAGAGAAGAATGCACACAGTCATAAACAGTGAGGTTTGAAATGAATGATTTCAGGAACATCGAGTGAAGTTTTGATACTTCCTGTTCAGGGCCCTGTTTTGGAAGGAGTGATCAGGATTTTATTTGATTTAGCATTTAGAGCTTCCTAAACCCGCTGCAGTTTGGTGTGGTTGGACATAGGTGTAACACAGATGAAGATGTGTTTTGCTTTCTTATCAGTGCTATGTGCATGTTGTCCTCCCTTTTTCCTTCAACTGTTCTTGTTAGAAATCTTTATTCTTTTTGGCATATCTGTAAAGTCTTTTTGAGTTTATCTATGGTTTCTAGGTGCTTTTGACTGTTGAAATCCTTCTGCAGGGGAGCTTGTAATCCATGATATAGACTTGGAGTTGGACTATAGTAGGAAGTATCCTGTGTAAATGTTTTTATCCTCATTAAGAAATTTAAGGTTTTGGGGTTTTTTTGTCTATCCGATCCTCCCTCTGATTTAAAATTTATCTGTCTTACATCACTGAAATATTGTTTTGTTTTAGAGGGGCCTCATCTTTTCCTCTGCTTATATCATTTACTGTTGTCACTGAAGATGGTTAGGTATAGTCTAGTAACGCTGGTGGAGAGCCTAGGAAAATAGAACTTGATGCTAAGATATATATATATATAGTGTGAAATAAAGATTTAAGGAAGTGGTGAATAATATAATAAATCATGAGCTATTAACAAGACTGTTTCACTGTCAAAATCCCCATTAGACACACATGCCCCTAACAGGATTGGTAAATGAGGAACAGTGTAAGCTGAGAACCTGCTTTCATTCGGGGAAAAGAAAGATACATGCTGAAGCCAACTTCACATTGGCAATGCATAGTGCATCATGTAATAATTATTATACTCAAAGCTCCAATTAAAAACAAAAACAAACCCAAAACACAAAAACATGAGTCTGGTTAGCTTGTCATGTGCACTAACTGACTACACTTCAGCAGCCCTTAGTTTAAAAGGAAAGCATGTGGTAAGATGCTTTGCTGTTATTCTGTTATTTCAGGCTAATATTTCAAGCAGAGATGTAAGCTGCTGCCAGACTAGATTTTGGTAAATCCTCTTTGTTAAATAAAATGTGGGATAGAGGTTTTATCTCTTCAGCAAGTTGTTCTTTAAGAGCTCCATAGTCTCTGTGGCAGTATTCTTCTGTGAAAGACATTTGGGGCCCAAGTGCTTGCCTGCCTTATGGGCCTTTGGATTTGGGAAGCCCCGACTGTTTAATGTTAAGTCTGGGTACTGTGGGTGGGTGATCCAGCAGCACCTCCTGTGGAGCAGTGTTGCTTCCTCTGCTGTGTCCTTTCATCTTTCATAGCTCTATTCTCTGTAAATTCCTTTCCTTACAGTGTGTGGTCACAGAGACCTGTAACAAAGAAGAAAATTAGGGAAAACTACTCAAAATACACTTTGGTTTCCACATTAAGAACTTTTGGAAGAACTTAATTTAATCTTTATTACTTATCTAAAGAGTGTATATCTTAGAAAATCTGCTGTGAAAGTCCAGGGATGAATGGTACAGGTTTATGTGCTTACACAGGTTTATGGTCTTCCACTCATGGCTTAGAAAATAAAATCCAGACTTGGTGATTTGTTTTCTTATTGGTCACATTTACTTAGTGTCAGACTAAAGTCCAAGTGCAATTCTTTATTAACAGCTGTGGCCAGTGGTATGGAGTTCTGTAAGCTTTTTTGCTATATGCAGGGGTGCATTGTTATGGTAATAGAACTAGTATGTGATTTAATCCAGAATTAAATAACAAAGGCAGAGTCCACCAATATTTTTGTTTCATATACCTTTGGAGTGGGGTGAGAGGGAGGGTCTTGGGAGGAAGGTGAGGAAAGAGGCAATCTACCCATTCTTAATTTCATGATTTGTGCTCCCATTGTGCTGGCAACTGTCTCATCTCCCCTCCTCTTGTTCAGTAGAACTCTTTTGTGCAACGGTAATTCTTTAATGAGCAAATGGAGGACCATTTCCTAGGACCAAGACCCATGAAGTTTGCTAGCTGATCTATTTCTTGGACTAGGTTTTTGCCTTGCGACAGACAAGACAATGTATTAGGTGTAAAAAGGATTGCTTGGATGTAAGGGATGGGACTGTACACAGCAGGTGCTTACCATGTTTTGTAGAGAGATGAAGGTACTCAGATCCTTCCTTGATGGAAGGAAAGGATGCCAAAAGAACAGCTAAATGATTTAAAGGCTGTTATGGGGTGACTGGGGCCAGTGTGTAGTTTTTTCTTTTCATGCAGTCAGTCTGTGAACAATACTTTCTGGAAAATAAAAGTCGTCCTAAGTAAATATTTTAGTGCAGTTGTATGGAGGAGAAAAGTGAGTACATGGCATGTTGGCAGGAGAAACAGAGCTGCACAGTGATAGAAGGTATGACTGTGTGCTCAGGACCATGCACTCTTTCCTTCCCTTTGATTTATTCAACTTAAAGGTTAAAATTTTAGGAACTCCATTTTATCTGGCGGTTTATCTAATTTATGTCTCTAATAACTTCATTTCAAGGCAAATGCATAGCTGCATAGCAGAGGTCAGGAATCTCCCACCTAAATAACAGAGTGGCCTTACAAGTGAGACCTCCCCTCAGCTACACATGTATCTGCTTCCCATGATGTATTCAGACAGGGCTAAAGGAACAGAGAAACATCAAAAAGGTGTGAGAGTTCTCAGAAGTTTGAGGAGACTGTTAGGAAAAAAATAAGGATGACGTTCTCTGAGGAATATAGAAGTGGAAGAGAAAGGAACTGTGAGCTACTTAGCCTTAGCCCAAGACTAACAGGACAACCATGAGCTCTATACTCTGATCTAATCACCTGGCATTTGAATGCCTTCCAGAAGAGTATCCTGCTGAAGGAAGGCTCTGGTCCCTGGGAGTGAGTCTCTAGGAATGCCATCTTTTCCTCTGCCTTCTCATGGATAGAAAATGCAATTACTGTTGGCAGGATTGGACAAAGCCCCAGCTAGAGCTGTGGACTTCACAGTGAACAGTTACTAAGAAGGGTTCTGCCCACAGAACACTAAGAAGGGTTCTGCCCACAGAACTCTTAACCTGAAATGAAAGATGGGAAAGAAACAAATCAAGTGAAAAGATGCACTGAAAGTTGTCTTGTATTTGTAAGGCAGAGTTGGTAAGAGCTTATCTTTTTGTCATCTGGTTTTGTCTGCTCTGCTGCCCTGCATTGTGTCACAGGACAGGAGCTATCTGGGTGGGATGTGAGCAACAGGCAGGCAAACCGAATTGTCTGCTTGAGGCCCCAGTCTCTGGAATAGCATGAGGAGTATGAGGTCCTACAAGTCTAACAATAAGCTCTTGTTACAGCCTGGTAGCAGAAAATCACAGATATCTCACAGGGACTGATGTAAGGAGGTCTTGAGAAACGTGGTCAAGTGCAAGGTGTCCCTGCCTGTGGCAGGGTGGTTGGAAAGAGATAATTTTTGAGGTCACTTCCAACGTAAACCATTGCATGAATCTATGAATGTATTAAACCATCAGTTGGTAATAGCCTAAAGGATCTGTNTACTAAGAAGGGTTCTGCCCACAGAACTCTTAACCTGAAATGAAAGATGGGAAAGAAACAAATCAAGTGAAAAGATGCACTGAAAGTTGTCTTGGATTTGTAAGGCAGAGTTGGTAAGAGCTTATCTTTTTGTCATCTGGTTTTGTCTGCTCTGCTGCCCTGCATTGTGTCACAGGACAGGAGCTATCTGGGTGGGATGTGAGCAACAGGCAGGCAAACCGAATTGTCTGCTTGAGGCCCCAGTCTCTGGAATAGCATGAGGAGTATGAGGTCCTACAAGTCTAACAATAAGCTCTTGTTACAGCCTGGTAGCAGAAAATCACAGATATCTCACAGGGACTGATGTAAGGAGGTCTTGAGAAACGTGGTCAAGTGCAAGGTGTCCCTGCCTGTGGCAGGGTGGTTGGAAAGAGATAATTTTTGAGGTCACTTCCAACGTAAACCATTGCATGAATCTATGAATGTATTAAACCATCAGTTGGTAATAGCCTAAAGGATCTGTGGGTGAGAAAATGTTTCTAAGGCATAGGATGATTTCTACACAAGAGCCATATTTGTTGATCCTGGGTAGCAGCACACAGCAGGTCATCCCTGTGGGTGCTGGTATAGGTTTAGGTTTTGTACCTGAAAGCACAGTTCGTGATGAGCCAGCATTGATTATAGTAAAAGGCTGGTTCACCTCCTCACACTTTCAAAGTCATTGCTTGTTATACAACTGTAGTTAGTAGGAGCAGTTAAATGAGTTCAATATAGCAACTCCCCAAAACTCCTGNTTGTGTCACAGGACAGGAGCGATCTGGGTGGGATGTGAGCAACAGGCAGGCAAACTGAATTGTCTGCTTGAGGCCCCAGTCTCTGGAATAGCATGAGGAGTATGAGGTCCTACAAGTCTAACAATAAGCTCTTGTTACAGCCTGGTAGCAGAAAATCACAGATATCTCACAGGGACTGATGTAAGGAGGTCTTGAGAAACGTGGTCAAGTGCAAGGTGTCCCTGCCTGTGGCAGGGTGGTTGGAAAGAGATAATTTTTGAGGTCACTTCCAACGTAAACCATTGCATGAATCTATGAATGTATTAAACCATCAGTTGGTAATAGCCTAAAGGATCTGTGGGTGAGAAAATGTTTCTAAGGCATAGGATGATTTCTGCCCAAGAGCCATGTTTGTAGATCCTGGGTAGCAGCACACAGCAGGTCGTCCCTGTGGGTGCTGGCATAGGTTTAGGTTGAAAGCACAGTTCATGATGAGCCAGCATTGATTATAGTAAAAGGCTGGTTCCCCTCCTCACACTTTCAAAGTCGTTGCTTATTATACAACTGCAGTTAGTAGGAGCAGTCAAATGAGTTCAATATAGCAACTCCCCAAAACTCCTACAGGAAATAAGAAGGGCAGCTAACTCCAGGGGCCTTT
>VWZE01001534.1:142638-154762 GCA_013396675.1 Eubucco bourcierii | reverse complement strand
AGATTGGGAATGGCCCATGCCAGTGGCTGTGGGGCAGGGCACTCAACCCCCATGGCAAGGATGTGTCCCTGAGCAGACCACAGCTGAGCATGACCAGACCCTCAGCTGCCTGCTGGTGGCATGGTAGTGGCGAGCTGCCAGAGACTCACATGCTGGGAAGGGGGAAACTTGAGCAGGAGAGCCTGTAACTACCCTTCCAGCACAGGCAAGGAAGTCAGCTCAGACCAGAAACCACAATTCCTTGGGTCTGTCTCTCCCTGGAAAGACCAGGGATGGTTTCTTAGCCGTGTTCCCCCCTGCCACCTCCTGAACCACCGTGCAAAACTCGAAGCAGAAGCGAGCGGCTCTAGGGCTGCTCTTTTCATGCACTGACGTGACCTGCACAACCCAGCCCCTGGTGATCGCCTGCATCTCTCAGTGCCTTCAAAGAGGCTCTTGATTGATGTGTTTCCCTGACTCACAAGCTTCAAGAGGCTTTGAAGACACTGGCCCAGGCTCTGATCTCTCTCAGGCTGATGCAAATCAGGAGCAGTGGTGCTGACAACAGTGCAATAACCCACACTGATGTCAAGCCAGTAAAAATAAGAGCAGAAAGAAAGTTTTGGTCTATGCCTTGGAGGGTTCTGGGCAGTACCACGGAGCAGAGAGCTGCAAACCCAGCAAGGAGAGCTTGGTGTGCAGCAAAGGCTGTGCCACGCTGTAGAAGGGCTCTGGTCCTTTCCTGCAGCTAAGGACGGAAGGAGTGTCAGCCTTCTTTTTTTGGTTTGGCTGTTTTGTTTTGGTTTTGGGGTGGGTTTTTTTTGTTTTGTTTTTTTTGGGTTTTTTTCCATAGTGAAGAGAAATAAGGCTGAGAACCCAGTGAGAAATGCAAGCTCTGAGGCAACAGCATCATCATAGCCAGGGACGAGGCTTGGGGAAAGTCCTGGCGCTGCCGGCTTCATCCTGGCAGCAGCACGCATGAGTGGGTTCATACTTCTCATCTGAGGCTGAGTGGCAGCACCTGGGGGACTCTGGTTTTGAGGTGTGAGGGTGCTGGGCTGCCCTGGGGCAAACCAAGCTGTGGGAATTAAGAGCTGGGAACATCCCCAGGCAGGCAAACTCCAAAAGATGGGTATCCCAGCAGCATGGGGTGACCCCAGCTCCCCTGGGGATGTGTGTGGAGCATCCTGCTCCTATGCCAAGCACCACCACCCGCCTGCCAGTGGGCTTCCTGGGGGCTGCCAGGCCACTGTAAACCCCCCCTTTGACAGCCCCCCGTTGTCACCCCCTCCCCAGGTGTGGTTCCAGAACCGCCGGGCGAAGTGGCGGAAGCGAGAGCGCTTCGGGCAGATGCAGCAGGTCCGGACCCACTTCTCCACTGCCTACGAGCTGCCCTTGCTCACCCGTGCTGAGAACTACGCCCAGGTGAGCTCAGCCCCACCATCCCCTGCCCTGCTCCACAGCATCAGCCCACAATAGAATTGTTTGGGCTCGACAAAGACCTCAGACATCATCTAGTCCAACACCACCGTGGCCACTGAATCGTGCCCCACAGTGCCATGCCCGCAGGTTTCTTGAACACCTCTAGGGATGCTGACTCCACCATCTCCCTGGGCAGCCTCTTCCAATACCTGAACACATTTTCAGTGAAGACATTTTTCCTAATCTCCAACCCAAACCTCCCCTGGCACAATTTCAGGCCGTTTCCACCTGCCCCAGGGCTGGCTGGACGCCACACATCTGCTGCCAGTCCAAGTGATGCTTTGCGTCTCGGGTTCAACCCCCAAGCACTGAAAGGACAGGAACTAATTTATCCTGGTGTCTTGCTTCAGGTCTCTTCTGCCCCAGACTGGAGAAGTCACCTCTAAAGCAGGCAAAGACCCCAGCCCTGTGTGACAAAACTCAGTCACCTTTCGGGCACAGGTCACCCTGCCCTGCACACTGCATTCCAACACACTTCTTCTACCATATCTGCTGCTGCCACTTGTTTGGAAGAGGTGCAAGAGTCATGGTTAAAACCCCAGCAGCTCCCAGGAAGACTCCCTGTTGCCACACTGATTTCACAGAATCCAAAGAATCCCAGCATGGGTAGGGGCTGGAAGGGACCTCTGCAGATCACCCAGTCCAACCTCTCTGCTAAAGCAGGGGCACCCACAGTACCTTGCCCAGGATCATCATGCCCAGCTGGGTTTGGAATGTCTCCAGAGAAGGAGATTCCACAACCTCTCTGGGCAGCCTGCTCCAGGGCTCCAGCACCTTCACAACAAAGAATTTCCTCCTCGTGTTTAGATGGAACCTGCCAGGTTCCTGTTTGTGCCCACTGCCCCTTGTCCTGTCGCTGGGCACCACTGAAAGGAGCCTCTTGCCCCCACAGGTCCTTTATCTCTTGCTGAGCATTGCTCAGAACCCCTCTCAGGCTGCTCTTCTCCAGGCTTCACATCCCCAGGGCTCTCAGCCTTTCCTCCTCACAGAGGTGCTCCAAGCCCCTCAGCATCTTTGTAGCCTCTGTTGGACTCTACCCAGTAGTTCCCTGTCTGTCTTGAACTAAGGAGCCCAGAACTGGACTCAGGACTCCAGATAAAGCCTGATTAGGGCAGAGGGGAGGGCAGGAGAACCTCCCTGGTTCTCCTCTTCTCCCAAGAACCCACTTTAGACTCTTGGACAGAATCTTTTCTCCTGGCAAATTCCCACAGCCATCTCCCAGCAATGGGAGCATGCCACTGCAGCGTGCTTGGTGACATTCAGGGAAGCTTCTCAAGGGACCTGTGGGTTTGTGCTCCAAAGGGTGAGAGCAGCCTTGTTGGCAGTATCTGGGGCTGCTCCTGGAGCCTGCTGAAACTATTCCTGCCCTGGCTCAGCAGGCAGGTGACAGAGCTGCCTCCCTGCCTCGCCTTCCTGTCTAGGGACACCTGGACATGCCACAGCAGCCTCCTAAGCTCTGGGTCAGCCTCTGGTTCCTGACAGTGCCTTCAGATGGTACCAGGGCAGGAGGATCGAGAGCTTTACCCCCAAATGAACACTTCTCCTGCTGGCCAACTGCTTTTCCCACCACCCAGAACTTGCTCAAGGGCATAATTATAGACTGATGGAATATAGTTCTGTAGATGTGATGCTCCAGCCCTGACTTGTCCTCAGAGATCTGCTGGGAGTCCTCCCTCCATGATGTCTCAGCTGTCAGCTACCTCCCCACCAAAGCTCCCCCTGCAGCCAAGCCAAGAGCATTTTTGACCTCTCTCCTGCTTGGCATCTCCCCCAAGCTGAACAAGAGGCCCTTATGAAACAGCTGAGGGATGCCAAGGCGGCTTTGCAAGCAGAGAACACTCTCAGCAGCCCTTTCAGCACCTCCTTCTCCTGCCTTTGTCACCTACTCTACTCCCTCCCCCCACTCCTGGCCTCCTCTCCCAGTTCTGGAGGGCCAAAAAAGCAACTTGCAGGAGGTAGGCTATCAGGGAGGGGTGGCAGGTGAGGGGTGCAGTGGGTTGGTGGCATGAAGGGCCCTTTGCTCGCTTGCTCCAGCTACTCACCTCCCTGCTTTCATCTAGTATCCCCCACTACCACAGCACACCTAGCACACCCCACACACCCCCTCCCCAAATCATCTTCTGCAGGAATGCTGCAGCAGCCCAGGTGGCTGCTCCATGTGGCCTCTCAGGAGCTGGTGATGCTTAATGGGCAATGAGCACTGGGGGAGAAGCTGCCTGCTGTGGGAGGGTCAGCTCCCATGAATGTGTCTGGGTGTACCAGAATCACAGAATTCAGGGCTGGAAGGGACCTCAAGGATCATCCAGCTCCAACCCCTCTACCATGGGCAGGGACACCTCACCCTAGATTGGGTTACTCAAAGCCACATCCAGTCTGGCCTTAAAAACATCCAGGGATGAGTCTTCTACCACCTTCCTGGGCAACCTGTGCCAGCATCTCACCACCCTCATAGAATCATAGAATCACAGAATCATAGAATCCAGAGGAAGGCCACAAAGATGATCAGAGGGCTGGAGCAGCTCTGCTATGAGGACAGGCTGAGAGAGTTGGGGCTCTGCAGCCTGGAGAAGAGAAGACTTCGAGGGGACCTGATAGTAGCCTTCCAGTATCTGAAGGGGACCTACAGGAAGGCTGGGGAGGGACTATTGGCAAGGTCTTGCAATGACAGGACAAGGGGCAATGGGTTTAAACTGGCAGAGGGAAGATTTAGACTGGATGTTAGGAGGAAGTTGTTTGGAGTGAGGGTGGTGAGGCACTGGCACAGGTTGCCCAGGGAGGTTGTGGCTGCTCCCTCCCTGGAGGTGTTCAAGGCCAGGCTGGACGAGGCCTTGAGTGACCTGTACTAGTGGGAGGTGTCCCTGCCTATGGCAGGGGGTTGGAACTAGATGATCTTTGATGTCACTTCCAACCTTACCATTCTATGATTCTATAGAATCATAGAATTACAGAATCATAGAATCAGTTAGGGTTGGAAGGCACCACAAGGATCATCTAGTTCCAACCCCCCTGCCATGGGCAGTGGTGCCCTACCCTGGATCAGGCTGGCCAGAGCTCATGGTGAAGACACCAGGTTTTCTGTGCTGACAACCTCTCTGCTCCCAAAAGTGCTCCTGGTGTAAAAATAATGGAAGAGAACTGGATGGGAAGGGGAAGGGATGAGCAGAGAGACACAAGGGCACAGTCCTGCTCCCTGTGACACAGTGCCACACTCCCTGCCCCTGCTTGGGTTGGCATGTGGACTTTGGAGAGGACCTGCTGCCTGCAGTGGAGGGGTTTGTGGGTGTCAGTGTTGGTGATGATATAATTGTTTTGGTTGGAAAATGATCTTTAAGATCATCAAGTCCAAAAGTTAACCTAGCACTGCAAGGTCCCTCAGGACCACATAGAATCATAGAATCACAGAATCAGCCAGGTTGGAAGAGACCTCTAAGCTCATCCAGCCCAACCTAGCACCCAGCCCTAGGCAATCAACTAGACCATGGCACCAAGTGCCCCATCCAGGCTTTGCTTCAACACCTCCAGGGGTGGAGACCCCACCACTTCCCTGGGCAGCCCATTCCAATGCCAATCACTCTCTGTGGCAAGAACTTCCTCCTAACATCCAGCCTAGACCAGCTTTGAAATACTCAAAGGATAACGATCTGTGGTGGGTTAGAAACTTTTGCCCACACACACACACACTACTGAAAAATTCCAGACAGCTTGGAAGTAAGCTGAAGCTATATTTAGAGCACAGCAAAGCGTCCAAGCATATATACACAATATATTTACATCTACAATTACATACAAATGAGAAACAATACAGAAATCCAAAGTCCCTCCTGGGCAAAGGAAAGTGCCCAGAAGAGGCTCAATGCTACCCTTTCTTCCTCCCTTCACTGTCTTAGACAGACAAAAATAACCAGCAAAGCTTATGTTGTTATTTTTCAGTAGAGGAGATATTAGAAGGAGAAGCAAAAGGAAGCAGTGTCCAGCAACCAAATGGGACAAATTGTTGACATTCTGGCTTTTTACCCATCTCAGCAAACCAATGAATGATAATAGACTTCATCATTCTTTTCCTTTCACAACCAATGGTCTGATTTCTCTCATTATAACATTCCAATTAGCCTCAAACTGGCACATGATCCAACCACTAACCCAGGCAGCCCCTTCCAGGCCTTGGCAACCCTTTCAGTAAAGAAATAGTTCCACACCTCCAACCTAAACATCCCTTAGCACAACTCGAGGCTGTTTATTCTTGTCCTAACACTTGTTCCTTGGGAGAAGAGACCAACATCCACCTGGGACCAACCTCCACTTGAGTACAACCTCCTTTCAGGGAGCTGTAGAGAGCAATGAGGTCTCCCCCTCAGCTTCCTTTTATCCAGATCTAACCCCAGCTCCCTCAGCTGCTCCTCCACCAGCCCTGTTCTCCAGATCCTTTGCCTGCTTTGCTGCCCCTCTCTGGACCTGTCCCAGCCCCTCGATGTCCTTCTTGCAAGTGAGGGGCCCAAAACTGAGCCCAGCATTTGAGGTGTGGCCTCACTAGTGAGTACAGCCCTGGTGCTGCTGGCCACAATACTGCTGATTATCTCCTTGCTGAGGCAAGGCTGAGGGAGCTGGGGCTCTTAGGCTTGGAGCAGAGGAGCCTGAGGGGTGATCTCATTCATCTTAATAAAGATGTGCAGGGCAGTGTCAGGAGGACAGAGCCAGGCTCTGCTCAGGGATGTCCAGTGACAGGACAAGGGGCACTGGATGCAGGCTGGAGCAGAGGAGGTTCCATGTGAACATAAGAAAAAGCTTTTTCACTGTCTGGGTGGCAGAGCTCTTGAACAGGCTGCCCAGAGAGGCTGTGGAGTCTTGTAGCCTGGAGACACTCAAAACTTGCCTGGATGTGTTCCTGTGTGACCTGTTGTAGGTGATCCTGCTCTGGCAGGGACTGGATGATCTTTAGAGTTCCCTTTCAACCCCTAACGTTCTGTGATTCTGTGATCCAAGTCAAGATACTGGTGGCCTCCTCGGCCACCTGGGCACACACCTTCTCATCTTCAGCCATCTCTTCACCATTACCCCCAGGTCTTTCCCTGCTGGGCAGTTTCCAGCTGCTCTGCCCCAGGCCTGGAGCGTTCATGGTGTTGTTGTGGCCCAAGCACACGGCTCAACACTCGGCCTCGTTGAGCCTCATCCCACCAACACAGCCCTTGCCCTTCAATGCAGCCTCATCCAGATCCCTTTGTAGATCTTCTATGCCATCGATCACATCCCACACTGGGCAGCCATAACCCTCCTTTTCCCACCCACTGTCCCTCCCCAGATCCAGAACCCTTCCTGGATCAGCAACAACGGAGCCGCCTCCCCCGTGCCCGCCTGCGTGGTCCCCTGCGAGACGGTGCCCTCCTGCATGTCACCCCACGCCCACCCCCATGCGGCCAGCAGCGTCTCTGACTTCCTGGGTGGCCCGGGCAGCCACGTGGGACAGACTCACATGGGTGGCCTCTTTGGCACGGCCGGCATGAGCCCCAGCCTCAACGGCTACGAGCTGAACGGCGAGCCGGACCGCAAGACCTCCAGCATCGCCGCTCTGCGGATGAAGGCGAAGGAGCACAGCGCGGCCATCTCCTGGGCCACATGACGAGGGTTGGCGAGCACCCGCCACGCGTGGGGGGACAGCAGAACTGATCCCACCCCGCTCGGACTCCAGTCAGCAGCTGCCTCCTGGGGGATCTGACCGCAGCACTTTTAGCTACCCTCGGCGTGCTAAAGGACACGTGGGAACGTAAGTGGGGCGCTCCCGGCCCCGCCGCGCTGCCTCCCGGCATCCTGGGGTCCCGTGAGGAGAAGGAGGGGTGTGGAGCAGTGCCCTCTTCCACTGAGGTCTGGGTTGGGATGAGTTCCCCTCCCATCATCCCCCCCCACGCAATAACCCAGGGTTGTTTGTTTTTTTTTTCTCCCTGCTCCTCTTTCTGATACCAGACCTGCCTTTCCAAAGAGTCAGAGCCCAAAGGTGTTTCAGGGTCTTCTGCCAGACCACCACCACCAGCAGTAGCCCATGCACATCTCCACACTCTCCTTCCCCTCCTAACTTGGTAGCAGTGTTGCTCAGTTCTGTTCTGCCCTGGTCAGTGGAACAAGATGGAGACTGGCACCAGCGAAGAGACATCTCTCAGGCTCCCGCCCTTTAGCAAGCAGCTATAGCTTCCTACAGCCAAGCTGCGAAGACACCTTGAAGCTAGAAAGAAGGCGACGTATGCCTACCCACCTCTTGCTGCCCTGTTTCCTTTCCATCTTGCAGGCTGAGATGAAGCTCAGAGATGTAGAAGGCTGTGCAGGGTATGTTCCTTTTTCTCTTCCATGGTGCTGGCAGTTTTGGCCAGCCTCTGGCCACCTACTCCAGCAGAAGATAGCTTTTCCAGCACAGTTTGCTGTCCCATGGGCTTGGCTTGACTACGGTCATGGTCAGTGTTGAGGCTCATGCACACGGTGGGGCAGCAAAATAGCTCCTCTGGCTTTCCCTGGGTTGGGAATTACTGTTCTCCATTTAGAGCCAGCAGATAAGGGAGGGGACAACAGCTGCGGTGTAAACCCACAGGTCTCCAAAGAGACCGCTCTGAGAAGTGCTAGGACATGGCCAAGGCTGCCTAAGGTCATCAGATGCCTCCTAGACCTTGCCCTGGGGCTGGATATGCACAACGACAGCCCTTCCCTGCAGCTCCCCACCCCAGGGCCCTGCTGCACACAGCTGCTCTGGGCCTCTTCTGGTGGGTACAGCACAGGGAGCAAGCTGGGAAGGGACAAAGGGCTGGGTGAGGTGACACTGCCACACCTCCACCCTATTCAGATTCTCTTCATCTTGCAGAGGAAGCAGGAGACAGCAGAACGTGCCTGGGTTGTCCAATGTGCCTCCTCTGCTTTTCCATCCCAGTGTTTTCCAAGGAATAATGTTGGGCCACCCTTTTACCCCACCAAGAAGCTGGAGGTCCTCTGAGCACCACCATCCACAAAGCGTGGCCTGGACTGGGGCAGCTGCCTCCAAGGGAAGCACAGGGCTTTACTCCCAACAGAATTTGCATGTCCCTCCTCGTGCTCACAGTACCACCACTAATCTATTGGGAGAAGAGAACACCAGCAGAGAAGAGTCATGGGATCTTTTTTTTTGGTTGGAAAAGACCTTTAAGGTCATTGAATCCCACTGGTAACCCAGCACCGCCAAGTCCACCACTACACCATGTTCTTCAGCACCAAGGAAGGCATCTTGATGATCTAGAGATGCCTTCTAGCATCTCAGGATGCCTTCCTGGGTACACCACACACTTAACCCACACCACATGCATGAGCAGAGCCTTTCCCACCATGAGCAGCCAGGACTTGGGTGCCAGCCTGAACATTCAACTCAGCTATCGAGCATGATGGCTTAGGTGCTAAATGTGATCACTGGATCAGGCCAGAGATCATTGACTGGACAAAGGTGGAAATCACGCCCCCTGGGCACACTGGAAGCTACCAAGGATCCTGGGCCACCAAGGGCAGAAGGTAACTTCTCCAGCAGATCTTGGTGCAGTATTTAGAGCATTTTCCCAGGTACACCGAGGGGCAGGATGTTGCCCGTGGTCAGCAGACAATGTCATAGAGAATTGCTGCCCTGAGTGGCACATGATCATACAATCACAGGTTGGAAGGGACCTTTAAAGCTCACCTAGTGCAGCTTCCCATGTTCTCCCCACCATGGAGTTCCCAATGAGGCAAATTAGGCTGGTAGGGTAGGTGGGCACATGAAGATGGGTCTTGTGTGGTCTGCAGGTACCAAAGGTAGCTCCAGTAGAGGTTGGAGGCCATTCCAGAGTTTAGTTAAAGGGCAGCTTTTCCTCCTGGACTTCAACAGGGCCAGGACCTCACCTGAGCCCAGAGGACTGAATGCCACATCCCTTGCCTTAGGGAGAGAGGAGAGTCCCCTGGTAGCAGTCAGAGAGGCTCGACCAAGGCTTTCTCACCCCTTAAAAACCCAGGTGCAAAGCACACATTGGACTCACCACTTGCTTTAAACCCCACTGCCCAAAAGCATCATGAGGTGAGGGTGGGAAGACTTTGTTCCCCAGAGCCCAAACATCACAGGGTTTCCTTCCTACTGGTGGCTTGATGGAAGGGACTCTTCTTGGTAGTCTCCAAAAGCAGGTTGAAGCCACCCAGATTTTGAATTAGTTTAAAAGAGGGGGTTTTGTTTGGTTTAAGCTAACTATTAAATTAACAAGAAATTCTGCCTATATATATATATATATATATATATATAAACCAAGTCAACCTGCATCTCAGCATCTTCTAAAGGGTCAGCACTGCTCCTGCAATCTCAAGTTACCATGATTTATATATTTTTTTAAATTAATGGCTATTATAAGGATGATGATGATGGTGATGGCCTTTCCACCCTATTTATGGCTTGCTTCTCTATTTATTTCTTATTTGGTGCTTCACTCCTGCCCATACATTGAGTTGTGGCTCCCTAGCTTGGATTTGCCTTTGAAGCTCCAAGCTCTGTCCCAAACAAAACACCATTGAAATGTTTCCCAAGCCCCAGATGCCCATGGTGGCATCTTCTTGGGTGCAGCACCCAAGAGCACTCAGCTCCAGCCTCATGGAAGTAGTGAAATGTTTGTCCTGGATCTGGTTCTGCAGCAAACAGCCTTCAAAGGGGCTGTTTTATGTTACCCATAGTTAGAACTAGCAGTGATGTCCCACAGCTTTGGGACTGGAACCATAGAATCATTCTGGTTGGAAGAGACCTCTAAGATCATCAAACCCAACCATTCATCCAGCACTGCCAGGTCACCACTAAACCATGTCCCTCAGCATCATATCTCCATGGCTTTTCAGTGGCTCCAGGGATGGTGACTCCACCACTGCCCTAGGCAGTCTGTACCAGGACTTGGACAACCCTTTGGTGAAGATGTTTTTCGTAATGCCCAACATAAACCTCCCCTGGGAGAAGTTTAGGAGGAAGATGTAAGCAGTGAGAGCAGCTCAGGGTCCAGCGCTGGGTTAAAAGCAGTTGAGTACTTCTCACTGCCAAGTACTCAGAGGCACCTCTTGCCTACAAGCAGTTGGTACTTTAGTAGCAAATGGTGAACCAGGCTTGGTCTTGCAAGGATCCAAATCTAAGGGCTGCTAGGGCTGAGAAGCTCATGGAGAGGAGCAAGATCCCTGCTGCCACCCACCCATGTTCCTTCCTAGCAGCTTCTCCAGTCAGTAGCCAGGCTCCTGCTGCCTCCTCTTGAATGTGCTACTCAGATCAGGTCTCACAGCCCCAGCACCTACCTGGGTAGAGCCTTACAGGGAAGAGGAACAAGACAGCAAGGTAAAAGAGAACCAACCTCCCCCTCCTCTGCTCATGACAGCATAGGGACAAGCAGCCAGCCCTGCTGGAGCACCCACCCAGCTCTGCAGGAGCACTCAAGCATGCCTGGCCCAAGTCACCAGCATGAACAGGGGAAGGCCACAGGTGGTGAAAGTATCTCAGATGTGAGGACATGGAGCTGCAGCATGGGTGACCATAGGAATGCAGTGCCAACCTGGGCTGGGTTTAGAGGCTGTGCTGCCCAAGCAGGGTTGTCAGCTGGGTGTCTTCAGTGGTGGAGGTGTTTTAGAGTCATAGAATCATGGAGTCATTTTGGTTGGAAGAGACCTTTAAGATCACTGATCCCAAGCATTAAGTCAGCACTGCCAGATCACCACTAAACCATGTCCCTCAGCACCACATCTATACAGCTTTGAAAGCCATCCAGGGACTCCATCACTGCCCTGGGCAGGCTGGTCCAGGGCTTTACAACCCTTTTGGGGAAGAAATTACTCCTCATGTCCAACCTAAATCTCCACTGGCACAAGTTGAGGCCATTTCCTCTTGTCCTGTCAGTTATTGCTTGGGAGAAGAGATCAACTCCCACCTGGCTGCAACCTCCTTTTAGGGAGCTGTAGAGAGCAATGAGGTCTCTCCTCAGCCTCCTCTTCACCAGACTAAACAATTCAAGTTCCCTCAGCTGCTCCTTACCAGCCCTATTCTCCAGACCCTTCACCAGCTTCATGGTCTCTCCTCAGTCTCCCCTTCTCCAGACTAAACAACTCCAACTCCCTCACCAGTCCTGTCCTCCAGACCCCTCACCAGATCTGTTCCACTCAGCCTTCTCTTCTCCAGACTGCACAACCCCGGGTTCCTCATCCACTCCTCACCAGCCCTCTTCTCCAGACCCTTCACCAGCTTCATCGCCCTTCTCTGGACCTGCTCCAGCAGCTCAATGTCCTTGTTGGAGTGAGTGGCCCAAAAACTAAACCAAATATTCCAGGTGCAGTGTGGCAAGAGAATAATCACTCCTCTGCTTCTCTTCTGGAGCAGGAATGTGCATTTCCCTCATTCCCAGAGTCCACCCAGCATGGGCAGCATCTTGCAAAACACACTGCAAACAAACAAAGGCTAAAAGAGGACCTTTCCTGGAAGGAAAAAAAAACCAAAAGCCCAACCAAAACAACAAAAAAGGTTTGAAAAATAATTAAGCAAAGGCAGAGTGAAGAGCAAAGAGATTTGAAGACAGAGAAGAAAGAAGGAGAAAAGGAGAAGGAGAAGGAGAAGGAGAAGGAGAAGGAGAAGGAGAAGGAGAAGGAGAAGGAGAAGGAGAAGGAGAAGGAGAAGGAGAAGGAG